>JAYEVI010000186.1:0-94237 GCA_036346575.1 Dendrocalamus sinicus | reverse complement strand
TTCAAACCATATTTTCTCATTCTATCAAAACCAAGCGCAAATCGGCCAAATGTGGTTCAATGGCATCCGATTTGATGACAATATCATCAATATAAACTTCTAACATGACCCCAAGAAGATCATGAAAAATTAAGTTCATAGCTCTTTGGTATGTTGCACGGCATTTTTCAATCCAAAGGTCATTACTACCCATTCAAATAAACCAAGAAAACCGGGCAATGAAAAGGCTGTTTTGAAATGTCCTCTTGACCATAAAAATTTGATTATACCTGCGATGCCATCAAGAAAACTAATGACCTTATGTCCAGAAGTAGCATTAATAAGCATGTCGGCTATTGGCATAGGATACTCATCTTTTGGTGTAGCTCTGTTCAAATCTCTGAAATCAATACACACCCTTAACTTGCGAGACCCTTTCTTTTCGATAGGTACAATATTGGAAATCCAATCAGCATACCTGCAAGGTCTAATAAAATTAGCTTTAAGTAGCCGATCGATTTCCTCCTTAATCCGATCATACATCTTAGGATTAAACCTCCTAGCTTGCTGTTTGAAAGGTCTAAAACCTTTCTTAATGGGTAGCTGATGTTCTACCAACTCTCTGCTCAAACCAGGCATCTCATGGTATTCCCAAGCAAAAATGTCGACGTATTGTTTTAAAAGCTTGATTAATTTTAGCTTATAATCGGCTCTCAGATTTTTATTTATAAATGTCGGCCTAGGAATTGACCCATTACGATGTCTATCTCCTCCAATGGGTCATTGGTATGAAACCTTGTCCCAACTTATCAAAATTTTCTAGCTCTTCTATAGATTCATACATATCGTTCTCTTGATCGATAATCTTTGAGACGTTATTGCAACCAATCTAAGCTAGGATTCATTTAATCACATCATATTTTGGAGCCGATCACCAATCGGCTTTAACATGACAGTACAAAACCATTCCTTGTAGCACTAAGGAAATCAAACTCGGAAGGTCGCCACACCACGACAAACAAGTAACTTGAGTCTGCCAATCCACTATAGCATCGCCAAAGCGACACAAACCGCGATGTCGGCGTAGATGATCTCCACTAAATCCTCAACCCATTGAATCAAAAATTGGTGCATGGTAGATGGCACACACCGATTAGCATGTACCGGTCTCGACCTAAAATCATATTGTAGTTACCTTGCACCTCGGCAACAAAGAATCTTGGCCAAAGTCTTGCTCCCAACCGTGAGCTCGACATAGATAACTCCTTTGGCTTCCGTCTTTTCTTTCCCTTCAAAACCATTCGGCACCATGTTCGTCTTCTTCAAATCATCATCTTGCAGCCCCAATTTTTAAAAGCCCGAATACGGCATGAGGTTGGCAGACAGCACCACCATCAACAAGCATCCTAGCAATGGTGACCCGTTGATGTGGCCCTTGATGTCTGTGGCTTTAAGTGCTTCACGGCTCTTTAGGCTTCTCGAAGATGGCATTTTAGGACCAAAGTCCAGCTGGGCTATCTCTCCTTCTTCATCAACGACACAAAATTCAGCAGGTAGATAGTAAACCATATTGATATCCATACCTTCTCTAGGCGGTGTGGGCTCAAAATCTAACATCTCCTCATCATCCCCAAATGTACATACCTGCTCATGCTCTTTAGGTGATGTATCGCTGCTGCGATAGGGGTAGTATCTGCAGTCCCATCCATTGGTTTAGGCCTCCATACATGCTTCATGGGCGAATTTTATTGAAAAGTTCGTCCCTCTGTGGCTTCATTGCGCCTTCGATCTTCTGCTGATTTCTTCCCTTGGTCGGGTATGCTTGGATCTCTTCCCTTTGCGCTCTGTTGCTAGCTTCATGATCATTAGCTGCTGAACTGGGCTGAACAGCAACCATAGTACTCACTGGATTTAGCCGGATTATTAATGACAAATGTCCTTTTACCAAGATCTTTGGTTGACACCTCTGCGACACTAGCGTGCTTTCTTGCTTGTTAGGTTCTGAATTTTCAGCACTTGGCGATTTAGTACGCCACTCTTGCTTCATAATCTTCTTCGTTGCGAGAGGCATTGGATGGTCGATTAGCACCACCACCAAAACAACCTTTTGTAGAATGGGTTAGCCTCTCAAAAACTGATCTTCTAGGTGCTGTCTACCCAGGATGAAAAGCATATGGCACCATTGGAGGCTGCGCCCATCCTCCATTCGATTGTATGGTGTGTAGGAGAAAGGTGTCATCCATTGCGTGGGCGCCCATGGCTCATCTGAGATGAAGCCCGACGCTGTATTTGATGCCTCGGAGGTGACCTTGGGCGCTTCAATTGTGATGGTCGATTAGAGCTAGAAGTGGCGCTTAGTTGCATATTTGGACAGCAGAATATCAAATGTTGGCTTGATGCGCTTCGCTGTACTTTGCTTTGTTTACCTTCCACTTGCCAACCTCTGGATTTTTGGGCTTGATAAACTTATTGCAAGCCTCATGTTGCACTGCCCCAGTGCAGAAGTGCTCACGGTGATCTTCAATGTTTCCTTTCCATTTGGGGCCTTCTCGGTACAACCTCTCTTCACGAGACCTTGTCATCGGCATGTATCACTCTAGGCTCACCGATAACAACACAGCTTTCCTTTTGCTGATTCGGCATGTTCAGGTGAAGCAACACTTTCCTGCCCCCATATCCATCGTGTTCATGGGGAAGGAGACTTGTCCACTTGCATTTCGGCAAAACTCAATCGTCCATCATTGATAGCCGATTGGATCAATCGACAAAAATCATTACAATCATTAGTGGCATGAGAAAAGAATTATGATATTTGCAAAAGCTCGTCGCTTCAGCTCTTCAAGCGGTAAAGTATGAGAAATTTTAATGACCTTATCATTCAGCAAAGCATCAAAGATTCTATCACATTTGGTAACATCAAAAGTAAACTTCATCTCCTCTTCACGATTTTTGCGAATTGGCTTAAGAGCATTACATGCATATGGTTTGGCCTTTGAGGGCCAAACAAATTCAACAACATAGACATCAATTTCATCATCACGATCGGAAGAATAATCAACAACGTTCATGCGAGGAGGGTCACTTTAGTCTTATGATTTTCTTTGATATCTTTACTTGGCTTTCTTTAGCCAAAGCTCGCTGCAACACTTGGTTAACGATTAAAATTCATAGCTTTCTAACTTTTCTTTAATGTGAGTTCTCAAGCCGTTAAGCACAAGATCAGCCAAGTCTCTTTCACTTATCACAAGACTGTAGCATCGGTTTTAACATCTCTAAACCTTTTGACATAATCGAAAACCGACTCATCATTTTTTTGCCTAACCGATGTAAGATGTGATAACTTAAGCTCGGTGTCACCGCTATAAAAATGATCATGAAATTTTTGCTCAAGCTACGACCATGTAGTAATAGAACCAGAGGATAAAGCGAGAGAACCATGAAAAAGTCGTGCGATTAAAGACAAAAGAAAACAAGCGAACTTTAAGTTCATCTATATTACCCGCTGCTCCCAAGCCCAGGCGAGATATTGGCTAACGTGCTCCCATGTCGTTTTGCTGTCCCCACCATCAAATTTAACAAACTCGGAAGCTTATAACCTTGGGGATAAGCAATAGTATCAAAATGAGATGGATATGGTTTACGATAAGTGCGGGCTCTAACTCTCGGCTCAATGCCGAAAGACTCAACAAACATCCTGTGCACATCATCTCTAATTTTTGCCAATGCTTCGTCCATATTGGTGAAGGCGTGAGTGGTATTGCAAAGGAGCTATAGGGTGTTGGTCACCATGGTAGACAGTGGAGGCGGCATCGGCGGTATAATGAGAATCGGCAAGGACCTTGGCATACCTATATCGCTTTGGCGTTGATGTTCCCAAAGGTGGTATGTTCATGATATGGTTAGGATATGTGGGCGCTACTATTAGTTCACCTCAGAGTTTAGTTGGTGTCCGAGAAAAGAAATTCAACGGCATGCCACATTGGGGTTGTATACTTGGTACTCCACTACTTGCCGATGAATTGATAGGTCTTTGTCGGCTTAGAAAGTTCTACGCTAGAAAAGCGCCAACCTAACTTGTACCCATGGCGCACTATTTATTTTTAATGTTTGCCATCGATGCATATAATCAAAGATCTCTCTAGTGCTCTCGTTAAGCATGTGCTGAACTTGCTCCATTGTAACACTAGATGAATTGGTAGCAACGGATGAAGGGGGTGATGCGGCACTTACAAGGGGTTCTACCTTTTCCGAGCAATGCGGAGGAGGGAACGTGATGTCGCCGAGTGGGGTTATGCTGCCTTGACGATCTTTCTTGAATTTTGCAAGGAACGCTCGCAAATCCTCCTCCTCGCGCCTTTTCTTGTATGCCTCAAAAGCTTGGCGATGCTCTTCCGATAATTCATCGTAGCCGGGCTTGACGACATTATCGGTGTTAACCTCCACGGGCCTTGGGATTTTGCTGCTGCCAGTCATGGTGATCGGCGGCGTCAATGTTCCTTGATCTGTCCCCAGCGGAGTCGCCAAAAAGTGTGTTCACACACGAACACGTCACCGTGTGCCCCGGCGTCGGCGCGTCGCGGAGACACGTCGGAGGAGTCTCGCGGGAGCGCGTCACGCAGGACACGTCGGCGAGCTCTTGAGACCGACACCCCACGCGCCGGGAGGGACCCGTCGAGCGAGCGGCGATGGGCTGTCCTAGGTCGGCGACCGCCCCTAGGACCTTGTGACTCGTTATCGCAGCGGAGTAAGCGATAACGAAGAACAAGAAAGCAAAATAGAGCGAAGGAAAAAATAGTAGATTGCAAAAAATATAATAGATGAGTTTCGATTGTGTGTTGTGTCAATCGGTAGTAACCCCTACATATATATAGGGAAAGCTGGTCCTAGCTTCTTTTGGATTCGACAATATTTGAACCGAGGCGAGTCCAAACTGAATAAAACTTGTCTTAGTTTATTTGGTTGTAATTCCACTACGGCAAGGAAAGCTTCTAAGTCCTAATCCCTTACAAAGCTGCTGTCACGCGCGTGCATGTTTCTCCCATTGGTCTTCTTTTATGCGCAATTGATCTGTATGCAATACATGCATGTGGTATTTACTTGTTTTGCAGGCAAGCTTCTCTTTTTGCTCTACCGGCTGTCGTGAAGTCTTACGACTTCCCAAGATCATTCGACCGGTCGGAATCGTGGCAATCGTGGTCAATCGTGGCCAATCGTGGTCGTAGCGACATCGATCATATCCAAAATGGTTGAGCTACCTTTGACCATGCCAACGTGGTCGTAACTGCCTTTGACCACGGCCAACATGGTCGTAACCGGTCCAGCTGCGCTGCCATCCTTCAGCTGCTCAAAATACCGTGATCGAAACCTTCAATGAGCACGCATGTAGCTGGCGATCACTATTTTCTGTAGTCGAACACCCTTTACGACCACGTTCACTTCCTTCAACGTGGTCGGATCGCTACGCTTCGTTATAACGTGGTCGTAAGCCACGACTTCTCATCGTGGTCGTAAGTTCGATGCCGACTATCAACCTTGATGTCGTCAGCGTGAACGAGCTTGATCATGGCCAATCGTGGTAAATAACGTCGATCATATCCAAAATGTTTGAGCTACCTTCGACCACGCCAACATGATCGTAGCGCGCCCGACCACGGCCAGCGTGGTCGTAACGGTCCAGTGGCTTCCGACTAGTGATGACATGGTCGTAAATGCTGCAACGTGGTCGTAAAACTACCCGGCGACTACCGACCACGACCAAAGTGATCGTAATGGCTCTTAACCACGACCAAGCTCTACGCTTCTTTGACATAGTTGTGTATTTTCTGTAGCTTGCTGTATTCGTAGGACTTCGATCACCTCGACTTCCGACTTGCTTTGCCATGATCGTAACTACTCACGACCATGATATATGCACTGCGTTTCCTTGTTAACTTGCTTGTGGCTTTACGATGATTGTCAAGTCAAATTTGATTATCAACAGATAGGTTAGGAGGTGTAAAACTCATATAAAGAAGATTATCTCTGTATTCGGGGCAAAAGGAATAAAACTCCTCCTTCCAATTTCCTCTGTTCCGCAATCCCTCTGCTCTGTTTTCCCAACCTCTGGTTCGCGGGGAACTTCCTTCCCACATCACGGCGTCCTCCCGCCGAGGCGTCCTGGTCCACCAGCCGACCCTCCGTATAACCTGCGTAGCAAATCCGCTGGCATCACATATAGTCTAACATCAACATCTGGAACTGTAATGGTCTCATCTAATGTGATGAAACAGTGTCAAATAGCAGTAGCATGTTGTTGAGGAACATGACATGATAAATAGCAACTACTTTGATGCTATCATAGTGTTAAATTTCGTTACCTTCAAAATCGAAAGATAACACATAGCGTACATTCTGACACTTAATTATTGCAGGCCTGTACGCTGTGAAAATACCCGCATATTATTTTTACCTTTTAGGATTCCTATTTTAGGAACTTCTTATACGATCTGTCAATCACAGATACATTATTTTGAGGAATGAATGTTTTTTCTGAAAACACAGAAAATTGTGTTTCATTCGTTAGGATGAAGTGCAGTACATTGATAGCCAAAAGGCAAAATTAAAGGCCCAAAGAAGGACCAAATACAAAGATAAGCGACCATAGCTAACTTTTTGACGGTGAGCAGATTACCACCACCGATGGACTAACACGGCCAATGCACACGGAAAGATGAAGAGGGGTAGGGTCGGGTGGCCCAAGACAACACCTCCAAGGAGGAGCGGCACCAAAGGAGTCGTTGTTGCCGATCCGTAAGAACCGGACATGAGGTTTTCACCTAGGACAGTGTGACCCCAATGCCTCCATTGAACTTCTTCCGCATGCTCATCACGGCTGTTGGTGGCGTTGGCGGCGGCGGTGCAAGAGGCGATGTCGTGCCAAGGGGCGGGAGAAGAAGGAAGCCCCACCAAGCTACGGTCGGAGAGCGACGAGGTCGATTGCCTCCGCTCGCATGTCACATCCTGCTCCCCGTCACCTCCGGTCGCGGGCCTTGAACCCGGCCGGATCGCCAAGGAATGGATGGATCGGGCCTATGCCTCTAGGTTGAGTGGCTGAGGAAGCCACCCACCGCCTCCGCTCTCCTGTGTCGCCTCTGAGCGCGGCTTCAACGCCTACCATTGGACGGTCATGGGCTTAAGCCATCTCGCGGCTCCTGTGATATTCCTTATCCTAGCATCACTTTTAAAATTCTATCGGCAAAATGCCAAGACTCTTAGTAGTAAAAGATTGTTGAGTTCTAATCTACTATGAATATATTTATAATACTTTTAATATTACTAAGTTTTGTCAAGGTGAATGTGGCCATCAAATTAGATAGGGCTTTTGGGTGGTAGGACATTAGCTAATATCATATCATTCCAAACAACTTTTGTACATAAAATAACGATTGCACAAATAATGTAATGAAAATACTAATAAATAAATAATTAAAGAAATGTAGGTTCAATATGATCAAAGACATGTGACTTGCCATGCGAATTTATAACCCGGCAATTTCGTATTCTTCTATCTCTTGATCTTGGGCTTGATCCTGAGGTTTCTCCTTCTTGATTTGGTCGACTCTCGCGTCGTGTGCTAGTGCAAAGCCAAGAAAATAATTTAATTCCATGCTCAAAAAATTTGAGCTAGGAATAAAATAAAGAAATAAAATCCAAAAAATCAAATAAAATAGGTTTTGGGCTTTTTGGAGGGGCCAAAAGGTGACATGGGCCTGAGAAATGGGTCGATGAGCTCGAAACGGTCAAAATGGGTATAAATATGTATTTTTGGGTTTCGGGTGAATAGTAACGTATCGGGTTTACTGTGCTTAACGGGTTTACACTATTCATCGCGAGTTGGCACTGTTCACAGCGGGTCTGAGCAGCTGGCTCCGGCATTATTTATGTGGGTCGGGTCACTATTTCTAGCCGAAACTCGCCTACTATAGTGTTTGGCGGTCCGACTTGTTCGGCTGTTCCGACCCGACACTGTGCAGCCCAAGCGCACAGTGTTGTCTTCTTCCTCCGTCCGTGCGCGCGAGCGAAAACAGAGGAAGATGGCGACAGCAGCTGGCGGTGCTGAAGTATTTTGCGACGACTTGGGAGGCTACAGTTGGGTTGCTAAGGCTCTTCATTTTCCATTTTGGGGGGCGAGTTAGAGAGTTGGCGGCGCGGTGGCAAGCTCTTCTTCTCCACGGCCGGTTTGAGCAGTATGGGTGAATGAGGGCTTGTTCAAACGATCGGGCTAGTGTTTGAGTATCAGTGGGGCTTGGGTGAGCTAATGGAAGTATTGGTTTGAGCTGAAGAGGCCGGAGGTGAGTGGCCACAGCGTGGTGGTCCGGCCGTGTGGTGGCTTTGGTGCGGAGGAAGAGGTTGCTTGGGGAGGCATGGCGGCGGTTCAGGAGTGTTTCTGGGGCTAAAGGAGGCTGGAAACGAGGGTAATTGGAAAGTAGAAGATAACTTAATCGAACTAGGCCTTACATTTGGGGATTCCAGCGATTATCGGCAATGGGGAGGGTAATCGGAGGTTTAGGGTGCTTGGCCAGCTTTGGGGGTTGATGGCTTCGAATGGGGAAGCTCGGTTGCTTAAATAGGGCTGGGAGGCGGTTTGGCACCGGAGAGGGGGAAGAAACCACGGCGGCGTTGGTTTCTACAGAGGCCGGGAGAGCTCAAGGTTTCTGGTGGGAATGTGGCTGTCTTGGGTGTAGAGAGGCGGTGGTCAAAAGGTGTCAGAGCAGCATCAAGTCGGTCATAAGAGAGGGCGGTCGGAAAATGGGCTGAGGCGGCGGTGGAGCTTGGTCGGCGGCCTGACACACATTCAAGCCGAGTTAGAGGCTGTCAGAGCGGGAAAGACAAAACTGTACGGGGCTTTGACCAGACGGTGGCAGCAGCAGGGCTGGAAGGCGTGGGAGAGACCGAATGGCTTGGTAGCGAAGAAAGCTGCGGGCGATGGCGAAAAATATCGGATGGTGAACAGTGTCAGCATACAATCTCGCTGTTGAGATCATGCAGGGGTGGGATTAGGGCCTGGGCGGCTGGGATTGAAGATGAATTTGGCTAGGATTGAGGGAAATCAAATTCAACACAAAAATCCAAATTTTTCAAATTTTTGATTCATTTCAGTGTGCATCTTTACAAGTTGATTTTGTTCACCTTTGTAGATCATCCTCGTGTAATTCAATTTGACATTACATTTCAGGTGTTAACTTGTATAAACATACGAGAATGAAAGGTAGCATGTGCGTTTTGTTCGAAGAGCAAGAACTGCGATATGGATTAGATATTCATGAACCTTACATACTAGAGCTCCGTAATTATTTCTTGAGCATTTGCACTTGAAGTTTGAAGGGCCCATTCCTTGGATTGAACCACGAACATTGCACGAGAATAAAATGATGTTTTCACAATATTTTTGCGTATTGGCTGCACATAAACAATTTCATAGAATGGGATCTTGATGGAATTTAAAATTTGGGCAAACAGAAACAATATGAGAACTATGCAAGATGCCAAGGAGGCGTCGTTGGTGAGATCTGACGAAAGCGAAGGCGGCATAAAACATCATAACACGAAACAAACTTGTCCTCACAGGGAAGCTGGAAGCTACTATGGCGAAAGAGAAGCAAAGCACAAGTCTTGATGTATTGTCGGACAATCCTCTTTGATTCATAATTTGTTCCTGTCGGGACCCTGGATTTACAAACCCAGACCCTCAGTGTATTGCAGCACTAGGCCCAGATCAAAGCTAGTGCACCCAGTTAAACAGAAATGATTACATAACCAACATCGCTTTATTACAATAATAGAAATCTTGTAGAAGGGTCTCATTATTACAAATGAGGTTTCAAGACCTCGCACTTTACGAAACACAGTGAAGCAAAAATAAATCTGCGGAGACCCATCAATACGCCACGGGCAATTGGTGGGAAGCGCGACCTAATACTCAGGAATCCTTCGTCGAATCCACCCGCGAAGTAGTCGTAGTCTCCCTCTTGAGCCGTATTCCTCTGAGTATTATTTTTGAGTGCAGCATGTGAGTACATAAAGTACTCCATAAGTCTTGGGAAAAATGCAATAGATGCAAGGCTTAACAAAGGAGGATTATATGGTTATTTTGCCCAAAGCAATACTTTAGTTTAAATACCATTAAGTAATTTGAAGGCACTAATTTACTAAAGTAATTGTTTTATGAAACTACCATTAATTTCATAGTGAAGGTTATATCCACCAACACCGAGTTGACCAATTCTAACGATCAAGACTTGATTCGACCACCCACTGCGCTCCAACCGCCAGGACAACATCGAGAGTTCCCTCCACTCTCGGAATACCAAAACTTTGTTTTTAGAAAAAGAAAACCAAAGATCTACCATGTGAATGCATTCCTTGACCGCCCTTGACCGTGGACACGGCTATTCGAATAGTTTGACACTCTGCAGAGGTTGTACAACTTTACCCCCAAGAGATAAATTATCTTAACAGTCACCACGCTTCCTTTGGCATGAGACACAGATAACATATCACAAAGCCTTTTTCTCACTATAGTCTAGCTAGACACCACCCGCTGAGGTTTCATCGCAGAAGGGTTCCATCCACCAGTCAAAAGCCCCTCTTGCGCCATATGAGTACAGTACATCCCTGTCCCTCACTGTGAATAACCAGTAAATCCCTGGCACCCACGTTCCATTGGTGGCACCTAAACTAGACTATCATAAGTTAATCAGCTAGGTCGTACCCATATAGACTTGGGGTTGCACGGTAATGCTCAGTCTGGACAATCACAAGCGTCGGTCCTTAATTGACTAGGACGGAACATACACTTTACAAGATCTCGTGCTTTCGCACCAATCCAAACCAATCATCCACGGTCTAAACCAACTTTTACATTTTATTTATTTTTAAAGAACGGTGGCAACACAGTCACCACTTACTTCTAAATACAACTATCAATTGAATGAAATATGATTTCCCATTCCAAAGTTAAATAGCATGACTAAGCATTTTACTACCGTTCTAGTATTACCAACGAATTATATAATTCTCATTATTGAGACAAAGGTGATCCTGGGTTACAAAGGTACAAGGCGTTCAATATCAATTGGGGCATAACAATGATTGGGTAACTATCTTGCTAAAACAAAATTAAGATTCTATGCAAATAGCGATGCACATAACTTTAAAATAATTTAAAACATTTCACAAACATAGGTTCAAAATGATCAAAGGAGACTTGCCTTCTTGCATGATCTCTGGGTCTTCTTGTTGCGAAGTGGAGAGGTCTTGACAGCGGTGGAATCTACGCAAAAAGGACGAACAACCAAAACAAATAAATACAAACAAAATCCAAATAAAATCAAAAATTCAAATAGAGGCACATTTGGATAGATTATGATTTTAGAAGAATTTAGAAATTTGAACAGCTCAATTTGGAGATAAAATGAATAAGTTATGCTTATTTAAAGGTCCGAGTTCAAATAAATCCATAAATTATGGAATTTCGACGGTGGGGCCTTTGCAGAATTTACATTTAATCTTTTCTTTATTGATTATTCTCTGTGTCTATGGCTAGTGGGGCCCACATGTCGGTGAGCCTAATATTCACCAGCGACAAGTGGGACCTTCTCATCGATGGCCCAGTGCTCTTGGCCAGCGATGTGGGACCTAGGGCTCTGGACCCACATGCCAGCGGAGGCACTGACAGGCGGGCCCAAATGTCAGCCGGCCTAGAGACTGACAGCGACTGACGGGTGGAGCCCATCTGTCAGTGCGGGAAATAAAAGAATTGGCTCAACCTCAACGTGCGGGCCGGGCTCGAGCAGCGCGTCGAGAGCCAGGGAAAGGAATATGATGCTAGCCCGATCGATCGCTCAGTGTTGCTTACCCATATAGGGTAGGTATACCTTTTGAGGTACCTGCTGGAGGGGGCCGGGCAGAGGTAGACGGGGACGGCGGTGCCGGCGGGGAGGGGTGGCCGGAGGGGTTCGGGGGAAGTCCAAAACATGTCCCTGGTGCAGAGAGGGTGCCGACGGCGAGGTCGGTGGGGTTCGACGATGAAGCGGCGGAGAGGGCTCGGGTGCGACGGTGCTCCGGCGGCAGGGAGGCTCGGCCGAGGGGTCGGGGATGCTCAAGGTGGCGACGGCGGGCTCCGGGGAGGACCGGGGCGGCGGTGATCGCTCACCGGAGTGCGGCGGAGCTCGGAGTGAGTGGGAGCACGGTGGCGGGGCACTACGGTGCTTGGGAAGGGAGGAGGGTAGCGGGAGGTTGGGCGGAGGAGGCGAAGTCGAGGGCTTTTATAGGGGCGGAGAGGGGGCACGGGCGCGCAATTGCTCGCCGGAGATAGCGGCCGGAAAAAGGAAGGGGAGGGGAAGAAAGGAAATAGGAGGGGTGCGGAAGGAAAGAGAGCGGGATTGGGGGATTGGTCCCATGGCGCGGCGGTTTCCAAAACCGAGGAGAGGCGGAGGATGAGGCCGGATATGGCGTGGACTCGGTCGTCGGCGCAAGGAAGGAAAGAGGGGGAGAAAAAGGAAGGTGGCGCGGGGTAGACGACGGGTCTGACAGCTGGGGCCCGCGCGCAGCGAGAGAGGAGAGGGAGAGAACAGGCGGCGTAGATGAAGCCACGCGGCTCGGAGGGAGGATCGGGCGGCGGTTGTGGTTAAGTGGGAGGGGACGGCCGGAGGGGCGAGCGGGGTGGCGTGGCGCGCATCAGGCCGGCCACGCGTTGGCCCGAGCGGAGGGGAAGGCGGATTTTTGAGAATTTGATTTTGATTTTCAGAAAAGGCTAGGAAATTATTTAAGCCTCAGAAAAATATGAAAGTACCTCCAAAAATTCCAGAAAAATTCACAGAAGCTCCTGGAGATATTTTGGACTTAATAAAATTATTTCCAACTAATGTTGGTATTTAATTTTCATACTTTAATATATTTTTTAAATTTTAAAAAATAGGTTTTAAACTCCAGAAAACTCAGAAAACCAAAGAAAGCCAAATAAAATCCAAATACTTTAAAATAATTATTTTTTAAATTAAATTTTTTAGAGTTTGGATTTTTGGGATGTTACAGTTCCTACTGAAATAGTATCTCCTACCATTAGCCACAAAAAAATTGCATTCTCAAGGGGATGGGACTTGGGAGCCCCACATATTACTCAAACAGAAAGATACACAAAAGGATAGACCAAAGATTGCTGGATTTCTCACTTGAGATACTGGTTTCACATCCACTCCCCTCTGGAGGACCAAGCTCTAAACCTAGAGCCACACCCACTCTCTAACCTTACTCCCATGGGAAGAAGAGGCACCAGCCACCAAGGCTTAGCCAACCTTCTCAACCCTAACTCTTGCCCCTTCCCCTTGTTATAGTCTCACAAGTGAATTCTAGACCTAATGAATCCAACCATTAGTCCAAACTAGGGATAACCTGTTAACCTCACTTAACACTGGGTTTTACTCACGCACGCTTCTCAAAGCGGCTTACATGTGGCCTCAATGACTTGTCGTCAAGCCTCTCATGCGTCCAGATCCCACCGAACCATCCTTGCTTGCAAACGACCCAAGTCACTTGGCGCACCACGTGCTTCTCCTCGCACATGACGGCACCCGGCATCCTCGACTATTTGGACCTCGACTCCTTCCCGAGCCTAGTCCCAATTCACCTCCCGTTGCTTGTCATGTCCACCACCGGTAGCTCCTGCTCCAGTTCCTCGTTGTTTTGGCTTGCAACCACCTCACCACCTTGATCATCTTCGATGTCTCCCGACCGTTCTCGACCTCAACATCTCCTTGTACCTAGTCCCGGTCCTTCTATGCCTCACCATGACCTAACTCCAAAGTCCGCAACCAACACCAATAAGCAAATCATCACGTAGCACCGCGCCATACATAAAGATCATCCATTAGGATAAAACAAAATGTATGCACCCAAAATCACGATTCTAATCCCGAACCAAGCAATAACCTCATGTGCAAAAAGCAACAAATACCTGGTCAACCACGACCAAAACACCAATAATTTGAGTGAACAAACTCAGCACAATGACTAGTCTGATATGACTTACGAGTACTCGGATTCACAAGAAAAGAAGTACTCGTAGCCCACGAGATCCTTCCAGTAGCCTACGACCACTCAACAAACTGCTACGACCATGAAACAAATACTACGACCATGTAGCAGACGCTACAACCTTGGAGAACACAAGCTACGATTACCGTATAGAACGCTACAACTACCACAACAAGCGCTACGACTATTGCTCACATGGCTCGACTTTTGCAACGATCGCTCGACTATTGATTGCCACGCTTTACGACTACGAACACCACACCTATGACCATCGATCACGACCAAGCGAGCTACGGCCATCGAGCGTAGGCTCGACTATCAATCACACATGATTGTTCGGTCACTCCGTGGTTGTTCTACCGATTAGACCATCCGACTACTTAGTTGTACACAGCAGTTAAACCAACCGGACTCGCCAACCACCAAGTCGTGAAACTAGAAGTCGTAGAGCCTACCAACCACCAAGTCCTAAATAGAAGTCATAGAACACTGTCGACCACTAAGTCGTAAATAGAAGTCGTAGAGCCTACCGACTACCAAGTCGTAGAAAGCAAACTTCGCACAAATCTCAAACACCAAACTCAACATCTACACAAACTCTAATCCAAAGGTCAATTACTCATCACAACCATGGGGTGACCTCCGCATGGTCTCACGGATAATGATTAAAAGGGATTAAGAAAAGGATTTGTCAGCTTGGGCTGGCAGTGTTTTTCTTGTGTAAACCACTGTATCATTAGTACATCCTCTACTTGTTAAGTAGCATGGCCTCGGCATTTAATTAAGAAACATATGCAGTTGGCAGCATGTTCATCAACAATTTTCATTAGTTGCTGCTCCCAGAAGGCGATTCTGCATCACAGCTCCTGCTAAGCTAATGTATTCGTTTGTACCCTTGCCAAGGGAACATGAAGCACTGTGTGATCTTCATGTTATGAATGACTTCACTGCTTTCTGTTTGCTTATACTCCGGATATATCTGAATGATTAATGAATCAAGCACCTTCCTTTCTGAAAAACTGCCTTTATGTGGATTGAGTACCAACTCCTGAACAGGTAATTTTAATTTTGGTAGTTATGCATACAAGGAATGCTATGGGCTTATGCCCTGGAGTTCGAAAGCATGATAGGTTCTTAGTGCTTGCATCCTGATGAATCTTGCTACCTTCTCCATGGATTCTTTCGTATTGCATTATTGAATGGGCGTCAAGAGTTTGTTGCAGCATCTTTATGATGAAGCAATAGGATATCTATCCGGTTTGTGTGCATCTTTACAAGTTGAATTATCTGTTCAAGCGGAAACTTTAATTTACAATACTATTTTGTTCAACCTCAATATCATACATAAACATATCTTGATCCATATTACAGTAAGCTTTTCTTCCTTGTAGTAAGTCTTTTCTCTTGTCTCTGCCTTTTCTTTTCAGAGTTCTTTTGATGATAAAAAAACTAGCACTCAAATGCATGTGTGTACATGCATACCAAATGGTTCTCTGCCTTTACAGGAATAGCCTCAACCGAACTCATACAAATGGACAGTCGAGCAATCCTTTTATAGCTAATGAACAGTTGCCATTCAGCAATCGCGTATGTGCAAACAGACGCGCACGCATGAACTGTCGCGCACGGGGCAGTTGCTTCTTTTGCACGGCTGCATGCTGCAAGCATGCGATCCTTTGCTTTTGCATTGCACAACTGCATATCATACGTCGTACGAATGCATGCAAGCACTGCTGCTTTTCTTGTATGCGTCAGCACATGCATACAACGCTAATTGCTATCATTTGTGACTGCTGCATGTAGCAAAAGCCTTAATCAATGCATAGGTCATGCATTGATACACACATAATTTAACAAAAGAGATACAAGAGGAATTAAAACCCAATAATTCCAATACTTTAAATCTAGCAACTATCATACTAGATCTTTTATAAATAGAATTAATCCAATAAATTACGTGGGGCACTTTTCCGTTAATTAAAATTAACACATGCCTCGTGTAATTCAATCTGACACATTTCAGGTGTTAACTTGTATAAGCATACCAGAATGAAAGGTAGCATGTGCGTTTTGTTCGGAAGAGCAGGAACTGCAGTATGGATTAGATATCCATGAACCTTACATACTAGAGCTCTGGTACTTATTTCTTCAGGCATTTGCACTTGAAGTTTGAAGGGCCCATTCCTTGGATTAAACCCTGAACATTGCACCAGAATAAAATGATGTTTTCGCAATATTTTTCCGCGTATTGCCTGCACATAAACAATTTCATAGGATGGGATCTTGAACTATGCAGTATGCCAAGGACGCGCCGTTGGTGAGATACAGAAAGCGAAGGCACTGGTATAAAAAATCGTAACATAGAAACAAACATGTGCTCACAGGCAAGCTGGAAGCTACTATTGCGAAACAGAGAAGCAAAGCACAGTGCTGATGTATTGTCCAGACAATCCTCTTTGATTCAGAATTTGTTCCTACTGAAATAGTATCTCCTGCCATTAGCCACAAAAAATCGCATTCTCAAGGGAAGGGACTTGGGAGCCCCACATATTCTTAGTATTTCCTCAGTCAAGACTCCTCTAAAATTGTACAGGAAAGTAGAGGTCTACATGCCGCATGATCACAATCCCCGTCTTAGCTGGTCATCAATTCGTCATTTGTTCCACCAATGGTCATGCCACTAGGCAAACTGGACAGCTCATTCCGTTCATCTATGCTCTGTTAGTTAATAAATTCTCTGAAGTGAATGTCAAGGTCCTTAGTCGTTACCATATCATCACGAACAATTGCACAATGTATCATAGACAATACAGCAAATCCATTTCTTTCTTCAACGTCTACGCGTCATCAATTTCTTTCTCCTTTTTGACCTCCAGAATCATTGTGCCACCGTTTTTCTAAATATGGTCCCGACACGCCAAAATTTTACTTTTGGCTCCCGATGTTCTACATATGGTCTTTCTTCTACGTCTACGCGTGCGTCGTTTAGGGTGTGTTTGGTTGCTAGGATGGAGTGGGATGGGATGGGACGGGGATGGGATGAGATGGTTCCACAAAAAAAGTGGAACCACATGGTCCAGCATCTAAGAAGAATATTCCCTAAATTTGCATAGGCTCATCCCACTTTGGACCATTCCATCCCACCCCATCCCTCAAACCAAACACATGGATGGGCTTGGTCAAAGGACTGGAGATGGACGCCCGGGGAGCGCGGAAACATCCCTCCACCGTGGGACTTTTGTTGCGCGCAGCAGGTGGCCTTCTCCGGCTCCTCCTGCATTAACATTTTTTTTTTCCAAGTCTTTGTAAAATGGCTTCTTATGCACTAATGCTAAGTTTTAGCATTCTCTGTGCAAACAGTCAATTGCACATGGCTTTTGCTGTACATACTGTGTTGCATGACCATTTGTTATTTGTAAATTTCTTATTTGTGAATTGCATGATTCTTCCACCGAAAGTTCAACATCAGTTCAACTTTACATTTGAGTGGACTATTCACATGCACGCACACTTGGTGAGTATGGGAATAAAATGGCCCCGCGGTCGGGGCCACCTTCCGCGCTCCGGGTGTGCAGTACCCCCACGTATCAAGCACCAATGCTTTTGCGCTACAAAAGGGGCCAAAAAACACAAAATTCACTTTGATAATAGCGCATGATTAATCAGGCAATTAGTCAAGTGATTGGTGACAGCCACTGCAGACTGCAGTCTCGTCATCCATCCATTGGTTTATTTACCAAATGGCCAAGCGTATCACCCTCGCCACCAGAGTCAAAAAGAAGAGTGACTTTATTGAATTGAGTCTCCTTGATGGACGAAGACTAGGCTTTGCTGACTAAGTGACCCAAATGGCCTAGCATATCACTCCAAAGGAATGGCCAAATATCTACTTATTTACCTGCTCTAGTAGCTAAATTACAGCATGCATTTCACTCCAAAGGAATGGCCTGTATTTATGTTATTCCAGCATGCATCCCACAACAAATCCTTTCCTCATCCCCGTCTTAGCTGGACATCAATTCGCCATTTGTTCCACCAATGGTCATGCCACTAGGCAAACTGAACTGCTCATTCCATTCATCTAGGCTCTGTTAGCTAATAAATTCTCTGAAGTAAGTGAATGTCAAGGTCCTTAGTCGTTACCATCTCATCACGAACAATTGCACAATGTATCATAGACAATACAGCAAATCCATTTCTTTCTTATTCCTTTTGGACCTCCAGAGTCAAAAAGGAGAGTAACTGACAGTAGCGCATGATTAATCAGGCAATTAGTTGGTGATCCATTGGTACTGATCGGACTTCATTGAATTGATGAGTCTCCTTGATGGACGAAGACTAGACTTCGTTGACCCAGGGACCCAAATGGCCAAGCATATCACTCCAAAGGAATGGCCAAACAACTATTTATTTAGCTGCTCTAGTTGCTAAATTGCACTGAGCCTGTATTTATGTTATTCCAGCATGCATCCCACAACAAATCCTTTCCTCATCATCCTCATCACCATAAGCACCACTTCAATCTTGACCGGTGGTTCGCTCCATCCCCAGCACCGCCATGGAGGAGGCTGCATTCCCGCTGAGAGGGCCGCTTTGCTTTCCTTGAAGAAGGGCATCACACGTGATCCCACCAACCGCCTCGCCTCGTGGCACGGCCGAGACTGCTGCCGGTGGAGGCGTCAAGTGCAGCAACCGAACCGGCCATGTCCTCAAGCTTCACCTTCGAAATCCGAATCCATCTTGCATGTCGGACACTGGACTGGGATGTAAACCCGCCATGTCCTCGAGCTTCACCTTCTGTGAGATAAGTTCCTCTTTGCTTTCCCTGGAGCATCTAGAGCACCTTGACCTTAGCATGAACTACTTGCTAGGGCCACGAATCCGTATTCCTGAGTTCTTGGGCTCGATGGTGAACTTGAAATATCTCAACCTATCTGGCATAGTGTTAAGTAGAGTGCATCAGTTTGGTAACCTGTCTAAGTTGCAGTATCTTGATATTTTTGGGATGTACTCAACAGATATCACCTGGTTAACAAATCTAACTTTGCTACAGTACCTTGGCATGAGCGGAGTAAATCTGTCAGGGATAGCTGACTGGCCTCATACGCTGAATAAGATACCATCTCTAAGGGTCATTCATCTTTCTCACTGTTCACTTGATACTGCAAACCAATCGCTTCCGTACCTTAATCTCACAAAACTTGAGAAACTCGATCTCTCCTGGAATAATTTTGACTGCTCAATCGCATCAAGTTGGTTTTGGAAAGCAACGAGCCTCAAATACCTAGACATTGGGGGCAACAACTTATTTGGCCAACTTCCTGACGCAATAGGAAACATGTCATCCCTCCAAGTCCTTGATTTGTCATACAATAGGTTGATGACCACAAGAAATTTGAAGAATCTTTGCTGTTTGGAAACCCTAGACCTTAGCGGTAATGGGATAAATGAATATATAACTGTTTTCATCAAGGGGTTGCCGAAATGCGCATGGAAAAATTTGCAAGAGCTGCATTTATGTGACAACAGTTTCACCGGAAGCCTGCCAAATTTGGTAGGAAAATTCACCAGCTTGAGCATACTTGACCTCTCCATCAACAACCTCACTGGAAATATCCCACCAGGGATTGGGTATTTGACGTGTTTAACTGCCCTTTACCTCAATGGCAACAACCTCACTGGAAGTATCCACCAAGGATTGGGTATTTGACGTGTTTAACTGCCCTTTACCTCTTCAGCAACAACCTCACTGGAAGTATCCCACCAAGGATTGGGTATTTGACGTGTTTAACTGCCCTTGACCTCTCCAGGAATCACCTCACTGGAAGTATCCCACCAGGGATTGGGTATTTGACACGTTTAACTGCCCTTGACCTCTCCAGCAACAACCTCAATGGAAGTGTACCCTCTGAAATTGGAACCCTTTCTAATTTGACTTCTTTGGATCTAAGAAACAACGACTTGAGCGGTATGATAATCAAGGAACACTTTGCAGGTCTAGTAAGCTTAAAGAACATAGACTTTTCTTCTAATAATTTGAAGGTTGTAGTGGATTCAGATTGGCTTCCTCCCTTTAGGCTTGAGGTTGCAGTATTTGCATCTTGCCAGATGGGTCCTCTGTTTCCAGCTTGGCTTGAGCGGCAGACGGAAATCACTACTCTTGACATTTCAAACACCTCTATAAAGGACAAGATTCCTAATTGGTTTTGGTCTACATTTTCGCAGGCCACATATCTCGACTTCTCTCACAACCAACTAAGTGGTAGCTTGCCAGCACATATGGATGACATGGCGCTTGAAGACCTCTACGTCAGTTCAAACCGGCTCACTGGACCAATACCATCATTACCAAGAAATATCACCATGTTAGACATCTCCAACAATGCCATTTCAGGAACAATACCATCTAATCTTGAAGCTCCATATCTTGCTATAATGTTTATGTATTCAAATAAAATTCGTGGCAGTATTCCAAAATCTATGTGCAAGTTGCAATATTTGGATAATCTAGATTTATCAAGCAATCTTTTGGACGGTGAAATTCCTCAGTGCTTTGGGGGCGAAGTCATAACAAACCTCCTGGTGAGCAACAACAATTTATCAGGAAAATTCCCAGAATTTTTGCTGAACTGCACAAGTCTGCAGTTCTTGGATCTTGCATGGAATAAGTTCTCTGGAAGGATACCAGAATGGATAGGACAGCTGGGGATATTAAAGTTTCTACGTCTAAGCCACAATGCATTTTATGGCAATATTCCGGTTGAACTAACAAATCTTAGTTATCTTCAATACTTGGATATATCAGGCAATAACTTATCTGGTGTTATTCCTTGGCATCTGACAAACCTAACATGTATGACCCTGAAGTGCTTTCATGGTTTTACAGTATTTCGTGGATAGCCACTCTACGTGAACAAATCTCGTCCATAATTACAAAGGGCAAATGCTTAGTTATGGCACTGAAATTGACCATTTCGTGAGTATTGATTTATCAGGCAACTCCTTAACTGGTGAAATTCCCACAGATATCACTTCTCTTGATGCATTAATAAATTTGAATTTATCATCAAACAACCTGAGCGGAAACATACCAAACAAGATTGGAGCCCTGGAGTCATTGGAATCTCTCGACCTCTCTAAGAACAAGCTTTCTGGTGAAATCCCATCAAGCTTATCAAGTTTGACATCTCTGAGCTACTTAAACTTGTCCTACAACAATTTGTGTGGAAGGATACCCTCAGGCCGCCAACTTGACACGCTCAATGCGGACAATCCGTCAATTATGTACACTGGAAACAGTGGTCTTTGTGGGCCTCCTCTTCAAAAGAATTGTTCAGGAAATGATACGTTCATCCATGATTATCTCGGAAGCAACAAGCAAGAATTTGAGCCCATGACCTTTTATTTTGGACTTGGGGTGGGACTTGTTGTGGGGCTCTGGATGGTGTTTTGTGCACTGCTATTCAAGAAGACATGGAGGATTGCTTATTTCCGGCTCTTTGACAAGCTCTATGACAGAATCTATGTATTTGTGGTTGTAAACTGGGCAAGCTTGGCAAGGAATGCAGCTGTAGAATAAACAAATACTTTGAAGGAGCCGATGTCCATGCCTCGACCAATGCAATGGGAACTATGTATTAACCAGGGTGAGGAAGATCTTGACAACATATGTGAAATCGTGTGCCTTGTTTTCACATCGAAATAAAGATGAAGAATTGAAGATGTTGTTTAATTCTTCTGATACATGTAAAACTTTCATATTCCTCTGGACTCCAACCGTGATGTAATTTTGCTGAATAATTTCAACCTTTTCCTATGGTTATCAATGGATTAGTTTGTCCTCTTTGCACAATAGATTTGTCATCTAGTTTTATTGATTGAAAGTAATTCTGCCTTTCAGGTCATAATCTTGTAATTTTAAACCATTTCATTCTGATAAACAATTAACAAAAGAAGGTAGCCTAATGGAGGAATTTTTATATAAGCAATCTCAAATATATGAATCTATGCTACAGCTTACGTAAGAAGGTGCCGGTTATGCAGTTAAAACATTGCGCCCCATGCCACGGGCACCATTGGCATGCCTTCCCCTTCCCATGCTTCGTGCTGCTCCCGTTCCAAGAACAGCAGGTGAGCGTCACCACAACAGACGCGGCGCGCAGGCGTACACGTACTACTGCGGGGCTGTTGCGACTGCTGCTTCGGCCACCGAGGTCTTGGATGCGTTTGTCTTCTTCCTTTTGGCTACCATGCTGGTGTGACTTGTTTGCTTTTGCATTATGAAGATGACTTGGGAGCTCCATAGATTCTTAGTATTTCCTCTGTCAGGACACCTCTAAAATTGTACAGGAAAGCAGAGGTCTACATGCCACGTGATCACAACCACAATCACAGGTGGTCACCAATTCCTCTTCCTCGTGATTTCCACCAATGGCCATCATGCTCTGTTAGTTAAAATATTCCCCTGAAGGAAATAAATGTTGAGGTCCTTAGTAGTTTGATAGTTTCCATCTCAGCAGTGACAACTGCACAAGGCTTCATAGACAATAATACAGCGATCCATTTCTTTCTACATTCGTTTACGCATACCAACATTTATGGTGTTGACTAGCCATCATACCAGCATGTTTTGTTCATATGCTTCAGCAGCTACCTCTGTTCTTCCAGCATGCATCCGCTTCGTTACTGTCGTATTTATATTTGATAGCATTTTTTCGTTTTAGGCAATACTAAGTAATGTTTGTTACATACTAAATAATGTTGTTGTCGTATTTATATTTTAATCCCATTTTGCACTCTAATCCTGGTTCCGTCACTTTGAGAGTGCCGTGTGATTGCAGTCAGTCAGTCAGCCAAGTGATTGGTGACAGGATCATAGTCTCGTCATCAACTGATACTAATCAGACATATTTGAATGGACCTCCATGAAGGACAGACTTTGACCGTAGACTCAAATGGCTAACAAAGACCTTTAATCATAAGCCAAAAGCTAAAATAAACACGTTGGTTTCTTAATTTTCGCTTTTTAGCTTTTTTTCTCTTTTTTTTATATTGTCTGTGGAGATATAGAAGTGTTTTCTATTTTCTATTATTTATTATTTTTCTTTAATTAAATGAATCAAAAAAGCTAACAGCCGTGACATTGTAATTTCAGCAAAAAATCAACAGTCAAATGCCAAAATAATCTTATTTTACCTCTATCTTGCTACAGTTAAGTACGTTATGTTAGGAGATTGCACATAAACTTTTGTAATTTTTTGAGCTCACTTGCTATATTTAAAAATTCAAACTAACAGTAAGTATAAAAATAAATTAGGATAGGCAATTAAGCCAGCTAATCAACCGGTTTAATCTCCTACCGCTTAGTGGTGAGACGGCAGGTCCTTTGCCATCTAGTGGTGGGACGGTAGGGCGCCTGCTATCCCACCACGGGTCGGCAGCGGCTACACGTCAGCCCACACATGCTGTCGTCCAGCCATCGGATGGCAAAAATGCCATTTTTGTCAATACGCTAGACATACAACCATTTTTGTAAATATAGTGCCAAACAGTGCTAAATATGCTAAAAAGTCCAGAAAACATGTGGCACTGCTGGATAGTATACTTTCTGTCTAAAAAAAAAGCTGGATAGGATACTGGATGGGTCATACGTGTGATAGATTTGGGGCCCAGTGGTTAAATTGATTTTCGCTGATGGCTTCTGACTATGGTTG
The DNA here is from genome assembly GCA_036346575.1 of Dendrocalamus sinicus. Lineage (NCBI taxonomy): Eukaryota > Viridiplantae > Streptophyta > Magnoliopsida > Poales > Poaceae > Dendrocalamus > Dendrocalamus sinicus. Next base: position 70,472 of record JAYEVI010000186.1, on the reverse strand, counting down.
ATGAATAGTGGTGGCTGATAGAAACGACCGATAAATAGCAATATATTATATAAGAATGATAGTGCAAGGAAAACATTATAATATTCGAACCACCATAGACTTACGAAATTATGATTTAATAAAATAAAAAAATATATTGTAATATATAAAAACAAAAAGTAATGATTGATAAAAAGTTATGGCTGATGAATAATAGTGGTTGATAACAGCCTGTTTTTTGCGGCTTTTAAAATGACTTTTGCTACTGTGCCTAACTCTCAAACGGAATATTTTTTCAAGACGGGCCTACAAGTTAATTATAGTATACGTTAAAAACTCAACATCTGTATCAGCTAAAATCGTAAGTAAGTATCTTTCTCCCTAATCTCTCTCATAAACATGTGAAAATTCAAAAATTTTAGTCAAAGTAATAAGCCACAGCCACTAAAAAGAAAAAGAAAAGGCCTTGTGAATAGGCGACCCAACCCAAGCACTCGGCCGCGGTTGATTAATCTAGGCAAGCGTCGGAGGTGAATCCTCTCCTTCCATTGTCCTCCAAGAAGCCTCCTCGCCTTCGTCGCTCACCGTGTTCGCCGCCGCCCCGCCGACCACCTCCGGTTCCTCCTGTCGTCTTCGGGTTCGCCGCTTCCACCACCTCCTCTCGCTTGCTTGCTGCTGCCTGTTCTTCTTCTCGCTCTCTGCTCTGCTAAACAAATCTTCCTCTTTTCCTCTCGTATGATCCGTTCCCACTACCTGTTCTTGGATCTTGGTTGCGGGAGGATGGCGCCGAATGCAACGAGGCAGCGTCGAGTTGCACCACGGAGGCGCGCGAGGAACGACGTGTTCAAGATCGTCGGATCTGACCTCAAGAAGGGCATCGGCGTCGATAAGTTAGTGCAGTCAGCCACCTTTACCATCGGCGGCTATGATTGGGCCATCCGCTTCTACGCGACGGAGACACCGAGGCATCAAAGACCTTGTCTCGGTCTATCTCGAGCTCATGAGCAAAGCTGCCGAGGTGCGGTCGTTCTATGACCTCAGTTGGTGAAACCCTCCGGGTTGCGGGCGCGGGGTGTCCCTAAAACAACCAAGTGTGTTCAACTCGGGGACACTGATCGGTTTGGAGTTGTAGTGTTAGTTCAACCAAGATCCGGAAGCATCGGGATCGGGTACATTCGGGACGATCGCCATCTTTGTTGGAAATCTTACGACCTCCCGGACCTTTTACGACCGGTTAGAGTCGTTTCGACCAGATAAATTGAGTATGACCTTACGGATGCTTACGACCAGTTCCGATCCCCTCAATTCCCCTCCGATCGCCTTTTCAACGTGGTCGTAAATTTCTCAGTAGCAATTTACGACGCTCCGCGATCTCGCTGCCATTGCCTTCCTTCACCGCTCAAGATACCGTGATCGAAGCCTTCTCACGATCACGCGGTGATCTTGGCGATCATCGCTTCACCGTGGTCGAACACCCGTCGACCACGTTCACTTCCTTCAACGTGGTCGGGTCGCTCCGACCGCGTTCGCCTCGGTATAGTCGTAGCTCGTTCGACCACCTTCGACTCTTACGACCACATTCACCGTGGTCATAGCCTTCCTGCGTAGTCGATCCCCACGACCACGTTGTTCGCTCCTTTGCCGTGGTCGTGGCGCCTCCGACTACGCTGCTGGAACTTTGCCATGGTCGTAACTCCTCCGATCACGCTAGCGATGATCGTGAGTCCTTCCGACCACGTCTTGCACAAACACACGACAAAACAATGCTCTGTGTTTATCCCTCTTTTTGGTCTTTTCTCAATTGCTTGGTACAACGAATACATGGCTCTAAGCCTCCTTTTATACCCGGCTGTTCGACTTCAACACGGGTTCTCAACACCTACTCCGATTCTGATTCTAATACGACTTGACTAGGTTTCCACCTCGACTTTGAATTGCGGTTGCAATTCGACTTGATACACCCAAATTGTGCACATGACTCTAAAACAAGATTATTTTCAACATTCTCTCCCTAATCTTGTTTTTCGACTTGATCATGCCAATCTTCTTCCTCATCTCTGAAAACTTTATCCGTCCCAATAACCGTCGAATATCGACTTTACGTTCTTACATTACGATGTAGTCAATTGCAATCTTCCCTCCTTCGACACAATCTACGATATAATGATATCTTGTGTCTATGTGTTTGCTTCTATCATGTAGAACCGGATTCTTGCTCGTGAAATAGCGATTTGTTATCAACCTTGAGCGTTACCTTCGAATTTCTTCATCCGACAATTCATTCAACGATCGAGCGAGCGGACTCACGACACGATCGTTGCGCTCGCTGCGATGCACTCCTCTTCATCTCTTCTTTAAACCTCATAATCTCCTTTGAACTCGATCCAGTGATGACCAAGTCGTCCACGTAAATGCCCATGATCAGTCTGTTCTTCGTATCTCCCCTTGAGTATACCGCATGTTCGAGTTGCTTCTTACGAACCGAGTGCCGTTAGACTTTTGTCAAGCTTCAAATTCCATGCTCGTGGTGCTTGCTTAAGTCCGTAGAGAGCTTTGTTCAGCTTCAAGACTTTCTCGCTTGCTTCTTGGATTGAAAACCGGCGGTTGAGAAACATAAACTTCCTCCTCAATGTCTCCGTTTAAGAACGCCGTTTCACATCCATGTGGTGAATCTCCCATCCACCGTTTGCTGCCAATGCGGGAAGTAGTCGTCTGATTTCCATACGAGCTCTGGGGCAAAAACTTCTTCGTAGTCGGCCTTGTTTTTGAACATACCCTTTCGCCACAAGTCGTGCTTTGTGTTTTATGACTTCTCCTTGGAATCCTTCTTTACCTTGAAGACCCACTTTAAACCGATTGCTCGATGACCCTTCGCAAATCGGTGAGTTCCCAAGTGTTGTTGTCTTCAATTGATTTTAGTTCTTCTGCATTGCAGCTCTCCAATATTCATCTCCTTTGCTTCTTCATAGCTTTGGGTTCTTGGCGATCGTGTACTGATATGACTCATCCGATCATCGGCTCGGTTGAGCATAGATCTCATCGATGCTCCTCATTTTCAGCACCTGCCGTCTTCTTCATCTTGATGTCGGTGAGGCTTCGATCATTTGCACCAATCATGTTCGAGTTTTGAGGTGTGGTCATAGCTCCTTCCTCTATTGTCGTATTGTCGGTATCGACTTCCTCGACTTCAAAAGTTATCCACCGACTTATCTTTCTCAATGTCTTGATGTTCTTCCCACTCCCAATGTTTGTCTTCTTGAAAGACTACATCTCTGCTCACATGTAGCTTATTTTCGATGGATCATAGCACCTATATGCCTTGGTACGATTCCGAGCGAGGTAGATCATCCTTTGCTCCGATCGTCCGGCTTCCTCGGATAAGTCGATGATCTCACATGTGCCAAACAGTAGAAGACTTTCAAGTGATCGACGTTCGGTTTTCTCCCGACCACAACTCGTATGGAGTAACTCCATCCAACGACCGTGTGGTCGCACGATTTAACAAATAGACCGCATGTCTTACGGCTTCGCCCAAAACCTCCGGCGGTATCGACTCTTCAGAAGACTTCGTGCGGTTTCGACCACGATTCGGTTTCTTCTTTCTACAACTCCATTTTGTTGAGGCGAGTATGGAGCCGTGAAGAATCTTGCAATGCCCTTCTCTTCACAAATTGAGTCAAACTCTTTTGCGAAATTCTCCTCCTCGATCGGACTGATTGCTTTTACCCTCTTGTCGACTTCGTTTCGGCAAGATTAATAAACTTCTGAAAATTCGACTTTGCCTCACCCTTGCTCTTACGCATGTACACCCACATGGCTCGAGTAGTCGTCCCACGACCAGCATGAAGTCATCGGTTTCGATGTCGGTGCGGTGTGATCGGTCCGCACAAGTCGGCGTGAACCAGCTTCAGTGGTTGTGAAGCTCTAAACTTCGCTTCTGTGGGAAAGCGCTACGAGTTTGTTTCGCCACGACGACCTTCGCAGACTTGCTCGGGTGGTCGATTTTGTAATCCGACCACCATCTCTTTCTCTGCCATTGCTCGAGACTTTGGAAATTTATATGACCAAATCTCTCATGCCACAACCAGGCGGGATCTTCAATTGTGGTCTTCAAACATACGCTTGCATGTTTTGATCTTGATTTTGTACAAGCGGTTCACGGTCCGTTGCACCTTCATGAGTAGATGCTCATCGTGGTCGAACACCTTGGATGGTTGCCTTTGAGCTCGATCCGACAACCTTCTTGGTCAATTGTCCAAGGCTTATGATATTGCTCAAGACTCGGTATGTAATATACATCAGAGCTTTCTTCGGCGTCCATCTTTGCATTGCATCGAGATTGTGCCTCTCCCTTTTATCTGAGCAGTGAGCCGTCTCCGAACTGTACTTTTCCGAGCACACTCTTATTTAATTCGTAAAACATCGAGTGCGTACCGTCATGTGGTTGCTGGCTCCGTTGTCGAGATACCGATCTGCCGTCCGCTCTTGAGTCGCTCTCCGGCTCCAACGGACTTGGAAAGACTCTTTCCTCATTCAAGAGAACCATTGTCGGTTCGTCTACGATGCAGTGACAACGATAGTGTTGGCTCTTTATGCTCGTAGTTTGTGCCAAGTTTGCTTCCTCTACCTTTTTCTTGCCCGACAATTCGCGGCATAGTGACCATACTTCTTGCGGTTATGGCGCTGGATGTAACCGACATTGAGCAGCGTAGTGCCCATACTTCTCGCACGTGTAGCACCGATATCGATCTTGTCGGTATGATGGTCGCGCCTCCACGACCACCTCCTCGACCGCCGTCCCGACCTCTCGATCGTAGCCTCGACCTCGTCCATGAGGCGCGCGCGGCGGTCGATGTGCCACGACCACGACCACGACCGCCCCTCGATGGCGAGTCTCCTCGGTCTTCGCATCTTCTTTTCGACGATGCTTGCGACCGTTGTCTTCTTGATAACTCTTTAGGAGCTGCTCGTGTGCTTTGAGCGCTCGGTTACCTCCTCTATCTTCATCTTGAGAGGTCTTGCGAATACATAAGCGTGGTCACGGCCGGAAGAAACTTCTCTGTAGCACTCTCAAATACTTCTTCACCGCCACCTCATCTTTCAAGTCATCGCCGAGAGATTTGATCTCGTTCACGACTTCGTTGAATCGACGGAGAACTCTTCCACGGTCGACTCTTCCCCATCTTCATGGCTTCAAACTCACTTCTTAATGTTTGAAGTCGAACCTCCTTCACTCGATCTACTCCTTCGTGCATGGTTCGTAGAGTAGTCCGACTTCCTCGCCGTCTCCTTGCCGACTAGTTGCCGCATCATTGAGTCGGGCGCGGCTTGATAGATCGCTGCCATCGCCATCTTGTCGAGGCGATCATCGAGGACCTTGTCCTTCTCCTTTGGTTCGACCGCACCTCGGCGCCTTGCGCGATCATGTTGACCTTCATCTTCATCCCCGGACCGGATAGTTGTCCGGCGAGGATCGAATGCTGCAGCGACACGCTCGCCGCCGCCGTGTCGACCATGTTTAACCATTGCTCGATACCAAGCTGTTGGAAATCTTACGACCTCCCGGGACCTTTTACGACCGGTTAGAGCCGTTTCGACCAGATAGAATTGAGTATGACCTTACGGATGCTTCGACCGATTCCGATCCCTCAATTCCCCTCCGATCGCCTTTTCAGCGTGGTCGTAAATTTCTGTAGCAATTTACGACCGCTCGCGATCTCGTTGCCGCCTTCCTTGACCGCTCAAGATACCGTGATCGAAGCCTTCTACGATCACGCGGTGATCTTGGCGATCACGTTCACCGTGGTCGAACACCCGTCGACCACGTTCACTTCCTTCAATGTGGTGGGTCGCTTCCGACCACGTTCGCCTTCGGTATAGTCGTAGCTCGTTCGACCACCTTCGACTCCTTACGACCACATTCACCGTGGTCATAGCCTTCCTGCGTAGTCGATCCCCTTACGACTCGTTGTTCGCTCCTTAGCCGTAGTCATAAAAACACTGTTCCTTTGCCGTGGTCGTGGCGCCTCCGACTACGCTGCTGGAACTTTGCCATGGTCGTAACTCCTCCCGATCACGCTAGCGATGATCGTGAGTCCTTCCGACCACGTCTTGCACAAACACACGACAAAACAATGCTCTGTGTTTATCCCTCTTTTGGTCTTTTCTCAATTGCTTGGTACAACGAATACATGGCTCTAAGCCTCCTTTTATACCGGCTGTTCGACTTCAACACGGGTTCTCAACACCTACTCCGATTCTGATTCTAATCGACTTCGACTAGGTTTCCACCTCGACTTTGAATTGCGGTTGCAATTCGACTTGATACACCCAAATTGTGCACATGACTCTAAAACAAGATTATTTTCAACATTCTCTCCTAATCTTGTTTTTCGACTTGATCATGCCAATCTTCTTCCTCATCTCTGAAAACTTTATCCGTCCCGGTAACCATTGAAATATCGACTTTCTGTTCTTACGTTACGATGTAGTCGATTGCAATCTTCCCTCCTTCGACACAATCTCTGATATAATGATATCTTGTGTCTATGTGTTTGCTTCTATCATGTAGAACCGGATTCTTGCTCAGCGAAATAGCCGATTTGTTATCAACCTTGAGCGTTACCTTCTGAATTTCTTCATTTGACAATTCATTCAACAGTCGAGCGAGCCAGACTCCCTGACACGATGCTGCGCTCGCTGCGATGTACTCGGCTTCACACGAAGATAATGCAACCACCTTTTGCTTCTGGGTTTGCCAGCTGATCGGACTCTCCCCGAGCACAAACATTATGCCTGTCGTGCTCTTTCGATCGTCGACATCTCCCGCCATGTCGCTATCATCGTAGCCCGCCACCGGTGCAGCGACTTTCCACCTCCTTTCATCATTGAATCCGAGATTCAAAGTACCTTTGATGTATCTCGGGATGTGCTTCACGGTATTCATATGCTCCCGAGTCGGTTTCTCCATGAAACGACTTACGTATCCGACCGCAAACGAGATGTCCGGTGGGTGTGCACCGAATACCGTAGACTTCCGACAATGCTCCTATAAGTCGTGGCATCAGCGGTGATCCTGGGCTGTCTTGCTCAACTTCGATGATTCTCCATTGGGGTTTGACATGGATTGCACTCTTCCATACGACTTCTCCGAATCTTTCGAGCATATCCCGATGACAAAGTGTTATGCCGTTGTCGGTTTGATTTACTTCAATGCCGAGGTAGTAGCACAGAAGTCCCAAATCGGTCATTTTGAACAGCCTCTTCATCTCTTCTTTAAACCTCATAATCTCCTTTGAACTCGATCCAGTAATGACCAAGTCGTCCACGTAAACGCCCACGATCGATCGTTCTTCGTATCTCCCTTGAGTATACCGCATGTTGAGTTGCTTCTTACGAACCCGAGTGCCGTTAGACTTTTGTCAAGCTTCAAATTCCATGCTCGTGGTGCTTGCTTAAGTCCGTAGAGAGCTTTGTTCAGCTTCAAGACTTTCTCGGCTTGCTTCTTGGATTGAAAACCCGGCGGTTGAGAAACATAAACTTCCTCCTCAATGTCTCCGTTTAAGAACGCGTTTTCACATCCATGTGGTGAATCTCCCATCCACCGTTTGCTGCCAATGCAAGAAGTAGTCGTATAGTTTCCATACGAGCTACTGGGGCAAAAACTTCTTCGTAGTCGACGCCTTGTTTTTGAACATACCCTTTCGCCACAAGTCGTGCTTTGTGTTTCGACTTCTCCTTGGAATCCTTCTTTACCTTGAAGACCCACTTTAAACCGATTGCTCGATGACCCTTCGGCAAATCGGTGAGTTCCAAGTGTTGTTGTCTTCAATTGATTTTAGTTCTTCCTGCATTGCAGCTCTCAATATTCATCTCCCTTTGCTTCTTCATAGCTTTGGGTTCTTGGCGATCGTGTACGATGCTGACTCATCCGATATGCTGGCTCGGTTTGAGCATAGATCTCATCGATGCTCCTCATTTCGACACCTGCCGTCTTCTTCATCTTGATGTCGGTGAGGCTTCACGATCATTTGCACCAATCATGTTCGAGTTTTGAGGTGTGGTCATAGCTCCTTCCTCTATTGTCGTATTGTCGGTATCGACTTCCTCGACTTCAAAAGTTATCCACTTGACTTATCTTTCTCAATGTCTTGATGTTCTTCCCACTCCCAATGTTTGTCTTCTTGAAAGACTACATCTCTGCTCACATGTAGCTTATTTTATTGGATCATAGCACCTATATGCCTTGGTACCGATTCGAGCCGAGGTAGATCATCCTTTTGCTCGATCGTCCACTTCCTCGGATAAGTCGATGATCTCACATGTGCCAAACAATGAAGACTTTCAAGTGATCGACGTTCGGTTTTCTCACGACCACAACTCGTATGGAGTAACTCCATCCAACGACCGTGTGGTCGCACGATTAACAAATAGACCGCATGTCTTACGGCCGCCCAAAACCTCCGGCGGTATCGACTCTTGAGAAGACTTCGTGCGGTTTCGACCACGGTTCGGTTTCTTCTTTCTACAACTCCATTTTGTTGAGGCGAGTATGGAGCCGTGAAGAATCTTGCAATGCCCTTCACTTCACAAATTGAGTCAAACTCTTTTGCGAGAAATTCTCCTCCTCGATCGACACTGATTGCTTTTACCTCTTGTCGACCGTTTTGGCAAGATTAATAAACTTCTGAAAATTCGACTTTGCCTCACCCTTGCTCTTCGCATGTACACCCACATGGCTCGAGTAGTCGTCCACGACCAGCGCAAAGTCTGGTTTCAGCGTCGGTGCGGGGTGTGATCGGTCCGCACAGTCGGCGTGAACCACTCGAGTGGTTGTGAAGCTCTAAACTTCGCTTGTCGTGGGAAGCGCTACGAGTTTGTTTCGCTACGAGCGACCTTCGCAGACTTGCTCGGGTGGTCGATTTTGGTAATCCGACCACCATCTCTTTCTCTGCCATTGCTCGAGACTTTGGAAATTTATATGACCAAATCTCTCATGCCACAACCAGCGGGATCTTCAATTGTGGTCTTCAAACATACGCTTGCATGTTTGATCTTGATTTTGTACAAGCGGTTCACGGTCCGTTGCACCTTCATGAGTAGATGCTCACGTGGTCGAACACCTTGGATGGTTGCCTTTGAGCTCGATCCGACAACCTTCTTGGTCAATTTTCCAAGGCTTATGATATTGCTCCGAAGAGTCGGTATGTAATATACATCCGAGAGCTTTCTTCGACTTCCATCTTTGCATTGCATCAGGATTGTGCCTCTCCCTTTTATCTGAATAGTAGAGCCGTCTCCGAACTGTACTTTTCCGAGCACACTCTTATTTAATTCGTAAAACATCGAGTACGTACCCGTCATGTGGTTGCTGGCTCCGTTGTCGAGATACCAGTCTGCCGTCCGCTCTTGAGTCTGCTCTCCCTGCTCCAACAGACTTGGAAAGACTCTTTCCTCATTCAAGAGAACCATTGTCGGTTCGTCTACAGTCAGAGTGACAACCAGTAGTGTTGGCTCTTTATGCTCTGTAGTTTGTGCCAAGTTTGCTTCCTCTACCTTTTTCTTGCCCCGACAATTCGCAGCATAGTGACCATACTTCTTGCAGTTATGGCGCTGGATGTGGCCGACATTGGCGGCGTAGTGCCCATACTTCTCCGCGTGTAGCACTGGATATCGGTCTTGTCGATATGATGGTCGCGCCTCCACGACCACCTCCTCGACCGCCGTCCACGACCTCTCGATCGTAGCCTCGACCTGCGTCCATGAGACGCGCGCGCGGCGGTCGATGTGCCACGACCACGACCACGACCGCCCCTCGATGGCGAGTCTCCTCGGTCTTCGCATCTTCTTTTCTGAGCAGTACTTGCCGACCGTTGTCTTCTTGATAACTCTTTAGGAGCTGCTCGTGTGCTTTGGCGCTCGGTTACCTCCTCTATCTTCATCTTCGAGAGGTCTTGCGAATACATAAGCGTGGTCACGGCCGGAAGAAACTTCTCTGTAGCACTCTCAAATACTTCTTCACCGCCACCTCATCTTTCAAGTCATCGCCGAGAGATTTGATCTCGTTCACGACTTTGTTGAATCGACGAGAGAACTCTTCCACGGTCGACTCTTCCCCATCTTCATGGCTTCAAACTCACTTCTTAATGTTTGAAGTCGAACCTCCTTCACTCGATCTACTCCTTCGTGCATGGTTCGTGAGAGTAGTCCGGACTTCCTTCGCCGTCTCCTTGCCGACTAGTTGCGCATCATTGAGTCGGGCACGGCTTGATAGATCGCTGCCATCGCCATCTTGTCGAGGCGATCATCGAGGACCTTGTCCTTCTCCTTTGGTTCGACCGCACTTTGCGCCTTGCGCGATCATGTTGACCTTCATCTTCATCGCCCGGACCGGATAGTTGTCGGAATCGAGGATCGGTGCTGCAGCGACACGCTGCGCTTCACCGTGTCGACCATGTTTAACCACTGCTCGATACCAACCGTTGGAAATCTTACGACCTCCCAAGACCTTTTACGATCGGTTAGAGTCATTTACGACGGATAAATTGAGTATGACCTTACGGATGCTTACGACCGATTCCGATCCCCTCAATTCCCCTCCGATCGCCTTTTCAGCGTGGTCGTAAATTTCTGTAGCAATTCGACGACGCTCCGCGATCTCGCTGCGCGCCTTCCTTCAGCCGCTCAAGATCCGTGATCGAAGCCTTCTACGATCACGCGGTGATCTTGGCGATCATCGTCACCGTGGTCGAACACCGTGCGACCACGTTCGCTTCCTTCAGCGTGGTGGAGTCGCCCACCACGTTACGCCTTCCGGTATAGTCGTAGCTCGTTCGACCACCTTCGACTCCTTCGACCACATTCACCGTGGTCATAGCCTTCCTGCGTAGTCGATCCCCTTACGACCACGTTGTTCGCTCCTTAGCCGTAGTCGTAAAAACACGTTCCTTTGCCGTGGTCGTGGCGCCTCCGACTACGCTGCTGGAACTTTGCCATGGTCGTAACTCCTCCCGATCACGCTAGCGATGATCGTGAGTCCTTCCGACCATGTCTTGCACAAACACATGACAAAACAATGCTCTGTGTTTATCCCTCTTTTTGGTCTTTTCTCAATTGCTTGGTACAACGAATACATGGCTCTAAGCCTCCTTTTATACCCGGCTGTTCGACTTCAACACGGGTTCTCAACACCTACTCCGATTCTGATTCTAATACGACTTCGACTAGGTTTCCACCTACGACTTTGAATTGCGGTTGCAATTCGACTTTGATTACACCCAAATTGTGCACATGACTCTAAAACAAGATTATTTTCAACAGCCACACGATTAATTGTGTGCTTACAATCGTCAAAGAACCAAAGGTCTGAAAAACATGCGGAATTCTGAAATCAGGGTGCCCCAGTCCAACATCACCGACCATCTTGGCAAGCTGTAGGAAGAAAATGAGGGAGCATATGTCAATTTCAGTGTTGGAGGGGCGACCTTTGCGGCGCACAAGATATTGCTGGCCATGCGGTCACCTATCTTCAGAGCAGAGCTTTATGGGCCGATGAGGGAGGCGGAGATGCCGTGTGTAAGCATCGAAGACATGCAGCCTGCTGTTGTCAGGGCCCTCCTGCATTTCGGCTCCGCTCGTTTTTGGCTTCAGCTTCTAGCTTATTTTTCATTATTCATAAATTTTGTTTTTTTTCTAAACTTTTGGCTTTTTTGAACTTTTTTGCCGGTGTAACACCCCGCCCATCCTCTGGGCCTAGAGTGCTACCATCACTACAATAAAACCATTACTGGACATCTACTAAACAATTTAAGCAAACTCTACCTTAATCATGAAGCAACAACCACTTACACCATACCATTCCTAAACAACTTTTCTAACTTACTAGTGGAATTAAACATACTACCAAAAGCTAGATATGTGAAGTGCTGCAAGAACGTGTAGTCATTCATGTGCTACACCCGCCCGTGCAAGACGTCCTCAACAGTTACCTAAAAAAAACACAACAAAGCAAGGGTGAGTCCAAAGACTCAGCAAGTACATAATAGAACAATAGACATTACCAACATAAGCAAGCATATAACCATAATGCACATATATCATCATGTTCATAACATCATTCTCATGGCCAAGCAATGCAATGCCATCAATGCCATGCCTCATTACTCTACATGCTCATATGCTCTTCACTTTGCAAGTACCGGTACTGCCGAGTGAACACCGTCGATGTTCACCCATCGTGGGCCGCCCTCATAGGCACGGGACCCTCCACTCCCGTGGAGGCCTACCGAAGTAGGTCTTACTCAAGAGCACTCCGGATTAGTCCACTAGCTTTACTCATAACTAGGGACTTTCTCACCACCCTCACTCTTGAGTGCTCCTCATGCAAATGCACATGTCCATGATCATATTCACGCTCATCACTAGCATTACTAGTAGACAAGCATCTTTGCCTACCTCACTCCATCATCATTTCCATCATTTACCATGCAACCTTATGTCAGGTAAATATCACATTTTCCCATAGATATCATGTAATCAACGCATTTCTACATAAATATCATCATACCAGATAAACATCGCATATTCATAAATCTTGGTCTACCGCTCTACCATGTACTTGCTCAGTAGCCGAGCGGAGCTGAACGAGCGTCTGGAAGGCATCGACTCGCGACCTCCACCGGACAAACAAACAGTCCAATTTTAACGCATCATACAAGACCAGAGATTAAGTGGGCGACGACGATACTACGCATATCCCATTTCGACATTAGGCATACGGGTTTTAGGGATCTGCGCGCAGTCCCAAAACCCCTTTTTCCTCTTTCTTTTTCTCCTCTTTTTTCCTTCTCTTCTCTTTCTTCCTTTTCCTTCTCTTTTCTTCTTTTCTTTTCTCTTCCTTTTCTTTCCTCTCTCTCCTCCTTATCTCTTCGGCCGAACCGGCCTCCTCTCCCCTTTCCTCACTCCACTCGGCCCCAGTGGCCTCTCCAGTGCGCCTGGCGGCGCAAGGCGCGCCGGCCCCTCCCGCCGCCGCTCCTCCTGCCGCGGTCTTCCCGCCTCCTCGGCCTCCCCATCCTCGCGTGCGCAGCCGCCGGCCGGGCCCCGAGCGCGGCGGCGCGTGGATGCGCCGGTCGCCGGCTGCCGGGCCGCCACCGCTCCTCCTCAACGCCGCCTCCTCTTGCTCCCCTTCCCCTCCTTCCTGTGCGCGGATGCGCGCTGCGAGGCTCCTCGGCGTCGCTCGGCGCAAGCATGGCGGCGTCGCGGCTAGACCGGCATCGCCGGCCTCGGCTCGTCGGCCCGGCCCTCTCTCTTCGTCGGCCCCTACCTTCTCCCTCGCGCGCCGAGCGGCCGCCCCTCCTGGGCGACGCGGTGGCGCATGGGTGCGCCGGCTGCCGGGCGCCGCCTGCCTCCGCCTTCTCTGCGCAGCCCCACCTCTCCTCTCTCTTTTGTGCGGTGCCCCTACGGCGAGGTGGAGCGCGCACGGCCGAAATGGTGTGGCTATGTGGGGATGGTTGGTGGAGAAGAAGAGGAGAAGAGTATTGTGGGTTGAGCTGTGCAGAGGTGATGAAATGGGGGTCTTGACTTCATTGGATGCATGGCACAGTGGCTCACATGCACGCTAGGCAAGCATGCAGCTGCCACCTCCCTCTGCCAGAAGCAAAAGGTAGGTGAGGTGTCCTGCTAGCTGGCATTTGTTTTTCTGGTATTACAGCCGGTTCTTTTTTCCCGTATTTGTTTGCATTATACGTGATAGGCTAATATATTTTTTCTATTTTTAATTTTTTTAAATTTAATTATGCTAAATAAGCCTCTATCAACTACAGTGTTTTTTCAGCCAGCTACAGTGCTTTTTAGCTATAAGCCACTCAAAAAAGCCATATTGAGTCATCTACACCGATTCATTGCCTGACATGGGTGATCTTCAGGGAGATGATAACAGCGAGATGATCCGGCATTTACTTGTGGCTGCAGATAGATACGCCATGGACAGGCTGAATTTGCTATGTCAAAACATCCTTGGCAAGAATCTTGACGTGGTGACCGTGGCAACTACATTGGCTTTAGCTAACCATCATGGCTTTGACAAGCTTAGGGATGTTTGCATTTAATTTATCGTATCTTCAAATGTGATGGATGCTGTGGTGGCAACCAAAGGTTATGCAAATCTCAAAAGAAATTTCCCTTCTGCCTTAGTAGATGTGTTAGAGAAGACAAGCAGGTTTCGCAAAGCATAGATGAGCAGCTCATCCTAAGCTAAGTGTAGGACTAGGTAGTTTAGTTCTTAGATTATATGAATATGTTGCCAGTTCAATTTCCTAGCGCAGCTCAGGCCAACTAGAAATGGGTTGTAAGCTTAGTTTCTTAAATTATGTGCACCGTTTGTCGAACTATTGGACGCACATATGGTCTAACATCAATATCTGGAACTGTCATGTTCTCATCTAATGTGATGAAACAACGTCAGATAGCAGCAGCATGTCGTTGAGAGAACATGACAGGATAAATAGCAACTACTTTGATGCTATCATAGTGTTGAATTTTGTTACCATCTAACTCGAAAGATAACACATTGCGTACATTCTGGCACTTAATTATTGGAGGTCCGTACGCTGTGAAAATACCTGCATATTAAATTTTTTTACCTTTAGGATTCCTATTTTAGGAAACTTCTTATATGATCTGTCAATCACAGATACAACATTTTGAGGAATGAATGTTTTTGATTGATCACCCACTGCAACCCTTGCATTAGTTTGAATTTTTGGGATATTCCTGTTCGTAGCAAATTTATAGTGAGCCTGGAAATGTTCAGGATTAAATTTACAGGATTTTTTTGGTCACTTGATAAACAGTTACATTTCAATTAAACATTGTTAGAAATAATTTTAACTTAGGGTCCAAAACGTAGCAGAGCACGTCTCTGTATGTAACTTCAGTTGAAATTATGTCTAACTTGAAGTCCGAATACATATACTAGTAGAAAATTATTAGCCTATATATTGAGGAGCCTTGTAGCCAGTTTTGTGACAAAAGCAAGGAAAAAAAAGGGAGCAAATAAGAGAATAGAGAAATTCAAAATTTCTCCTGTATTCTGTCAGTTTATTTGTGCTTTTTTCCCCGGAATAAAGTTAACAAACATCATGATGAGATTGACTCCAAAGGCTAAACATGGTTTTATCGCCCCATGTCTGGAACTCTGGATTAATAAATGGCAAGTCGACAAGGTATGTGCACTTGCTTTACTGTTGTTGTGATAATCTATGTAATTAGGGGATTCTGTATTACTGCATTATCAGTTACAAAGAGTAAATCGGAATAACAGCTAAATATTAGGCATCTTTTACACCGGCAAGAACAACATGGTAACTTTCTATTCTGTTGGAATTTGTGGAGGTGATATAAGCTTGAACAATCTTTAGAGCTAAAGTGCTAAACAGGCTCAAGGTACTGCTGCCCTCCATTTCCTTGATACCTTTGAAGAACACCGTTTCTCTCCAATGTTGTCAACCGAGAGTCCATGGCCACGCTTGGCATCATTGACCATATAATACTAAGCAGGTTCCATAAACCGGTGACAACCAGGACGGGAAAACCGGCCAAAAATCTCGATGATTACTAATGCACTTACTAGGTTGGTTTAGACTATTTTTGTGCTAGATTACCTACTGTATGAATTAAATATGCATAAATATGCTAGTTCCAACATTGCAGGTGTTAACTTGTATAAGCATACCAAAATGAAAGATAGCATGTGCGTTTTGTTCGGAAGAACGGGAACTGCAGTATGGATTGGATATTCATGAACCTTACATAGTAGAGCATTTCTTCAGATAATTTGCACTTGAAGTTTGAAGGGGCCCATTCCTTGGATTGAACCCTGAACATTGCACCAGAATAAAATGATGTGTTCGCAATATTTTTTTCTGCATATTGCCTGCACATAAACACGTTCATAGGATTGGATCTTGATGGAATTTAAAATTTGGCCAAACAGAAACAATATCAGAATGCACTATGCCAAGGATGCGCCGTTGGTGAGATACAGAAAGCCAAGGCACTGGCATAAAAAAATCATAACATAGAAACAAACATGTCCTCACGGGAAGCTGGAAGCTACTATTGCGAAACAGAGAAACAAAGCACAGTGCTGATGTCTAGACAATCCTCTTTGATCATAATTTGTTTCCACTGAAACAGTATCTCCTGCCATTAGCCACAAAAAAAAATTTGCATTCTCAAGGGGATGGGGCTTGGGAGCTCCACATATTTAGTATTTCCTCAGTCAAGACCTCTCTAACATTGTACAGGAAAACCGCATGATCACAATCCACCAATGGTCATGCCACTAGGAAAACTGAGCAGCTCATTCCATTCATCTATGTTCTGATAGTTAATAAATTCTCTGAAGTAAGTGAATGTTAAGGTCGTTAGTCGTTACCATCTCATCACGAACAATTGCACAAGGTATCATAGACAATACAGCAAATCCATTTCTTTCTTCTACGTCGACGGGTCGTCTATTTCTTCGAAAAGGAGAGTAACTTCAAAAAGGAGTGACTTCGACAGTAGCGCATGATTAATCAGGCAATTAGTCAAGTGATTGGTGACAGCCATCACAGTCTCGTCATCCATTGGTACTGACCAGCAAGATATTACTGGGATGTACTCAACAGATATCACCTGGTTAACAAATCTACCTTTCCTACAGTACCTTGGCATGAGCAGAGTATATCTGTGAGGGATAGCTGACTGGCCTCATACGCAGAATAAGATACCATCTCTAAGAGTCATCCGTCTTTCTTCCTGTTCACTTGATACTGCAAACCAATCGCTTCCGTACCTTAATCTCACAAAACTTGAGAAGCTCGATCTTTCCCACAATAATTTTGACCACTCAATCACATCAAGTTGGTTTTGGAAAGCAACGAGCCTCAAATACCTAAACCTTCGTTCCAACAGATTATTTGGCCAAATTCCTGACGCAATAGGAAACATGTCATCCCTCCAAGTCCTTGATTTGGCATACAATAGGTTGATGACGACAGGAAATTTGAAGAATCTTTGCAGTTTGGAAACCCTAGACCTTATCAGTAATGGGATAAATGAATGTATAACTGTTTTCATCGAGGGGTTTCTGAAATGCTCATGGAAAAATTTGCAGGAGCTGGATTTAAGTGACAACAGTTTCACCGAAGGCCTGCCAGATTTGATAGGAAAATTCACCAGCTTGAGCATACTTGACCTCTCTGGCAACTCCCTCACTGGAAGTATCCCACCAGGAATTGCGTATTTGACGTCTTTAACTGCCTTCTACCTCTCCAGAAACAACCTCACAGGAAGTATCCCACCAGGAATTAGGTATTTGATGGGTTTAACTGCCCTTGACCTCTCCTTCAACCACCTTAGTGGAAGTGTACCCTCCGAAATTGGGAATTGGCACCCTTTCTAGTTTGACTTCTTTGTATCTAAGCAACAACGACTTGAGCGGTGTGATAATCAAGGAACACTTCGCAGGTCTAGTAAGCTTAAAGAACATAGACTTTTCTTCCAATAATTTGAAGGTTGTAGTGGATTCAAATTGGCTTCCTCCCTTTAGGCTTGAGTCTGCAGTATTTGCATCTTGCCAGATGGGTCCTCTGTTTCCAGCTTGGCTTCAGCGGCAGACGGAAATCACTAGTCTTGACATTTCAAGCACAGCTCTAAGGGGCAAGATTCCTAATTGGTTTTGGTCTACATTTTCGCAAGCCAAATATCTCGACATCTCTCACAACCAAATAAGTGGCAGCTTGCTAGCACATATGGATGACATGGCGTTTGTACAACTCTACGTCAGTTCAAACTGGCTCATTGGACCAATTCCATCATTGCCAAGAAATATTTCCTGGTTAGACATCTCCAACAATGCCTTTTCAGGAATGATACCATCTAATCTTGAAGCTCCATGTCTTCAAATATTGTTTATGTATTCAAATAAAATTCGTGGCAGTATTCTAGAATCTATGTGCAAGTTGCAAAGTTTGGAACATCTAGATTTATCAAACAATCTTTTATACGGTGAAATTCCTCAGTGCTTTGAGGGCGAATTCATAAGGAGCCTCCTGCTGAGCAACAACAATTTATCAGGAAAATTCCCAGAATTTTTGCTAAACTGCACAAGACTGGAGTTCTTGGATCTTGCATGGAATAAGTTCCCTGGAAGGATACCAGAATGGATAGGACATCTGTGGACATTAAGGTTTCTACGTCTAAGCCACAATGCATTTTATGGGAATATTCCGGTTGAAGTAACAAATCTTAGTTATCTTCAATACTTGGATCTATCAGGCAATAACTTATCTGGTGTTATTCCTTGGCATCTGTCAGTATGACCCTGAAGGGCTTCATGGCTAAACTTGGTTGCAGTGCGCCAACGACGTTTGGCACTCTATATGAACAATTCTCGTCCATAATTACAAAAGGGCAAAAGCTTAGTTATGGCGATGAAATCAACTATTTTGTGAGTATTGATTTATCAGGCAACTCCTTGACTAGTGAAATTCCCACAGATATGACTTCTCTTGATGCATTAATAAATTTGAATTTATCACCAAACCACCTGAGCGGAAACATACCTAACAAGATTGGCGCCCTGCAGTCATTGGAATCTCTCGACCTCTTTAAGAACAAGCTTTCTGGTGAAATCCCATCAAGCTTATCAAATTTGACATCTTTGAGCTACTTGAACTTGTCCTACAACAATTTGTCTGGAAAGATACCCTCAGGCCGCCAACTTGACACCCTCAATGCGGACAATCCGTCAATTATGTACATTGGAAACAGTGGTCTTTGTGGGCCTCCTCTTCAAAAGAACTGTTCAGCAAATGATACGTTCATCCATGATTATCTCAGAAGCAACAAGCAAGAATTTGAGCCCATGACCTTTTATTTTGGACTTGGGGTAGGACTTGTGGTGGGGCTCTGGATGGTGTTTTGTGCACTGCTGTTCAAGAAGACATGGAGGATTGCTTATTTTTGGCTCTTTGACAAGCTCTATGACAGAATCTATGTATTTGTGGTTGTAAACTGGGCAAGCTTAGCAATGAATGCAGCTGCAGAATAAACAAATACTTTGAAGGAGCCGATGTCCATGCCTCGACCAATGCAATGGGAGTTATGTGTATTAACCAGGGGTGAAGGTGCCTTGTTTTCACATCTAAATAAAGGTGAAGATGCTGTTTAATTCTTCTGATACATGTAAAACTTTAATATTCCTCTGGACTCCAACCGTGAAGTTATTTTGCTAAATAATTTCAACCTTTTCCTATGGTTACCAATGGATTAGTTTGTCCTCTTTGCACAATAGATTTGTCATCTAGTTTAATTGATTAAAAGTAATTTTGCCTCTCAGGTCATAATCTTGCAATTTTAAACCATTTAATTATGATAAACAATTAACAAAAGCAGGTAGCCTAACGGAGGAATTTTTATATAAGCCATCTCAAATATATGAATCTATGCTACAACTTATGTAAGCAGGTGCCGGTTATGAAGTTAAAAGATTGTTGTATGAATCCTTCAAAGGCTTTTGCCCAAGAAGTTACCTATTTTAGGAATGCCTCTGCAGCATTTGCGCCCCATGCCACGGGCACCATTGGCATGCTTTCCCCTTTTCATGCTTCGTGCTCCTCCCATTCTAAGGACAGACACGGCCCACTGTTGGCGTCCCCAACCCGTGCTCAGTGTTGGTTTAATTGGGCTTGGTCCATTTTAATTTAGCAATTAATCAAATGAAATTCTTAGGCCCACTATTAATGCTAGGTGCAATAACGGTTAGTCTCACATGGAAAACTGACAAGGAGTTGACTCAACTTAAATGGGTTGCAATTGTGTGCTCCTATAGACAAGTTGAGGAGGGCAGTTGGGATGCCACACGCGCGCGCCACCGTGCCGTGGCGTGGCGGTCGGTCGGACGTGATGTGCTGGGCCAACTTTTTGCGGATTGTAACGGTCGTGTTAAGGCGTGTTAGTGGGCTGTAATGGACGTGTTGATTGCACCGTGGTTATGGCGTCCGTTACTGGTAACGGACCCATTATGGTGTCCAGGCTCGTCTCTCCAGCTCCCAGGCGCAGTTACATAACCGGTCATTTCCTTCTTTTTGTTTTGTTGCAATTCTCTGCTGCTGTGTTGCTCTATGCAATCTCCGGTCCAGAGCCTTGCGAGCAAAAGGTTCTAGGCGAGTAGGCCTCCGAAACTCCGTCCGCTTGTGTACCTGCACGGGTAGACGGGCGATCAAGTTTTTGGGGAGCGCATTGGCGCGACTGCTCAATCTGTGACGTCGTCTACTTCCTGGTGGTGAACTGTTCGCGAGACTGCACGGCGAACATCTTCCTGCATCACGCCTCGTCCTGCATCACACCTCGATCGACTACATCGAATATGCCATCATGTCAACTGATGGTAACGGCGCATCCGGTGTCTCCGACCGCCCCGCCCGAGGTATAAACTGAAAACTTCTCGGTGTATTTGTACATGCGCTATGAATATGTTAATAGGTACTGCTGTTAGCTTGTTCGTTAGCGAATATGAATACATCGTTGTTGAATCGCTCATGCATTTGTATGTCATGTTTTATATGCTGAATTTCTGGATTAAAATACGCCAAAAAGTGACTAGATATTCAACAATAAAAAAACTTGATAGGTCTTTTTCGGTAGTTGGCTTTGCTGCGTCGCTTAAGCCGCACCCTCCGTTTGATGGTTCCAATTTTAAGAGATGGCGTGCACGTGCGATCATGTGGTTTACTACCATGGAATGTTTTCATGTTGCACAAGGCAAGCCCGCTGAGCCTCTGTCTGATGAGGACGAACGCAAGTTCAATGTAGCAGATAACTTGTTTCGAGGTGCACTTGTCAACATAGTGGCGGGCAACATTGTGGATGTGTACATGCATTTGCCTACAGGCACAGAGATGTGGAATGCACTTGAGGCTAAATTCGGAGTTTCTGATGCTGGCAGTGAGATGTATGTCATGGAGTAGTTTTATGACTACAAGATGGTCGATGACCGTTCTGTAGTAGAACAAGCTCATGAGATTCAGGCGCTGGCAAAGGAGCTTGAGAACAATAAGTGTGAGTTACCAGACAAGTTTGTGGCTGGCGGTATTATCGCCAAGTTACCACCTTCTTGGTCGGATTTTGCTACCTCTCTAAAACACAAGAGGCAGGAGTTCAGTGTTACTGATCTCATTGGCACTCTTGGTGTTGAAGAGAAGGCGAGGGCAAAAGATACTTGTGGCAAGAAAGTTGCTACTCAGGGAAGTTCTAGCGCCAATTTGGTGCAGAAGAACAACCCTCAGGCTTCCCACAATAAGAAAAAAAAATAAGCCTATTGGCAAGCACAAGGCTACTACTGAGTTTAAGAAGAAAGGCAAAGGAAAGGGCAGCTGCTTTGTGTGCGGTGATTCTGGCCATTGGGCTAAGGATTGTCCAGACCGCAAGGACAAGCAGAAGAAGTCTGCCAACATGGTTATTAGTGACGCTGGAGGAACATCGAGTGCGGTAATTATTTACCTCTGATTCTTTCTATTTGTCAATCACACGAGTGGTGGGTTGACACTGGTGCTAATATTCATGTGTGTGCTAATATTTCCTTATTTTCATCTTATCAGGTCTGTTGAGGTTGCTCCTTGTTGATGGGGAATGGATCGCATGCAGCTGTTCATGGTGTTGGTACGGTCGATCTGAAGTTTACTTGGGAAAGACCGTGCGGTGAAAACGTGCAGCATGTCCCTCCATAAAGAAGAATCTCGTCGGCGGATCTCTCTTGTGTAGAGATGGTTTTAGGCTTACATTTGAGTCCAATAAATGTGTCGTGTCTAAGTATGGAACATTTGTTGGTAAAGGTTATGAGAGCGGAGGCTTGTTTCGTTTCTCTTTGAAGGATTCCTATAATAAAGTTGTGAACCATGTGTGTAACGATGATGATGAATCTAATGTTTGGCATTCACGACTTTGTCATGTTAACTTTGGGTGTATGGCACGCTTAGCTAATATGAGTTTAATCCCGAAATTCACTTTGGTCAAAGGTTCTAAGTGCCATGCGTGTGTTCAATCGAAACAACCTCGCAAGCCTCACAAGGCAGCAAAAGAGGCGAGGAATTTGGCACCGTTAGAACTCATTCATTCCGATTTATGCGAGATGAATGGCGTGTTGACTAAAGGTGGAAAGAAATATTTCATGACACTTATAGATGATTGCACTAGATTTTGCTATGTGTACTTATTGAAAACAAAAGATGAAGCGTTGAATTACTTTAAGATCTATAAAGCTGAGGTAGAAAACCAACTTGAGAGGAAAATCAAGCGGGTAAGGTCTGATCGTGGGGGAGATTATTTTTCAAATGAGTTTACTTTATTCTGCGAGGAACATGGAATTATTCATGAGAGGACGCCTCCTATTCTCCCGAATCAAGCGGGGTTGCGAAAGAAAGAACCGCACTCTAACGATTTAGTTAACGCCATGTTAGACAACTGGGACTTTCTAAGGAATGGTGGGGTGAGGCTATATTGACCGTGTGTCATGTCACGAATAGAGTTCCTACAAAGAACAAAGAAGTAACACCATTCGAGGAATGGGAAAAGAAGAAGTTGACTCTCTCATACTTGCGCACCTGGGGATGTTTGGCCAAAGTTAATGTGCCAATTGTCAAGAAGCGCAAACTTGGACCAAAAATCGTAGATTGTGTATTTCTTGGTTATGCTATGCACAACGTGGGTTATAGGTTCTTAATTATAAAAACTGGAGTACCTGACGTGCGTGTTGGTACAATCATAGAGTCCAGAGATGCTACATTTTTTGAGAATGAATTTCCTATGAAATGTGATGTACCTAGCTCATCTAGTCAAGAACCTATAATTTCCCTTGATTCTTTTGTGCCGATAGAACATGTTGAGGAAATGCCTATGGAAAATCCTGAGGATGATAACAATGAAGTTACTCAAAAGAGTAAGAGACAGAGGATTGCAAAATCTTTTGGTGATGATTTCATTGTATACCTCATGGATGACACTCCAAGAACCATTGAAGAGGTATATTCTTCTCCTGACGCTGACTATTGGAAGGAAGCAGTACGGAGTGAGATGGACGCTATTATGTCTAATGGAACTTGGGAGGTCGTTGATCGTCCTTATGGGTGTAAACTTGTAGGATGTAAATGGGTTTTCAAAAAAAAAGCTTATACCTGATGGTACAATTGAAAAGTACAAGGCAAGACTTGTGGTCAAAGGTTATACTCAGAAAGAAGGCGAGGACTTCTTTGATACTTATTCACCTGTTGCCCGTTTGACCACAATTCGAGTACTACTTACCCTGGCTGCCTCTCATGGTCTTCTTGTTCATCAAATGGACGTTAAGACATCTTTCCTACATGGAGAGTTGGAGGAGGAGATTTATATGGATCGGCCAGACGGGTTGTGGTAGAAGGTCAAGAAGGAAAGGTGTGCAAGTTGTTAAAATCTTTGTATGGCATAAAGTAAGCACCTAAGCAATGGCATGAGAAGTTCGACAGAACTTTGACACTTGCTGGCTTTGTTGTGAATGAAGCCGACAGATGTGTGTACTATCGCTATGGTGGGGGAGAAGGAGTTATCTTATGCTTGTATGTTGATGACATACTGATTTTTGGGACGAACCTCAATGTGATTGAGGAGGTCAAGGACTTTTTGTCCAAGAGTTTTGAGATGAAAGATTTGGGAGTGGCTGATGTGATTCTTAACATTAAGCTACTGAGAGGAGGTGATGGTGGGATTACACTTGTGCAATCTCACTATGTGGAGAAGGTTTTGAGTCGCTTTTGTTATAGTGACTGCAAGCCTGTTTCTACTCCTTATGATCCTAGTGTGTTATTGAGGAAAAATCGAAGAATAATAAGGGATCAATTGAGATACTCCCAGATCATTGGCTCATTGATGTATTTAGTTAGTGCTACGAGGCCTGACATCTCGTTTGCTGTGAGCAAGCTAAGCCGATTTGTTTCAAACCCGGGAGATGATCATTGGCGATCTCTTGAGAGAGTGATGCGCTATCTAAAGGCAACCGTGAGCTATGACATTCACTATGCTGGGTACCCAAAGGTACTGGAGGGCTACAGTGATTCAAACTGGATCTCTGGTGCTGATGAGATAAAAGCCATGAGTGGATATGTGTTCATACTTGGAGGTGGTGCTGTTTCCTGGAAGTCTTGCAAGAAGACCATCTTAACGAGGTCAACAATGGAAGCAGAACTCACCGCGTTAGATACCGCCACTATTGAAGCTGAGTGGCTTCGCGAACTCCTTATGAATTTGCCGGTGGTTGAAAAACCGATACCAGCTATCTTGATGAACTGTGATAATCAGACTGTAAGTATCAAGGTGAACAGTTCTAAGGACATCATGAAGTCATCTAGACATGTTAAGAGGCGGTTGAAGTCTGTCAGAAAGCTGAAAAACTCCGGAGTGATAGCGCTGGACTATGTCTAGACAGCTAAGAATCTGGCCGACCAATTTACAAAGGGTTTATCACGTAATGTGATAGATAGTGCATCGAGTGAGATGGGCTGAGACCCACATGAGTCATACCACGGTGGTAACTTTGTATGCGTGATCGGAGATCCGTGAAGTAGGATGGTGAAACAAGTCGTTGGTTGGTCGGGAGGAGAGACCTTTACGGGGCTCATTTCTTGATGATGCGCTTCTCTCCTATTTTGTATGGCAGGTTGGTTTTACCTCAATGTGATCCGAGTGGCTTATTTAAAGCAGAGATGTCGGCCTACAGGACATCTTAGAAGGAACACACCTATATGAGTTCAAGCTGCTGGTCACGATCTATGAGATTTGGGTGATCTCTAGATACTCATGAATAGGCATGGAGTATGACTTATACGCTCCAACCGAGAGGATGCTTTAGGCGACCTAGTACTAGTAAAGGAATTGGGTAAAACTTGTTCGCACAAAGCTGTCAATTCAAGGCATAGTCCATTGTTCGATTGTGGATGAGTGTAACTCCTTTCCTAGGTGGATGTTCAACAACGGTCTCCATCGAAACACTGGTATATCAAACAACAATGAATCGAGAGCATTTCTCGTGTGCCTTGAAATTTGGTGGGGATTGTTGGTTTAATTGGGCTTGGTCCATTTTAATTTAGTAATTAATCAAATGAAATTCCTAGGCCCACTATTAATGCTAGGTGCAATAATGGTTAGTCCCACATGGAAAACTGATAAGGAGTTGACTCAACTTAAATGGGTTGCAATTGTGTGCTCCTATAGACAAGTTGAGGAGGGCAGTTGGGATGCCACACGCGCGCGCCGCCTGCCGTGCCGCGCCGAGACGAGACGAGATGAGGCGTGCCGTGGCGGGCGGTCGGACGTGATGTGCTGGGCCAACTTTTTGCGGATTGTAACGGTCGTGTTAAGGCGCGTTAGTGGGCTGTAACGGACGTGTTGATTGCACCGTGGTTATGGCGTCCGTTCCTGGTAACGGACCCATTATGGTGTCCAGGCTCGTCTCTCCAGCTCCCAGGCGCAGTTACATAACCGGTCCTTTCCTTCTTTTTTTTGGTTGCAATTCTCTGCTGCTGTGCTGCTCTCTGCAATCTCCGGTCCAGAGCCTTACGCGCAAAAGGTTCTGGGCGAGTAGGCCTCCGAAACTCCGTCCGCTTGTGTACCTGCACGGGTAGACGG
Organism: Dendrocalamus sinicus; assembly: GCA_036346575.1. Classification (NCBI taxonomy): domain Eukaryota; kingdom Viridiplantae; phylum Streptophyta; class Magnoliopsida; order Poales; family Poaceae; genus Dendrocalamus; species Dendrocalamus sinicus. Next base: position 44,795 of record JAYEVI010000186.1, on the reverse strand, counting down.
GCGATCAAGTTTTTGGGGAGCGCATTGGCGCGACTGCTCAATCTGTGACGTCGTCTACTTGCTAGTGGTGAACTGTTCGCGAGACTGCATGGCGAACATCTTCCTGCATCACGCCTCGATCGACTACATCGAATAGGCCATCATGTCGATTGATGGTGACGGCGCATCCGGTGTCTCGGCCGCCCGCCGAGGTATAAACGAAAACTTCTACGGTGTATTTGTACATGCGCTATGAATATGTTAATAGGTGCTGCTGTTAGCTTGTTCGTTAGCGAATATGAATACATCGTTGTTGAATCGCTCATGCATTTGTATGTCATGTTTTATATGCTGAATTTCTGAATTAAAATATGTCGAAAATTGACTAGATATTCAACACTCAGTTGGCCACCGAGCTCACCCTGCGTCGACCTTCCGGGACCCCCTTCGCTCTGTGCCAGGGGTTATCATAGCACTCTTTGGTGTGCCAGGGGTTATCCTGTGTTGTTCCTTGTAGGCCCTTCGCCACGTGCGAAGGGGTTTGTGGTACGACAAGAAATGATTTGGGAACTGGCCTCTGAACGCACGCACTAGGAGTCTAGGACCCCTTGTCGATTTTTTGACACGTGCTCCGTAGTCTCCCATCTCAAAGCAGCACTTTGGTATAGTTACTCCCGCAGTGCAGTGGCAGCACAGCGCGGCCTCATCTCCTCTTCCCGCCGCTCGGCCTTGTCTCCTCTTTCCGCCACACCCCAATCCAATCGAGCATCCGCGCTGCGCATGCCCGTCGTCAAGCCAATCGAGCGACCATCGTCTCGTCTTCCGCTGCCCGCAATCCGATATTTCAGTTCAGTTCAGTTTGTACAGAAAATGTTGTACTCAAATGCCTTGTTCATTCATCACTGCCATCACATATTTCATCTGCAATGCTTCCAGGAGCTGAGGTGCTGTCAGGAGCTGAGGTTCCAGGAGCATTGACTGCTAGCACTCACAAAATGACCACAATTTCTGATCATCCACAATTTGTGATCATTCACATGGTGTCACAAAGAAAACAATCACAGTACCGCACAAAATAAGCACCATTCACAAATAAACTTGCATTCACAGAACACCATTCACAAACATTTGACTGCTACCATTCACAAAATAAGCACCATAGCTGAAAGTGCCGCACAACACTTAATTCATTCAACATACACACAGCCACAAAATTGTTCCCTGTTTGCACAAACCAAAGAAAAGAATCACAGAAAATGGGATAGGAGGGTTGGGGATGAATCACCGGCTTGAGGAAGCGGGCGAACACATTGACGAGGCGGGCGAAGAGATTGAGGAGGCCGCGGTGGCACCCGCCGAGGGAGCGATCCAAGGAGACGGCGATGGCAGCGGGGGCCACGGCGACAGACCTGAGAGGCCTCCCGCCCCGCTCCACGAACCTAAGAGGCCTCTGCCCCGCTCCGCGACGGCCTTGAGAGGCCTCCGCCCTGCTCCGCAACGGTCCTAAGAGGGCTCCGGCCCCGCTTCGTGGCTGACTGCCGACGGCCCCCGGGGTGAGATTTCGGTTCCCCTCTCTTTTCCCTTTGCCCTAGCGGAGACAGAGGAGACGAGGCTGCGCTGCGGGAGTAGCTATACGGGAGTGCTGCTTTAAGATGGGAGATGACGGTGCACGTGTCACGAATCTGCAAAGGACCCTAGCACGTGCGTTTGGAGGCCCGTTCCCATATAATTTCTTTCCTTGTGGTACCCTTCGCTAAAGCTTGGAAATTTGGACACTGTTGGACCCTGTGCATCCGAAATTCCGTTTTTGCCCCCCTAACCAAAAAATTCCAATTTTGGACCCCTCCCGACCGCGTGTTTCTCCCGTCGCGCCACGTGCCCCGATGCGTGCGGTGTGGTACCACACGCGCCTTGTTCACGCAGATCGTCGCGATACCACACGACGACCACGACCGCCGCCGATCGATCGCTTGCCCAAGCGCCACGATCGTCCGCCGAGCGCACGCATCGCCATCGCCGATCGCGACGATCGAGCAGGCGAGCGCACGCTATCGCTTCGCCGATCGCGTGACTTAAAAAACCGTAGCGAAGGAACCGAATCTAGCGGCAATTATCGGCGGAGATAGCGAGTTCACGGGCGAGATTCCTCCGCCCGACCATGTGCTTTACTCCAGTCCAATCCACCCGCCGAAAGAGGTGTTTTGTGCACTTTTTTGCATGCAGGTCGTACACGCGTTAGCACTATGTGGTATGCCCCCCAATTTTTGCTGAATGGCTGAGGAGTGTTCGCAATAAAATGAGCTCACGAGCAAATGCACCGCACGGCTCAGGAGTCTTCTCATTTGCAGTTGAAGCAAAGACAGAGCGAGAGAGGGAGTGAAAGGAGGAAAAGAGAGAGTAGAACCGCAGATTTTTTAGTAGCTTTTGTTTGGAGTCAGCAGATTTTGCAAATACGAAAGTTGTAGATCGTCTTGTGAGCATCAAGAAGAGGTAATTTTTGGCTCCGTGCAAGTTTTTTTCTGTGAATGTCATTAGCCCGTAATTAGGCAAATCTTCTTTCGTTAATGTTCTTATCAGCCAATACGGTGTGTATTTTGTAGGCAAACATCCATATGTGATGCATGATGTATTGTAGTGTAGAAAATGTCGTATGTTTTTGTTGTAGTTACGTAGTGTAATGTAGTTATTTTTTTGATGAACATATGTGCTTACATGATGTATTTGCAGTTTACGGTGGAGTTGAAGTGAAGACAGAGCGAGAGAGCGAGTGAAGGGAGGAAAAAAAAGAGAGTGGAATCAACGGATTTTGCAAATACAAAAGTTGTAGATCGTCTCGCGAGCTTCAAGAAGAGGTAATTTTTGCCCCGTGCAAGTAATTTTCTGGGAATGTCATTAGCCCGTAACTAGCAAAACAGTGTATCATTAATGTTGTTATAAGCCAATCTTTGATACGGTGTGTATGTGTAGGTAAACATGCACACATGGTGCATGATTTATTGTAGTGTAAATAATGTCGTATTTTTTGTTGAAGTTACGTATTGTAATGTAGTGAGTTTTTGTTGACATTTGTACTTACATGTGTAGGTGTTGAAGAAGTAAATATTTATGTTGGAGCATTTGTAGGTGATAGCAACAGCAGTTAGATTAGAAACAATTTGTATAATTAGTAGGCTTAGTGCATGACCGTAGTATGAAGGTATAGTAAAATTAAATTACCTGGAAAGTAGTAATGCAGAAGTCTTTGTAAAATGAAATAAACTTAGGACATGAAATTACAAATTAGAATTTTTTTTATTTATGTATAATTTCGGAAGTGAAAGCCGCATTAAGTGAAATATAGAAAAGAATGGAAGAAAACTATGTAATGGGAATTTGGCATTAATCGATTTATAAGTAAAATAGTTAGAAATAAATTGTAGATTTACACATACAAAACATATACTAGTAATGTTAGGTACTAAAATGGTTAGGTACTGTTAATGTAATGGGAAATTAAATTTGGCATGCTGTGTACTAAAATGGTTGATTATGCACTTATGGTAGGTACGCAAGGGCTGACATTCAACAAATGATCGTGTTTTATGGGAGTGGTCTCGTACGTGATGGGCCATATGGGGCGGACATGTCAAATTGCGAGCGGACCGTGATCCGGGCACCCGGTCTGAGCGCCATGAGCTTGTCTGAGCGACGGAGGTGTGTCCGTTCGGCGTTCGATCAACACACCGCAAGGAAGAAGTTACGGATCGAGGCAGTCTATGCCTCAATGGTGGATGATGGAAGGGAGAGCATATGGCAACTTCTGAAGGTGACCAATGACGCCTCATGGGCGAACTACATGGAGGTCGTGTGCAACCCTGATGCTGCGATATATGGCGGGCCAATGGTGTATGTCGAGTTCGTGGAGAGGGCGGAATCATCAGCCATGGTTGGTTCAGATGCCGCTGGTGGAGATGTAGTGCCTGGGTTCATCTCCGGCGGTCATGAAGACGCTTCTGCGGGAGAACATGTGGGCGAGGAAGTGGGTGATGAAGACGATAGGAGGCGTGCGGACAATTTCCAGCCCAACGAAGGTGTGGACGAGAGGTGGTGGGCCGCCGTATTGACCGTCATGAGTATCTTGGGGACCAGTGAAAGAATAGGGCAGCGAGGAGGATGAGGAGGTGAAGCAGAGCGATTACGGAGAGGACGAGGATGGCGAAGGTGCAAGCGGAGGGGTGGTAGGTCGTGTTGTGACGACGGACGGTGCGTACGTGTCGTCCGCATCGGCGACATCGCGGCGGCACCTAGTTCTCCCACGGGGAGGAGGAGAATGGGGTTCAGCGAGGCACACTCTTTTTGGGGCGGTGCTTCCGTAATAAGAGTCTTTGTCCAAAGAAACTATTGCTAGACATGTCGTCAACATAAGCCGGACGTATCGGGTCCACAAGTCAAAGCCGGACACGTACATTGTGAAGTGTGTCGACGGGTCCTGTGGTGGCAAAGTCCGTGCACAACGGTACAAGGGCGTTGGCACGGAGTTCCGGATAACGGTGCTGCAAGATCACAGTTGCGAGCTTGCGGGGCCAGTACATAGACACCGCAACATGACATCATCGTATGTTGCGGAGCTGGTCACGCACCTCATCCAGGCGGATGTGTCAATTACCCCGAAGGTTCTAATGGCAGAAGAAGCGAACACGGCGGGCTACGAAATGAGCTACAAGAAGGTATGGCGGGCGAAGCGAAAGGTGCTGCACCGTATGTATGGGACGTACGAGGAGGCGTACGACCTGGTCCCAAGAATGCTGCATCAAATTTCACAATCAAACCCAGGCACGTACATAAACAGGCAGCAGAGGGTCCATCCTACGGAGCGCCCGAACTGTTTCATTCTTGACAGAGTGTTCTGGGCCTTCCATCAGGCGATACAAGGTTTCAGGTGGTGCCGTCCAGTGCTAACCGTAGATGGGACGTTCCTATCCGGCAAGTACAAGGGTACTATTCTCACCGCAGTTGCAGCCGATGCAAATGACCAGTTACTCCCAGTGGCATTTGCAATTGTGGAGAACGAGAATACAGATAGCTGGCTTTGGTTCCTTTGCAATTTGAAGCATGCCGTAGTGCAAGAACGCCCTGAAGTGTGCCTTATCTCCGACCGCAATGCAGGCTTGCTGTCTGCGTTGCGAACATTGCAGAATGGGACGGAGCCCCCCTTCCAGTGGACTGATGTGAAGAACCGCTGGAGCATGAGGCATATTGCAGCGAACTTCCACAGAAGGTTCCGTAGCAAGGACCTAATGAAGATGTTCAAGAAGCTATGCATGCAGAACTGCGCGAAGTTCGACACCTTGTGGAGCAGCTCGATCTGGAGGCTACAAGCATGTGCATACACTGCGGGGGCCGTGGAGGGCTCCACAAGAGTCGGGTATTCTCACAATGGGTTTAGTCCAATGCACCTGACTTGAAAATATGGTCTTTGTTGCACGACACCGGTGGGGCAAGGTATGGGATCATGACAACCAATATGTCCAAGGTTTACAATGGTGTCTTGAAGGGCGTCAGAACCCTACCGATCACGACAATCGTGGCCGAGACTTGGAACCGTACCGTCGGGTACTTTGTGAATAGAGCCATGATGGCGCAGAAGCACCTTGACGAAAACAAGCAATACTCTGAGGTCATGCAGGCCTTCATGGACAGGAAGATGGAGAAGGGTCGATCCCATATTGCTCAGCCCATTGATGGCTTAAGGAGGAGGTTTGAGGTCCGCCTAAGGCAGAAGTATGTCATGGGTCACATTAGAGGGGAGCGCAAGCGGTATGCACGATTGGTGATGAAGCATCTTGCACTGCAACAAGCCCGACTTCTGCACAAGCCATGCTCCCATGTGTACGCGGCTGCGCCAGTATGGAACAGGCGTCGACACGAGTACATCTCCAAGTACTATGACATGCAGCACTTGTATGCAACCGGAGTGCAGAGTTCCATTCCTACGGGTAGACATGCACTACATGGAATTATGGCGGGGAGATAAAGTGGGTGCCCAATGATGCATCAAGCATGTCGGTCGTGGAAGGCGACAAAGCGTCGCATCCGCATAGCGACATGGATGAGAGCGCGAGGATCGTGTTCGCGCGAAGTGTAGGCTATGCAAGACGATTGTCCACTCCCTCAGTCAGTGCCCAAACAGGCCGGCATCAAGCAACACTCCGTAGTACCAACCACAATCCATATGTAATGTATTATTCAGGAGGTGTACGCTGAATTGTTGGCTCAATGTAGCTATGTCATGCACATTACCATGTTATGTAGGTTTTCGCACATTCCATATGTTTCCTTGTCGTGTGGGTCATATTCGTGTGCACATTTTATGTATGTTTTGGTACATTCCGTATGTTTCCCTGTCATTACATTTGTTGTTAACTATGTTGTTATTTGTTGCATATTTTGTTATAATGTACACTAACTTGTTATCCTTCTTTGGCAGGACATGGCGTTCGAGCTGCTAGACCCCGTTCGGATGAGCACCACCGATGCCATGTGTGGTTGTCGGGAGCCGCACACGGGCCTCCTTGCTTCATCCTTAGGGGCCCCTGAGACGAGGAGAACCTCCAGCACTACAACTTGAGGATAACAATAAACACAAGAAAAAAAATAGCACACAACATTAAATTTATCTTCCACTCTAGTCTGTCGAAACGATGCCGCATCCCGACGGGGTCGCAACCCCCCACGACAACTCTCTCCTGGCGAACAATGTTTGTCCTAGTGCCCATTTCATCCTCCCACACCTAGAATCGGCAACCACCGGGGGCTTCCTGCGATTCAATGAGAAGAATATTTTTAAACATGCCACCACGATTTGAATGAACCCAAAACAATCATACTCACCGAGTAATATGGGCACTTGTAGTAGTGCCGCCCAGGATTTGCGGCCGTCTGTGAGGTCTTACGTCTAACAACCGTGTTGCATTTTGGGCAAATCACCGTGGGTGCCGATGAAGAGGTGCTCAGGTGACTCATTGCCTAGTCCGGGGGAGTGTGCACGAAAGAAAACTACACAGATTAGGAACAACTAATTCACAAGGTGAGTGATAACAAGGCAAGGGACTAGGTGAGGAATGACTCCCTTTTATAGCCTGTGGGGGGGCAGCCTCATGCACAAAGACCACAGAATAAGAAGGCATCAGGCAATGACAGCACGAACAAGCACATACATTGGACGTACACAAAATATTGAAAGAGAACACAAGTCTGGACCCCACACCATGCTCGGTCGGAGACAAAACATGCCGCTTTGCGCGATGACCTCGAGAAAAGGGCGGCTTTGCTCAGTGACATGACAAAAGAGGGTAGCTTTGCTGGGTTACATGACAAAACGGGGCAGCTTTGCCCAGTGACATGACAAAACGGGGCAGCTTTTCCCAGTGACTTGACAAAACGGGCCAGCTTTCCGCAGTGACATGACAAAAGAGGCCAGCTTTCCGCAGTGACATGACAAAAGAGCATAGCTTTGCCCAGTGAGATGACAAAACGGGGCATCTTTGCTCAGTATTGCATTTTTTTGTGGCTTGTGATAACAACTCCACGAAGATAACAATCCATCACATGCTTAACAACGTTGCACATTACATCGTTACAGAAAGAGGCCACAGAATATGAAGGTCACAGAAAATGAAGGCGTCACGCACTTACAACACGAAACAACACATACATTGCACATACAGAAATTATGGAAAGTAGTACACCCAACAATTTAATTCAACACAACAGTCCTACCGCCACAGCATCAACACATCAACAAATACATGAACTAAAATACGACACAACCATAACCCTCGTTACCTACATGCCAAACGAGCCTCGTGGCACCCACATGGAGAATTGCTGAGGGGGCCGCCTCGGACGTGGTTGGCCGTCGTGGTAGTGGCATGCACATATGCAGCTCGGGTTCACGCAGCAACATGTGGGATCATAAGAGCTTCCTATATTCACGACCTCCTCGTTGCCCCTCTCGCGTTGCATCTGTTCGTGGAGGTCGTTGTTCTCCTCAGTGAGACTCTCCATTCGGTACTCCAAGTCCCATATTCGAGCCCATAATGTATCCACATAACGATCAACATACCGTTCATGAGGAGGGTCGATCCAGCGAGAGAAGTCGCATTTTGCCATCTGTAAAAAAAGGACGGTAAACTTCGCGGGTCCATAAGCAATAAAAAAATGTAATATTACTAATTTGTACCGGGCGTGAGCATCGGAAGCGTCGCCGCCATCGTTCGGGGAATCCAAGATCTTGACGACCGCGTATTCATTGTGTCTGCATTTCGGCCACGCTGGTTGAGCACGCCGACTTGGTATCAATCGGTACTGTGGACCGAACATATCCCTCCTTTCTAAGGTAAAGTCGTCCTTCGGTGACCCAAATCCCACTGGCCCCTCGGCTTCCGACATGGTATGTTTCACCACGAAAGAGAGGGTACTTCTTTGTTCAATTTACAATGTCATGGGACCCCAACCGTGCTACTTATAGCAAAACGGGGCAGCTTAATGCAGTGACCACAAAAAAAAGATGACAGTTCTGCGTACATACTTGACAAAAGAGGCCAGCTTTTCACTGGGATGTGACAATAGAGGCCAGCTTTGCACAGAGACGTGAAAAAAAGGGCAGCTTTGCTCAGTGAGATGTCAATAGAGTGCAGCTTTGCTCAGGGACATGACAACACGGCCCAGCTTTGTTCAGTGACATGACAAAAGAGGTCAGCTTTTGCTCAGTAAGATGATAAAAGAGGGCAGCTTTGCTCAGTGACATGACAAAAGAGGTCAGCTTTTGCTCAGTGAGATGACAAAAGAGGGCAGCTTTGCTCATTGACATGACAGAATATGCCAGCTTTTGCTCAGTGAGATGACAAAAGAGGGCAGCTTTGCTCAGTGACATGACAAAAGAGGTCAGCTTTTGCTCAGTGAGATGACAAAAGAGAGCAGCTTTGCTCAGTGACATGACAAAATATGCCAGCTTTTCGCAGTGAGATGTCAATAGATGCCATCTTTGCGCAGTGAAAAGCCTTCATAGGGACTGTTTCCTGCAAACGACTGAAAAGGCTACGTTGTACCACATACATTGAATGATTCAAGCTATGAATTTATTACGAGACTACAGGCTCTGAAAAGCCTTCATAGGGACATTTATTGCTACACTGGAATCCTGACTATGCTCAAAAGATTCCCATGTCGTCCTCTCCATGGACTATGCCCACTGCACCAGATAACCTGCCTACATAAAGGCCTCCCTCCTATGTCTTTCATACCACATCTCCTCCTCAAGGCATCACAATACTACTACACAACAATGTCTTCCTGGAGGTCCGACCCATTTGGAGTGCCGGAGTGGCATGAGCGCCCGAAGTGCCATTGCAGCTTTAGGACGATGTTGTGCGTCTGGACGGATCCAGTACAATGAGTTAACTACGACCGCAGGTTCTTCAAGTGTCCAGACCTGGATGACGACTTCGTGGTAACGACGACAACTAAATCCTTTATTTCTCGTTATCGTTTTTCAACTTGATCCATGACATCTACCACGCCACACATAGCCTTGCAAGTTCACCGAATGGGTGGATCGGTGCCGCCGGCATGGCCACGGAACCGCCAGAGGTGGAAAACAAAGGACAATACTTTGTCAAGATGACTCGAGCTCGCGAGGTGGAGCGGCGGATGCGGCTTGAGCAAGAGCGCGCGTGAGGGTGGACCAAATCCGTCAAGGGCAAGGAGGATGAGCGCAAAGGAGGTGGGAGCAGCTAAGTCTGCGTGAAGCGACCATCAAGCGTCGGAGGAAGAGCTTCAAGCTCGTGAGACAGCTCTCAAGACCAAGAGTGACAGAAGAAGGATGCAATGAGCCATCTTGAGGGCACGAGAAAAAGGGGAAACAACCACGCTACACCCAGTAGACAAAATGTAATAGACCCAGCAAGTTATATTCCCTAAGGCATGTTAGGATTAGTGGTGGAGTTCTAAACATTATAAGTACAGAGTTCCACACATGCCACTGGTCACATCACTTACCACTTTATGTATTGACCGTTCTACGGTCAATCGTTCCTAAAAAAAATTTATCCAAATTTTTTATGCATCTACAACTTACATTGAACATAAACTTCTATTACAACTTTATCTGATTTTTACATACTTTATAACTACAAAATTGACAAAACATACAAAAATCACGCGGATTGCAAACCCTTAAAACATACCAAACCCTAAAAGTCACTTACCACTTTTTATATCGATCGTTCTACGCACAATCGTTCCTAAAAAAATTACCAAAATTTTTTATGCATCTACAACATATAATCAACATAAACTTGTTTTACAATTTTATCAGATTTTTTTTCTGATTCACAACTACAAAATTAACAAAACTTATAATCATTACAGTTCCTGCACTCATTCCCACGTGTTCAATATCACTTTCCTTCATTTCGTCCAATTGTTCATATCATATTTGTGCTCAAAACAATTTTCATTAAATTGTTTCCAATAAAACAACATACCATGATCGAAATTTGTTATTGTCACTTCAACACATTTTTCACGGTCAGCAATATATGAAAATCACAAATACACTAATCGTTACTTCACACAAATTTCGTTCGTACTCTACCAACCAAAATTTTTAATTTTGGTAATTGCACAAAAAATTACACAAGCAGTAAAGTGGACTCCACTTCAAATTCATATTTTTTCACAAATCATTTCATATATACACATAAATTTTTTTAGAAATAATAACTTTACAAATGCATAAATATATATACCCCTCAATTAAAACAGTAAACCCTAGATGAATCGGTCGGCAAAGAAACGCGCGCGGGACTCGGTCGTGCGGTGAGGGAGGTGGTCGTGCGCTCGGCGGGACGATCGTGCGCTCGGGCAGGCGATCGTGCGGTCAGCCGGGAGGAGGCGTGCTCGGGCGGGCGGACGTGCGGCCGGCCGGTGGGTCGTGCGGTGTGGTACCGCATGACCTACCACACCGCACGCATCAGGGCACGTGGTGCGACGGAGAAACGCGCGGTCGGGAGGGGTCCAAAATTGAAGTTTTTTTGGTTAGGGGGCCAAAAACGAAATCTCGGGTGCACAGAGGTCCAACAGTGTCCAAATTTCTAAAGCTTGATCGAGGGGTACTCATGATGATTGGGGACTTCACCAGATTAGTGGGGCCAGTGGGCCATCCCTATGACATCTACTTTTCTCTTTCAATTTTTTATGACTTTTAAATGTACTGAATACTCATGGATACTCATATATTATGGAAATAACAGAGAGAACACCTCAATATCGCCACATAAGACCAATACTGCTAACCAACCGGTTCCATGAAACCGGCCAGTTAATGCTGGGAAACAGGACACTACCTGTTATCATGTTTTTGCAAGGTTGGTTCATATTTTGTTCGTATTTATGGGCATATTTTTTTTCAGTTTCTAAAAAATTATTTTTTAGTTTTTTTATAGTAACCAGCTTTCAAATATACTATCCTTTTAAGGCGGATCTACAAGTTGATTATAATACACACTATATATAGTACACACTGTAGACAGTTTGTACTAAAAATTGACTATCACAGATGGTTACGAGTTAATAACCATCTGTGATATTCTTTTCTATCCTAAATCTATTTCTGTTTGTTGGCTAGCTTTAGGAAATGCTAGCCATGCCCTCTGAAATAAGCAGATCAACACAATATACATTCAATTCACATTCATTCATTTCAGAAACAACATCATCCATTTCACAAATCAATTAATTGAAATAAAATAAATTATCCATCCATGTATAAATACACACATATACAATTAAGCTCAATCTTATCCCAATCAAATTCATTGTACATTGTGGAACTCCCCATCTTTTTTACGACTTTAACCATCAAGAAGTACACATACTATCCTCGAATTTGTTTGAGGTCAGCCTGTTCTAATGGAGTTGTAGCAATGGACGCAACCTGTCAGTAGGAAGATCTATGTCGTATATATATATATAAATTGATAAGTATAAAATAATTATTGCAAAATTGATAAAGTTGAGGATCATTGGTCTTTGTAGAACCGAGGAGTAGTTGCATGTTGTGGCAACATAGAATCCACAAGTGCTACCCAGTGGTTGCTGGTGGCACTGTAAAAATAGAATTTGTTAGTTCGAGAGAGGCATTGCTACGAAGTGTTATATAAGATTAACATCTACTAGTGAATACCGGGAAATCTAGATTGTATCGCATAGCGTCAATCCCTCCCTTAGATTTTATTACCTCTGCAACGTATGAGGCGAACGACCTACATAATTCCAAAAAGTTAGCCTTAGTCGTTGGGAAAGAAGGAAAGACTACAATACAGTTATTTATAGAGGAAATATGTTTTCTTGTTGATTAATTGTTGGACAACTGTGTAGTCGATTTTATTCCTTCTTAGGGAATCAAGATATATTACCATATTCTATTTTGGTATAATTACAATTAGAATTCATTAGAACCTACACAGGTATGTTGTCATAGTCATTAAACCTAAGTTCGTGTTGCTTATAAAGTACAAATTAACAAGTATAGCCACTAATACAGTATTTACCTCTGGTTGTAGGGTATAAGTATGAATTTCTTGTTGCGGTAAGCCATCAATGCCTTCATCATGTAATTCTTGATGAAGGATACATCCTCCATAATGACATCCATGGAGACCAAGCGTGGGTCGATGAAACCAACCGGTGATTTCATTAATCTAGCTTTAGTCACCATGTGTATGTGTGTATATACATACACAAAAGCAATGAGTTATATGACATTTATTAGTATTACATGAACATAGACTGTGATTGTACACACTTATAGTTTCCAGCATCAAATGAGTGAGGCATCGAGGGTGTTGAGTGTGAAGAGATTGAATAAGTCCTCAAAGGTCACCGTGAAGGCACCATCATGAATATCGTGCTGAAGATGATGCGGCCTGAACTTGATGATGACACCCGAGCATCGTTGCCTCTCTGGCTTGTTGGCCTGTTCCATGTACCATGCATGCAATCTCTGGCAAGTTTGTCCTAGGATTAGAAGGCGCTTTATAGGGACGATCAACAGCTCGCCTAGCATAAATTTTTAGGCCAACAGCAAGTAGGGGATATTATCATCAGTTTTCTTTGGTTTGCCCTTGTCGCCTCGGCTATAGGTGGATTACACGATAGTCGACCAGGCATGAGATGTAGATGCATTGTGCCCTTGCCATGTCAGTGCAGGTAGCTCTAGTGCAGATAGCCCCTGTGGACTTGGCACCGGTACAGATAGCTCTTGTGGGTTTGACACTAGTGCAGATAGCTCTCGTAGATTTGGCGCCGGTGCAGATAGCTCTCGTGGACTTGGCACCAGTGCAGGAGCTTCCAAGCAGATGTCTCTCTTGGGACACTGGATGAATGTTCCAATAGCTTGCCCTAGAGTCATGACCTCGTCATTTATGGGCATTTACAGTGGAACGACCCCAAAATTGGCATGAATACCGTCCACATTCACTTTTGTAAAACCTGGCTCCAGAGTTACACCATGCAATAAGGCCCCGATACCGGATGGTTATGCTTGGCCCCAGGCAGCACACAGGGGAATAGAGGCATATCTCACTTGGAGTTTGCACTTTGTAGCCACCTATATAACGATACAAAATTAGCTACTTTGATAGACCATGTGTAGGCGACCCTAAATGTGTGATGAGTAGTTGACATCTGTTTTGGGAAAGTCGAGTTTGGTTTGTGTGGTTCGGGCCATGTCGTTGCGCGGTGCAATCGGCTTCAGTCGGACTTGGTCAAACTTGGTTGAAGTGCGTAGGATGCTTATTCCTTTGATTCGACAGGTTGGGCTTTTTCGTGGTTAAGATTTCTCTATTGCGATTACATGTTTCGAGCAGTGCTATGTAATGTGTTTCTTGTCTGTGATGGCTGCAGGACGTCGAGGCAGAGTCGTGGCGAGGCACAAGAGGACTAGACTAGGCGCAGGTGGTGCTAAGGTCAGAGCGGTCGAGATGTGCCGAAGACGGCGAGGACTCGAGGTGGTTGCAAGGCTTGGACGGCAAGAAATGAGGAAACTTCCCGGAAGATGCAGGAGGAGTGTTTTGGTAAATACGCAAAGCTGCATTAGGAAGTGGATTCGATTTAGAATTAGCGGGTAAAGCATTGAGGCTTAATGGGCAAAGCATTGTGAACCCTCTAACCAAAGGCTATAAATAGGAGGTGTCTTTCCTGGTTGTTGCATGGCTTTGGGAGAGGTTGTTAGGGTTTTTGCTTTTGTGCTTTGTTTGTTGAGTAGTTGAGGAGAGCAGAGAGAAGTTGAGATGGGTTCAGAAGTTTTGTCTTCTCTTGAGCTCTCTCTCAGTATGTGGGAGTGATTGCCTTGTTCCTGTGTGAACTGTGTATGGGGCAGTCTGTATGAGTAGTGTTGTTCACTGTTGAAATCTTTTCAATCCTTGTTTCAATATGAGAAACTTCTTGTTTGAGATGGTTCGATCCCTTCCTTTCTAAGATGTATTTCTTTTCAATTCTTCTTTGTGCTTCTAGTTATGCCCCTGTTCTGTCTTTGTTTCTTGTGGCATGAGGAGAATAGGGAAGATCAGCATTTTCTCTGTCGTTGGTTCTGCTTCTCTATTTTTGTTTCAGTCTCCTTCAGTCCTTTTTGTCCCCAGCTGTTCTTACTCCTTTCAGATTTGGGTTTTCATTTGCATTACAGCTGGTTGTCTTCTCTACGCTCAGTTTCTTCTGTTGTTTCTTAGTTTTCTCTGGTTTGGCTGCTTCTTCAAGTCTTATTTGATTTGGCAGCTGTTTCAGTTTACACTGGCTTCATTTTCAGATTGCATGTTTCTTTGGTTGGCTTCTAGCACATTTCGGTTTTAGCAAAAACCATTGTTTCCTGCAGTATCTCGGCCAAAATAGAACTGCATGTCACTTCGGTCTGTTTTTTATTCATCAGGACAGCAGTCGATCTCAATTTGTCTGTAGCACCTCTTTTCGGTTGGCCCCTCATAGTAATTACTGCTTTCACCCGGTTTCAGTCAGTGCTCTGCTGCAGTGAAAATCACTTTGTCTTTTCAGTTTTTGGTCTAGATGCCAGTTCTTTGTTTTGTCTAGATCTCGGTTTGCTTCTGACCTGGCCTTTTGTTCGGCTCTTTCAAGAATTGTAGCTTCTGGTCAGTGCTGATTTCACTCTGTAGCTTGTAAACTTTTTAAAGTCTTTCGGCTAACTCAGTTCCTGTAGTTTTTAGTCAATTTTTTGTTTCTCCTGTTAAGTATCTGCTGGTCATGTGTTCCTTCAATGATCCTTTCGGTTGAGTCTGTTCTCCTCATTTTTCAGCCAAGTCTGTTCTAGTCCTTTTCACTGGTTTGCTCTCTTTTGCCAGCTCGGTTGTGCTTTGAGCTATGGGTTGTTCTTGCGTCAGCTAAAATTGTTTTTCTTGTGACTTAGTGAACTTTTATCGGCCTGATTTTTCTTTGCCTTCCAGTAAGCTTCTATGCTCTATCTTCATAGCTACTGTAGCTATCGGAGAAGAAGATTTAGTGGATACCTTAGGGGGACTTTAAGGCACCATTCACCCCCCTCTATTGCCATTTCGGTCCTTCATACTCCAATAGGCCTATTAATGGATCGAGCATTCTAGAGATAATAATTATTACCAGGATGTCATCGACAAAAAATCTATGGTCGCTTTCTGAGGTAGGGTTAGATGTGCAGCTACTCTAACGGTTGGGGGGGGGGCTGGGTAGCACAGAAGCGGCGAGGGCTTCCTACTGACTTTCTCTATACATTTGCATCTCATCTCTGACATAATCAATGTTCTCCTCTATAAGGGATGCTTTAATCTCCTCTCATAGCCGTGCCTCACGCTCGGCTTTAGCTCTCTTCCTACTCTAGTATGCTTTGGAGTCATATGAGAAACCATGTTTCCAAGGAACATAAAGACCAAAGCCTCTCGTGCGATCTCGATGCTCCTTATTTCCCAAGGCCGCAGAGAGTATATCTCTCTCCCTGACTGCCTAGAATGAGCCTTGGAAAGATTCTACACTCAGCACTTCTTGCAAGAGCCCGACATGTTGCTTTACTTCCTATGAAGTTATGGAGTAATTACAAACTAGGTAGTTCAATATCTTACCAAACAGTGGGACACTTCCTTGCATGTGGGGTTTCGAAAGGAGATGGCTCCCGATGACACGGTAGATGACCTCACTCTTATCCAATTTTTAGCGCGCTGATCAGGGATCTCGGCAAATGACGGGAAGGTATCCCATAGGATTGCCTGCTCGTCCTCCTTTCTTCATTGTGGGATTTTTACTCGCATATCTAGTGGTGCCGAGTCTGTGGGGTGTGTGTTTTTCCTAAAGGGCCCTATGCGCCGCACTTTCACTCCTAAAATTATCTATCGTCTTCATCGCCACAAACTCTTACCATTGCGGTTCTAGGAATAGATACTTGTCGAAGGGCGATAGATGCTTCTTCATGTATTGCTTGACAAGCAGGCTCTTGAACTTCTTCCACACTTTGCACATCGCTAGCAACGCATGTTATTTCACAGAGGCCTTGTGTTCTTCTGAGATATCGAACGAATGAAAAACTTCTGTCACTAGCTTATTTTTTCGATCTTCGGTCACGGTCTTCCATGAATTGAACGCGATCTCAATCTGTTCCCATGTAACTATTCTGACCAGTCTCTAGAATGCGGACACTGCTTGGCGAGGATTGAGAGGGGTCCCAGATGAACCATCCGTGATGGTCAATTGGCCTTTGGTACTTTTCGACAGTCCTCTTCCTTTTTGGGATTTTTTAGAGGATGGTGCATCACACGCATCCAGTGACGATGATGAAGAATGAGCGGATGATATCTTCAAAATATAATAGATGTGAGCAATTCTTGAGCCAATTCATAGTGAATTTAGAATATATTTCAGAAATCAATGTGCCAAGTAAACCAGAATTGTTAGGAAAAATAGGCGGAGCATATAATGTAATGAAGTATATTTCCAGCAGCAAGTAAATGACAATATTAA
Organism: Dendrocalamus sinicus; assembly: GCA_036346575.1. Classification (NCBI taxonomy): domain Eukaryota; kingdom Viridiplantae; phylum Streptophyta; class Magnoliopsida; order Poales; family Poaceae; genus Dendrocalamus; species Dendrocalamus sinicus. Next base: position 27,782 of record JAYEVI010000186.1, on the reverse strand, counting down.
CATGAAAATATGTAAATCTACCATATCATTTAAATAGGATAATATACTTGAAACATACAACATGAGGTTTCCTCTGTTGTGGTCACAATGATCTCAATTTGACAGGTTTTCTTGATTGAGCAATCATTATATGAACTAGGTTTGCCTCATCGAGCAAACATAGAGCATGAGTTTTCCTCTGGATTCTTAGAAAGTAAGCGATTTTAGCCAAACTTTTATGTTAATTTCAAAGGTATTTATGAACACTATAGCATAATTCCAGATATGAGTATTAAATAAACATGTCTTGACCCAGATGGAATACTCAAGTTGTAAAAATAAGAAGTCATGCTTAGCAGAGCAAGTAAGTGGGCTATAATGATCTACACAATGCACAAATTAATTTGCTCTCAGGTGTCGGGTTGCACCTACTAGCAGTAGGGCCTCCTCGCCACAAGGGTCTACTATGATCATGTACTTATGTGATAATTTCTTTAATCAGTCAGACTTTGAACTTTAGACTACCTTACTGAATATTCGAAGACAATCCTCAATAAACTTTACAATGAACTAGAGACAGATATCAAAACTATTTACTTCAAGTAAATTGCTCTAACAGAGATGTTCACATATATAACTTATTCTCCGAAAGCATGTCAAGTAAACTACTCCAATAGAGATGTTCAGATATATGATTTACTAACCAAACACATGTCTAGTAAGAATCAGTATGTAAAAATAATAACTCAGCTCACAACCTGACTTAATATCACAAATTGTTACATAAGAATTTCATGTTGACCAAATTCTTCATTGAGCAATCACATCACCCACAAACTATCATACAAAGTCCCCCTAGTCCTAGCACTTACAAGTTTCAGAGATAATAGAACAAAGATTAACTAGCACAACAAACTGAGCATGATAGTAAATATCAAAGTACAGAGAAAAACTCATAGCCACAATGGCAATCTAAGCCACTAAGTTGACGATGCGAGGGAGGCGGCGACGGGCTTGGGGGAGGCGGCGTTAGGCTATGGGAAGGCGGCGTCAGGCTCTGGGGAAGCAGCATGCTCAGGGGAAGCAGCATGCTCAGGGGAGGAGTGCCACTGGAGTCGGTGGTGGTGGAGGAGGAGAGCGACAGGCTCAAAGGAGGTGGTGACGGGCTCAGGGGAGGCGGCGTCAGCCTCAGGGGAGGAGGAGGAGGGCAATGAGCTCAGGAGAGGCGATGTCAGCCTTGGGGGAGCATGAGGAGGGCGATAGTCTCAGGGGAGGCGGTGTTAGGCTCTGGGGAGACGATGTTGGCCTTGGGGGAGGCGGCGTGGTCGTGGGAGGAGTGCCGCCGGAGTCGGGGGGGGAGGAGGAGGAGGAGGAGGAGGGTGACGGGCTCGGGGAGGCGGCGGCGTTAGTGGGGAGTAACATTAGTACAGTGAGGACAAACCCTAGTGCGCAATACATATATATAGGATAATAATCACAGATGGTTCTAGTTAAGAACTATCTATGATATTTACTATCACAGACGGTTATAAAGTAAAACCATCTATAATAAATATCACAGATGTTTTTAAATTAAAACAGTTTGTGATGAACCTCACATATACGATCTAATGTAGCTATATGTAGCAAGAATAACTAATTAAATTGAATTAAGTAGAAATAGACTATGAATTGACTAAACCATAAACCATGCTAGATGTAAATAATCTTCTCTTTATATCAAGCTAGCTAAATCTAAACCATCTTCAATTCTCTTTTCACCAAAAGCAAGATCTAAATTATAATGCAATTAGGAACAAATTACTAACCATAGGTAGCTAACAAATTAATGGATCTACAATCATTCCTGCTAAATAGTCTCCTTTCACCAAATGGTTGCCTCAAAGTCCCACCTCCAGTTCAAAGTAGCAGCCTAGATTTGGAATTTAAGACAGAGAATCGACAGGTCTGCGCGCAATTAATATAATAAAAATTATCACAGACGGTTTTTTAATATAAACAGTATGTGATGACTCAATTATCATAGATGGTTTGTATTAAAACCGTATGTGAAATAGCGAAGACAGTTCACAGATAAAATTGTCCGCGATATTTTGTAATATCATATATGATTCTAGTTAATAACTGTCTGTGATACTTCACAGATGGTTTTAACCATGAATCGTCTGTGATATTACCTCTTTAGAGATAGTTTTAGCACTTGCAGCAACACAGACGGTCTGTGATGTGGGTAACCGTCTGTGATGTGGCATCTATTATTAGGCTTTTTATAGTAGTGTTTGTTTCCCTTTCCGGCAAAGTTTCTCTACCATTTCCCCTCTCTCAAACTTCGGTTGATTTTGTCAAACATCCTGCACTTGCTAAACCTTTTCTCATTTCACCAACCGAATCATAATAACACTTCATTAAGTTTATTTTGTATTTATTTGGATCTTTTGAAGTTCTCTAGATTTATTTGGATTTCGATCATTTATCACATAATTAGAAGTTGGAGTCTCGAAGAAGTGATAGATCGAGTGAGATAAAGATTCAGATAAAGACTAAGACCAAAAATTCAAGACTATTGACTGGGAAGGCTTTGAGTAAGACAAAGGCTATGGTAAATTAAGCAAGGCAAGTTATTACTTTGATCATATTGTACCAACCTTCTGAATTCAAATTATTTTATTGAAAATATCAAATTGCATGTTTTACTTTGTTATGCGAATTATATTCACACTAGTTCATAGTTAACTTCCTATGGATAATTGTTTAATTATATCCCACTCCTTAGTTTTGGACATAAACCCCTGTGGCTCTAGAATTAATGGTAGATATACTAGTTATATGTGTATCTAAGTGCCATGCTTAGTCTTTCTTGGATACCCGTGGGCATTAAATTTTCCTATCATCATTTCAATCATGAAATTGGTTTTTTGGCAGCCATTGGAGGGAAATGACTAGTGTGTTAAGATAACTTAGTTTTATGCTTCTTAAAACCCTAAAACTTGCTTTACATATCTAGGCGAATGGTATGAGTTGTTCGGACAGATGTAGTATGAGAATGTGTGGTTATGGTAGCACTATGTAGATAACTCTAAGGACTCATTCCTGTGATGAACTCCCAATGTAAAATAGTACTACCAAAAGCCTATAATGGGTGTGACCTGGTTAACTAATTTGAATCCACTAGTGTAGGTTGCACCATTGGAGTGACAACTGGCTTTAAGCTGCACAGGTTGTGTCGCTAGATTTAAGCCGTCGTGTGATGCAAGAGGGGGTTTTGGCGTGGGTGGATGTGTAATACCCCATCCATCCTCTGGGCCTGCAATGTTATCATCATTTCATATCTTTACCATTTTCATCAACTGCTAATAAATTTAAGCAAACATAGTTTTATTCATACTGCTACGAACTTAACATACAACATACCGTTTTGACTCTAGTTACCCTGGCATACTAGTAAAGTCTAAACATACAAACAAAAGTTGATACATGAAGTACTCTGGTAAGTGAAGTTATTCATGTGCTACTTCTGCCCATGCATTACGTCCTCAACGATCACCTAAGAATAACAACAAAGCAAGGGTGAGTTCGAAGATTCAGCAAGTACATAATAGGACGATAAACATTACCAAACATATCAGCAATCCGGATCCGACAACATCGTTGGCAAGAATCTTGACGTGGAGACCGTGGCAACTATATTGGCTTTAGTTGATCATCATGGCTGTGCCAATCTTAGCGATGTTTGCATTGAATTTGTCGCATCTTCAAATGTGATGGACGCTGTGGTGGTAACCAAAGGTTATGCAAATCTCAAAAGAAATTGCCCTTCTGTCTTAGTTGATGTGTTAGAGAATTCAAGCAGGTTTCGCAAAGCATAGAGAGCAGCTCATCCTAAGCTTTGTCTAGGACTAGGTAGTTTAGTTCATAGATTATACGAATAGCTTGCCAGTTTAATTTCCTAGCGCAGCTTAGGCCAACTAGATTAATGGGTGGTAAGCTTCGTTTCTTAAATTATGTGCACCTTTTGTCGAACTATTGGACGCACATATAGTCTAACATTAATATCTGGAACCGTCATGGTCTCATCTAATGTGATGAAACAACATCAGATAGCAGTAGCACGTTGTTGAGGGAACATGACAGGATAAATAGCAACTACTTTGATGATGTCATAGTGTTAAATTTTGTTACCATCAAAATCGAAAGATAACACATAGCTTACATTATGGCACTTAGGGCCTGTTTGGGACTGCTCTGCTTCAGTTTTTCCAGCTCTGCTCCACCAACTACACCATGGAGCAGCTCCACTGTGGAGTTCCTGGAGCAGGTGGTTCTGTTTGGCACGCAGCCTAACTCCAGCTCCAAAAATATGAGGTTTCCCTGAGAAAGGTCGAATGTGCCCCTGAATGATGTTTGGTGTATGTTTTGATGTCTGCGGAGCATATATAACTGAATATTTTTTTGTTGTTAATTGAAATATGATGTAAAATATTATAATCACAATTAATTTATTCGAGAAAACCAAAAAACAAATATTTTGGTCAAATAATTCCATCCTTTTGTCCCATAAATTGCAACGTGCATGATAGATAATTAACAAGGTCCATCATTCGAATACAAATAATTGTCCATAGATAACTAGAGAGTAGTTTAAACCAAAATGACTACGAATGCAAGTGTTCCGATGCAAGTGTTCCGATACATAATTGCCCTCTCTAGCTTGAAGAAATAGATGCAATTCCCATTGAACCCTGTGAAATAGATGCAAAACCTTCTGGCCCTCTCCAGCTTGAAGAAATAGATGCAAACCCTTGTGTGCTCTTCTGATTGCTGTGATTGTTCCCGTCTGTCGCCATTTTGAACATAAAGAAAGTTTCGTCCATTTGCACAACTGGCAGCTCTGGAACATTACCTTTACAAGAATGAGTTCCGTGTATCTATACAACTCAATTTGGCAACCTAAACATTAGAAGAACTAGATTTTGCAGAGACTGTTAACTATGCTGCCAGATATGAACTTATGTGCATAATTCTCCAGCAGGTTCGACAAAATGGGCAATGTGCACAATTGTTCCCTCTGCGCTAAGAGAAGCACAAGTATATTTTGTGAAAAAATTCTTCCTGCCGAGAATATTGTGATTGTTCAGGCGATCCTTGGGCAAGACCAGAAAAACAATTCATGGTTGACCATGCAAGAAGGCTTCCAAATCCCAGAAGAGGCAAATAGACCTTGGACAACAAAGTAATATTTCCTACAGATTATGGCCATGTGGCAATTGATTCAGATTCAAGAATAACTTCAGCAAGAAACATCTGTGATTCTGAAAATTGTTCAAAGGCGAAAACCAACAATATATGGCGGTTGAAACAGATCCTATACAACATCATTAAGTGACAAACTTGGTTCTAACACAAAAGAAATGAAATGTAGGCGTAATTTACTCTGTTTCTGTGGTATTGCAGATTTTAGCTTGCATCAGTTCAGAAACTCATGATTCATATGTAGCTCCATTTGCACTACTGTAAACACTACTAACCTACTAACAAAACACAATTGCACTACTGTAAACACTACTAAACTACTAACAAAACACAATTTTAGCTAAACATTACAATCTCTACCAACTCATATCACAATAGCACTACTGTAAACACTACTAAACATATCACATAGATCACAAATCAACAGGCAAAAATGAGAACAGTAAATGGAGATGGTGGAATGGATTCAACCGAAGGTAGTTGAAGCAGCAGAGGATGGTGTGGCCGTCGGTGAAGTGAAGGCAGAAGAAGTCGATGTCGCGGTCGCCGGTGTCGGTGATGTAGTGGCGGCCGGCGACGGTGGTGAAGTAGAGGGCCCGGTCGCCGAGAGTGGTGAAGAGGTGGCGGTGTGGAAGAAGGCGGCGTCGGTGTCGATGAAGCCGAGGCAGCTGGCGACGACACTGAAGGGGAGCAGCGCAAGAGGGGAAGAAGGGAGTGACGGCGCGGTGGATCTAGAGGGGCGGCGCGCCGGAGGGAAGTGGTGGCCGAGGAAGGAGCTGCGTCAGGTGGAGAAGGAAGAGAGAGGAGTGGCAGCGCCGGAGTAGGAGAAGAAGGGGGAAGGGAAAGACGGCGCACGGGAAATGGGGTGAGGCGGCGGTGGCTCGGTGGAAAAAGGAGGCGGAGGGAGGCACACCGGAGTAGAGCAGCGGCAGTGGATGGCGTAGCGGCGGAGAAGGGGAGCAGAAGGGAGAGGTAGCACGACAGAGGAAGAACCGGGAGGAGTGTTTGGGCGCGGAGGAGGATCCGGAGGCGTGGGCGGTGAGAGGCGGCGGTGGAGAAGTAGCGGCCGGAGGGGTAGGAGAAGAAGGGGGAGAAGCTACCGGCGCCGGTGGTGGAGATGAGGAGGGAGGTGAAGGTGACGGGAAATGGAGAGGAAGGGGCGGCGCGGCAGAGGTGAGGTGGAGGAGCGGTTGGGAGCGGCGGTGGAGAAGTAGCGGCGGAGAAGGGGAGCAGAAGGGAGAGGCGAGGAGAGAGCACGAAGCACTTCAGCTGCAAGGGGTGAAGGAGACGAGCGGCGTGGGTCGGGGGAGGAGGAGAGGAGCGGCGCGGGTCGGGGGAGGAGGAGGCGAGCGGCGCGGGTGGGTGAGGAGGAGAAGGAAAAGATCGAATCGGTACGGAGAGGAACTATGTAATGGTAGTGGTGGGTAATTTTATCCCAACTCCATGAGAGAGTATAAAAGTCCAAATCCTGGAGTACCCCTTGAGGTGCTCCACAAAAAAACGTGGAGTTGGTCCTCAACTCCACCTTTTTCTTGGAGCGGAGTTTTAGGAGCTGGAGGTGTTTGGCAAGACAAAGGTGGAGCGGAGCTGCAAAATCTGGAGTGGAGCAGTCCCAAACAGGCCCTTAATTATTGGAGGCCCGAACGGTATGAAAATACCTGCATATTACTTTTTTTTGCCTTTGAGGATTCCTATTTTAGGAAACTTCTTATACGATCTGTCAATCACAGATACAACATTTTGAGGAATGAATGTTTTCGATTGATCACCCACTACAACCCTCCCTCGCATTAGTTTGAATTTTTGGGATACTCCTGTTCGTAGCAAATTTATACTGAGCCTGAAAATGTTCAGGATTAAATTTACCGGATTTATCTGGTCACTTGATAAAAAGTTACATTTCAAGTTGTTCAACCACATGCTTGACTGCCCATTTAACCTCCTTTGCACGTAGTCAAAATCTTCCTCTACTCGAAAGCTTCGAACGCTTCGTCCACTTGATCGCTTTGACCGCTTGAATGCTTCATTCGCTTGATCACTTTGACCGCTCAAACGAGAACAAGATGAAGACAACGTTGTGCTCTGATTGGTTGGATTGACCTGACAACCGAAGACATCGTGCTCGTAGTCCATAAGATCGTAATATGTTTGCACACCTCTGAAGACATAAGAAAATGATGCTCAGAAAATATGTCACCGATGCTGACTAACTTATCATGGAATAGATTTGATCAATTATTTCTAGATTATGTTCTGTGGCTACAAAGCACCTTCACAGCACTCCTAAAAACTCTAGCACAAATAGTCTCCATAGAGCCCCCTAAAAGCCTTCTTGACGAAAGCCCTTAAAAAACCACTACATTAGCTTTTAGCCTCTTCCTGCTTTTATAGGTTAATGTTAAAACTGTGTCCATTTCAACCACGAACACAACTCTATCTCTTCTGAAAATGAAGGGACCTGAAACTCTTCCAAACATGGGTTTTATTCAAACTCTATCTCTTCGCAATTATGGACTCCATCCACAACTCCTAACTCAACACATGATGAAGCGTCCACGATAGCACCTCCTGTATCCTCATCATGCACCATCACCTCACGTATCAAAGCCTCTAGGACCGCACCTCTCATATCTTCTCCACGCATCACCTCTCATGTCGAAGCCTACAGGACCGCACCTCCCGTATCTTCTTCACATATCACCACCTTTGATTTCCACTTGCTCGAGCGTGAGCCCGACCATCTCGTGTGACATCCTCGACCACTTGGACCTTAGATCTCCCTATCCTAGTACTGGTTCTCCTCGTTACCGACCATGATTGTCTCCACGCCTAACTGCACATGCAAAGACCAAAGAAGTATTTTCCCCGGCACAAGTTCTTCCTAACTTGACTATCATCAACACACACATATAACACACACTCGTCTATCCATAGACAAGAACCAAACCATCCATGAACACTAGGCAGGTCGTCTACGACCACAATTTCTATTGCTTCCTAGAAATCCATCCTTCGATCACTCACTACGACCGCTAGCTCATCGAGCACTCGAAAACCACAAGTACTCAGGAAATATCGTTGCTCTGCTCAAAACACTTGGGAATAACAAGCATCGCTACAGACCATAGAACCATAGAGTATTGACTCTATACTGTATCACCGTCAACCGCTACCAGGTACCTACTTGGTACTGTAGCATCGATAACTAATCACCGATTGCTATCCCAATGCTTACTCGAAGCCTACAAGTACCGATCACATATCACAAGTCTGCGATAACTGATTGCAACACCTATGACAACCGGTCTCTGACCATGATGGTGAAAATCACGACTATCGAGTATCGAATCCTTCTGACTACCGAGTACCACAACCATCTGACCACCGAGTTCTTTCATCTTTCAAGTACCGAACCTTCTGACAACCGAGTAACTAGTCATTCCGACTACTAAGTACCTAGTCATTCCGACTCTAGGGTTTTCAACTCGAGGCCTTCGACTGCTCAATGCTCAAAATTTTTGACCGCACCGCTTGAATCCTATGCGATACCACTCGGGGCTTTGATACGCTCGAATGCCATCTATTCCTCAAATGGCACTCGGACACCGTCCGATACTTCTACGGCACTCGAACGCCGTCCAATCCTCCAATGTCACTTAGATACCACCTGATACTTCTATGGCACTCGAACGTCGTCCTATGCTCCGATACCACTCGAACTCCATTCGATACTCCGATGGCACTTGAATGTCGTCTGATACAACAATGGTACTCGAACGCTGTCCGATACCACTCGGACCCGATAGAAACCACTCGGAGTTGATCAAAACCACTCGGAGCATACCAAAACCACTCGTGCCAAGTAAAACCCCTCATACTGCTCTGAAACCACCCGGACGCTAATCAAAGCCACTAGGACTGGTTAGAAACTACTCAAATGCTGATCAAAACCACTCGTACTCAAAACTTTTGATTGCGATCGATTGAAATTTTCACAAATACAAATTTCAAAGCAATCTAAATATCAATTATTCATCATCACTGAATTCACAACCATCCACATGGTCTAAGACATAATTTGTTCTTACTGAAATAGTATCTCCTACCATTAGCCACCAAAAAAAATCTGCATTCCGAAGGGGATGGGACTTAGCAGCTCTACATATTCTTAGTATTGCCTCGGGCAAGACCCCTCTAAAACTGTACAGGAAAGCAGAAGTCTACATGACGCATGATCACAGTCGACGTCATAGCTGGTCATCGATTCGCCATTTGTTCCACCGATGGTCATGCCACTAGGCAAACTGAGCAGCTCATTCTATTCATCTAGGCTCTATTAGTTAATAAATTCTCTGAAGTAAGTGAATGTCAAGGTCCTTAGTCGTAACCATCTCTGCACGAACAATTGCACAACGTATCATAGATAATACAAGAAATCCATTTCTTTCTTCCACGTCTATGTGTCGTCTATTTCTTTCTCCTTGAGTCAAAAGGGAGAGTGACTCCAATAGAATTAACTTTTTTTGAGGTCCATTGTGCCACCGTTTTTCCAAATATAGTCTCTGACATGCCGAAATTTTACTTTCGACTCCCTATCAGACCACGGAAGGACCGGAGATGGACACGTGGCTCTTCCCGTCCCGAGGAGTGCGGAAACCTTCGTTGCGCGCAGCAGGTGGCCTGCTCCTGCGGCCCCCAGGCGCGGAAGGTGGCCTTCTGCATTAACGCTAAGCCTTTGTAAAATGCCTTCTTCAGCTTTAATGTTAAGTTTTAGTACTCTTTGTAAAATAGTCAATTGCACATGGCTTTTGCTGTACATGCTGTGTTGCATGGCCATTTCTTATTTGTGAATTGCATGGTTCTTTCACTGAAAGTTCAACATCAGTTCAACATGCACCGGCCGAGGGAGCACGGAAATCGCTGGCCAACACCACGCGCACATCTATTTGTTTACCTGCTCTAGTAGCTAAATTACAGCGTGCATTTCACTCCAAGGGAATGGCCTGTATTTATGTTCGACATTTGTTCCACCAATGGTCATGCCACTCGGCAAACTGTGCTAATTCCATTCATCTAGGCTCAGTTAATAAATTGTCTGAAGTAAGTGAATGCCAAGGTCCTTAGGCCAGTCTCAGTGGGAGTTTCATTTGCATTTAATAGGCTGCCACATAGGCATTTTTGATGATATGGCAACATTTTTAAGAAGAGAGAGAAGAAGTGAGTTTCATCTAGATGAAACTCTCTTGGCACGATTATCAACTCTATATGAGTCATGAAATTAAATGTCTATGAAACAATAGAATGAAACTATGCATTGAGGATGGATGTTTCATCCATGTTTCATTTCATTTTACATGATGTGACAGTCTTGGAAACAACGTCATGAAACTCTCCACTGAGAATGGCCTTAGTCGTTACCATCTCATCATGAACAATTGCACTCCAGTCATTGAGTACTGTGGCTGGCCTTGAAGAACTGAAGTTAGCATTAGCCAAAGACAATGAAGTGGATAGAAGGTCCAGCAAGCGGCAGCTAGTAAAGGGGACGACAACATGATGGAGAAGGTGATGAATCTGGTGGCCAAGAAAAATTCTTTGGAGCCTGGCTACCTTCAGGGGAACATACTGGCTGCGGTTTTGGGCATTGTTGCAGCGTGAGGATGCAAAGGAGACCATTCGACTGGCGAGCCGAGCACTGGAAGTTGTTACATTGGACTTTTTCGCCAAGAGCGGATGGAGGAGCAATAATAGACTTTGCTTCTAATCACTTTGATCAACTTGTGTTCTCGTTCCTTTTTTTTTACAGCAATTAGCTGAAAACCTTGTAAGAACTTGGCTGTGTGCGCTTGTAGAGGTCGGAAACTTTATTTTCCATTATCTAAAAAAATACAGCAAATCCATTTCTTTCTTCTACGTCTACGCGTCGTCTATTTCTTTCTCCTTTGTGATCTCCAGAGTCAAAAAGGGGAGTGACTTTGACAGTAGCGCATGATTAATCAGGCAATTAGTTGGTGACAGCCATCAGAGTCTCGCCATCCATTGGTACTGGTCGGGTTATTAAATTGATGAGTCTCCTTAGTGGACGAAGACTAGACTTTTGTTGACCCAGTGACCCAAATGGCCAAGCATCACTCCAAAGGAAAGGCCACATATCTATTTATTTATAAGCACTATCTACTAATATAAGAAATAGTGTAGTAGAATCATAGAGAATTCTAGATTGGTAAAATCTAGGTCCGATAACATCCTTGGCAAGAATCTTGACGTGGAGACCGTGGCAACTACATTGGCTTTAGTTGATCATCATGGCTGTGCCAAGCTTAAGGAAGTTTGCATTGAATTTCTCGCATCTTCAAATGTATTGTTTGCTGTGGTGTATTGTTTGCTGTGGTGGTTACCAAAGGTCATGCAAATCTCAAAAGAAATTGCCCTTCAGTCTTAGTAGATGTGTTAGAGAATTCAAGCAGGTTTCGCAAAGCATAGATGAGCAGCTCATCCTAAGCTTTGTCTAGGACTAGGTAGTTTAGTTCTTAGATTATACGAATAGCTTGCCAGTTTAATTTCCTAGCGCAGCTTAGGCCAACTAGATTAATGGGTGGTAAGCTTCGTTTCTTAAATTATGTGCACCTTTTGTCGAACTATTGGACGCACATATAGTCTAACATTAATATCTGGAACCGTCACGGTCTCATCTAATGTGATGAAACAACGTCAGATAGCAGTAGCATGTTGTTGAGGGAACATGACAGGATAAATAGCAACTACTTTGATGCTATCATAGTGTTAAATTTCGTTACCTTCAAAATCGAAAGATAACACATAGCGTACATTCTGGCACTTAATTATTGGAGGCCCGAACGGTATGAAAATACCTGCATATTATTTTTTTTTTACCTTTTAGGATTCCTATTTTAGGAAACTTCTTGTACGATCTGTCAATCACAGATACAACATTTTGAGGAATGAATGTTTTCGATTGATCACCCACTACAACCCTCGCATTAGTTTGAATATTTGGGATTGTCCTGTTCGTAGCAAATTTATACTGATCCTGAAAATGTTCAGGATTAAATTTACAGGATTTATTTGGTCACTTGATAAAAAGTTACAGTTCAATTAAACATCATACAGAGATTGACTCCAAAGGCCAAACTTGGTTTTATTGCCCCATGTCTGGAACTCTGGATTAATGAATGGCAAGTCGACAAGGTGTGTGCACTTGCTTTACTGTAGTTGTGATAATCTATGTAATTAGGGGATTCCGTATTACTGTATTATCAGTTACAAAGAATAAATCGAAAAAGCAGCTAAATATTTGGCATCTTTTACACTGGTAAGCACAACATGGTAATTTTCTATTCTGTTGTAATTTATGAAGGTGATATAAGCCTGAACAATCTTTAGAGCTAAAGTGCTAAACAAGGGCAAGGTACTGCTGCCCTCCATTTGCTTGTTACCTTTAAAGAACACCGTTTCTCTCCAATGGTGCCAACCGAGAGTCCACGAGCATGTTTGGCATCATTGACCATATAATACTTAGTATACCAACCTAAGTGAAGGGTCCATTGTCGGAACATCCCCTTTAACCTGAAAAAAGTGAAAACGTACCAACCTATGTTGTTAATTTCTGAACTTTAGTTTTAAGCATCTACATCATTATAAGCTGTGGATTGTAACTTGATGAATCTTGCATCTTGCTTTGATTATTCAACCGGGCAGAGTAAAATGTGCAACACAAATCATTATTATTTTCCTATATAACCTACCACACACTACGTGTTGGAGTCTGCACTATTCAGCTTGTCAGTGATGCTAGTAACTTCAATTTGATCTTTTATAACAGATAATGATTAAAAGTGGTTAAGAAAAGGATTTGTCAGCTTGGGCTGGCAGTGTTTTTCCTGTGTATACCGCTGTATCATTGGTACATCCTCTTCTTGTTAAGTAGCATGGCCTCTGCATTTAATTAAGAAACATATGCAGTGGGCGGTATGTTCTTCAACAATTTTCATTAGTTGCTGCTCCCAGAAGGCGATTCTGCATCACAGCTCCTGCTAAGCCCTTGCTAAGGGAGAATCAAGCACTGTGTGATCTTCATATTATGAATGGCTTCCCTGTTTTCTGTTTGCTTATGCTCTGGATATATCTGAATGATTAATGAATCAAGCACCTTCCTTTCTGAAAAACTGCCTTTTTGTGGATTAAGTACCAACTCCCGAAACAGGTAATTTTAAATTTTGATAGTTATGCATACAAGGAATTCTATGGGCTTATGCCCTGGAGTTCGAAAACATGATAGGTTCTTAGTGCTTGCATCCTGATGAATCTTGCTACCTTCTCCATGGATTCTTTCGTATTGCATTATTGAATGAGCGTCAAGAGTTTGTTGCAGCATCTTTATGATGAAGCAATAGAATATGTATCCGGTTTGTATGCATCTTTACAAGTTGATTTTGTTCACTTTTGCAGATCATCCCTCGTGTAATTCATTCTTTGACATTACATTTCAGGTGTTAACTTGTATAAGCATACCAGAATGAAAGATAGCATGTGCGTTTTGTTCTGAAGAACTGGAACTGCAGTATGAATGGGATATTCATGAACCTTGCATACTAGAGCTCCGGTACTTATGTCTTCAGGCATTTACACTTGAAGTTTGAAGGGGTCCATTCCTTGGAGGATTGAACACTGAACATTGCACCAGAATAAAATGATGTCTTCGCTATATTTTTTCTGCGTATTGCCTGCACACAAACAAGTTCATGAGATGGGATCTTGATGGAATTTAAAATTTGGGCAAACAGAAACAACATGAGAATATGCAGTATGCCAAGGACGCGCCGTTGGTGCGATACAGAGTGAAGGCACTGGCATAAAAAACCATAACGTAGACGGACTCTTCTTTTCAGCTTTATTTTTTGGTTTTTCTACACTAACTGGCTTTTTTGTAGTAATTAGCTTTTAAACGGAGCATCTTTTTAAGATTAGGTCTACAAATCGATTATGGTACACATTGTAGCGACTTTCTCTATATCGTCCAAAATCGTACGTGAGTTTCTCTCTTTGTACTCTCTCTCACGACTTCATTACTAGCCGTTACTATTTATCAACCGCCGTAGCCAAAAGCCATCAGCCGAAGCAAAAAAAAGTCCAGAAACAGACATATTCTCACAGGGAAGCTAGAAGCTACTATTGTGAAACAGAGAAGCAAAGCATAGTGCTGATGTCGAGACAATCCTCTTTGATTCATAATGTAGGATTGTCTGGCGCAAGCAGAGTGGTGGTGAATGATTGCCTCTACTTTTTGATACCTGAAAATAAATCTCAAACTAGAAGAAAAAAAATCTAAATTATCAGATGTAGATTTCGACCGTAAGTCGTTCAATCGCTTGCTCGACTGCTCGCTTGACCTCCTTTGCACATAGTCGAAATCTTCCTCCACTAGAAAGCTTCGAACGCTTCGTTCGCTTGATCGCTTCGACTGCTCGAACACTTTGTCTTCTCAATTGCTTTGACCGCTTGAATGAGAACAAGATGAAGACAACGTCGTGCTCTGATCGTTTGGATTAACCTAATGACCGAAGACACCATGCTCATAGACCACAAGATCGTAATATGTTAGCACACCTCCGAAGACATAAGAAAATGATGCTCAAAAAATATGTCATCGATGCTAACTAACTTATCCTGGAATAGATCTGATATATTATTTCTAGATCATGTTTTGTGGCTACGAAGTGCCTTCACAGCACTCCTAAAAACTCTAACACAAACAGTCTCCACAGAGCCCCCTAAAAGCCTTCTTGACGAAAGCCCTAAAAAAACCATTATATTAGCATTTAGTCTCTTCCTGCTTTTATAGGTTAATGTTTAAACTGTGTCTATTTCAACCACGAACACAACTCTATCTCTTTTCGAAAATGAAGGGACCTGAAACTCTTCCTAACATGGATTTTATTCAAACTCTGTCTCTTCCCAGTTATGGACTCCATCCATAACTCGTAAGTCAACACATGACAATGCGTCCAGGACAGCACCTCTTGTATCCTCATCATGCACCATCACCTCACGTGCTGAAACCTCCGGGACCGTACCTCTCATATCTTCTCCACGCATCACCTCTCATGTTGAAGCCTCTAGGACCGCACCTCCCGTATCTTCTTCACGCATCACCACCTTTAATCTCCACTTGCTCCAACATGAGCTTGACCATCTCGCGTGACATCCTCGACCGCCTGGATCTTAGATTTATCTATCCTAATCCTGGTCATCCTCGTCACCAACTATGACCATCTCCACACCCACCTGCACATGCAAAGACAAAAGAAGTATTTTCCCAGGCACAAGTTCTTCCTAACTTGATCGTCATCAGCACACACATATAACACACCCTCATCTATCCATAGACAAGAACTAAACCATCCACAAACACCAAGCAAGTCGTCTACGACCACAATTTCTATTGCTTCCTAGAAATCCACCTTCCGATCACTCACTACAACCGCTAGCTCACCGAGTACTCGAAAACAACAAGTACTCGGGAAATACCATCACTCCGCTCAAAACACTTGGGAATAACAAGCGTCACTACTGACCACAGAACCATCGAGTATTGACTCTGTACTGTATCACCGTCAACTGCTACCGCATACCTACCTAGTACTGTAGCACCGATCACCAATCACCAACTGCTGTCCCAACGTTTACTCGAAGCCTACAAGTACCGATCACATACCACAAGTCTCCGATAACTGATCACAACACCTATGACAACCGATCGCTGACCATGATCATGAAATCTATGACTATCGAGTGCTGAATCCTTCTGACTACCGAGTACCACGACCATCTGACAACCAAGTATTTTCATCTTTTGAGTACCGAACCTTCTAACAATCGAGTACCTGGTCATTCCGACTCTAGGGTCTTCGACTCAAGGCTTTCGATTGCTCAATGCTCAAAATTTTCGACTGCACCACTCGAATCCTAAGCGATATGACTCGGGGCTTTGATACGCTCGAACGCTGTCTGTTTCTCCAATGCTACTCAGACACCGTTCGGTACTTCTATGACACTCGAACACCGTCCAATCCACCAATGTCACTCGGATACCATCTGATACTTCTATAGCACTCGAACGGTGTTCTACGCTCCGATGCCACTCGAACTCCGTTCGATACTCCGATGGCACTTGAATGTCGTCTGATACAATAATAGTACTCGAACGCTATCTGATACCACTTGAACCCAATAGAAACCACTCGAAGCTGATCAAAACCACTCGGAGCAGATCAAAACCTCCGAGCCGATCAAAACCACTCGGAGTCGATCAAAACCACTCGGGACTAAATCAAATCCACTCGGAATAGACCAAAACCACTCGTGCCAAGTAAAACCCCTTGGGCTGGTTCGAAACCACTTGGACGCTGATTAAAGCCACTCAGACTGGTCAAAAACTACTCGGACGCTGATCAAAACCCCTCGTACTCAAAACTTTTGTCTACGATCGATCAAAATTTTTATAAACATAAATTCCAAAGTTATCCAAATATCAATTATTCATCATCACTGAATTCACAACCATTCACATGATCTAACACATAATTTATTCTTACTGAAATAGTATCTCCTACCATTAGCCACCAAAAAATCTGCATTCTGAAAGGGATGGGACTTAGCAGCTCCACATATTCTTTGTATTGCCTCAATCAAGACCCCTCTAAAACTGTACAGGAAAGCAGAGGTCTACATGCCGCATGATCACATTCGACGTCATAGCTGGTCGTCGATTCGCCATTGTTCCATCGATGGTCATGCCACTAGGCAAACTGAGCAGCTCATTCCATTCATCTTGGCTCTATTACTTAATAAATTCTCTGAAGTAAGTGAATGTCAAGGTCTTAGTTGTTACCATCTCAGCACGAACAATTGTACAACGTATCATAGATAACACAACAAATCCATTTCTTTCTTCTACGTCTACGTGTTTCTTTCTCCTTGAGTTAAAAAGGAGAGTGACTTCAATAGAATTAACTTTTTTTAGCTCCATTATGCCACCGTTTCTCTAAATATAGGGCCTATTTGGCAGAGCTCCACCAGCTCCAGATTCACAAAAATCAGATCCAGATTCAATTTTACCAGCCAAACACTTCTAGCTCCAGCAGCTCCACCATGGATCTGCTCCACAAAAACAGTGGATCTACCCCCAGATTCATGGATTTGGTGGAGCACCTCAAGGGGTGCTCCACCAACTCAAATTTGGTGGAGTTGGGAAAAATTACCCACCACTGCCACTGGTTACACAAAAAAAACGGTTCAACCTTTTCTTTTTCTCGCGTCGCGCCTCCCCCGCCTCCTCCCGGGCCTCCGCCTCCTCCGCCGCCTTCTCCCTCCACCGCCGCCTCCTCCGCCTTCTCCCTCCACCGCCGCGGTCTCCTCCCGGGCCTCCGCCTCCTCCCGGGCCGGCGCCGCCTCCCCCGCCTCCTCCCGGTCGGCGTCGCCTCCCGCGTCCGCCTCCCGGGCCGCGCCACCTCCCCGCGTCCCGCCGCCGGGCCAACACCACCTCCCGCCTCCTCTCGCATCCTCCCGGGCGGCGCGCCTCCCTCGTTCGCCTCCCCGGGTCGGCGCGCCTCCCCGCGTCGCCTCCCGGGCAGCGCCGCCTCCCCGCGTCCGCTTTGCCCCGGCCAACACGCCTCCCCGCCTCCGCCTCGCCTCGCCTCCTCCGGGCGCGCCGCCTCCCCGCGTCCGCCTGCCCCGGCCCGCACCACCTCCCGAGCATGCGCGCCTCCTCCTCTTCTCCGCCTCGCTGCGCTGCCGCTGGCGCTACGCTGCCTGCCGGCCGGGGCGCGCGCCCGCCGCCGCGCGCCTCCGTGCGTGTCCGTGCCTCTTTTTTTCATTTTGCCCCCTGACGCGTGGGGCCCAGGTGGAAGTGAGATAGAGAGGGAGGTGGAGTTGTACCAAACACTTTGACGAATCTCAGATCCACGATGGAGCTGCTCGACGGTGAATCCAGCTCCAGATCCACCTTCTAGGTGAATCTGGAGCTGGTGGAGCTTTGCCAAACAGGCCCACAGTCTCTGACATACTGAAATTTCACTTTTGACTCCCTATTAGAGCGTGGAAGGATCAGAGATGGACACGTGGCTTTTCCCGCGCCGGGTGCGGAAACCTTTGTTGCGCGCAATGGGTGGCCTGCTCCTGCGGCGAATTTTTTGTACGGATAATCCATTTTTTATTCGAAATTATAGAAATATACATGTAACGTACCGCGATGTGAGCATCGCGCACGAGGTGCACAAGGTACATGTCTGTCGGAGCGGCGACGTGTATGGCAGGTGGGTCTACGACATGTACGAGCCTGGTACGTGTCTGCGCCTGGTACCCGATCAGGTACTCCGCGTAGTCCGTGCTGTCGTATGGGCGCTCCTCCTCCACGTGGTCGTCGAGTGCACCCTCTGTCGGGCCCCCGGATTACCAAACCCGGACCCTCTGTGTATTACAGCACTAGTCCCAGATCAAAGCTAGTGCACACAGTCAAACAGAATGGAAAACATCACCATCAACGATTTATTACAATAAATAAGAGTACTGACCACCAGGTCTCATTATTACATTAGAGGTTTTAAGACCTCACACAACCAAAACACAGCGGAAGCAAGGTAAATTCAAAGTAGACCCATCAATATGCCACAGGCAGTTGACTGGGGAAGCGCGACCTAGTCCTCCGGGAAGAATCCGTCGCAGCCACAAGCGAAGCAGTAGCCATAGTCACCTTCTTGAGCTTCAACTTCCTCTGAGATTTTATTTTTAAGTGTAGCATGTGAGTACATAAAGTACTCCGCAAGTCTTGGGAAAAATGCATAGATGCAAGGCTTAACAAAGGAAGGCCATATGGTTCTTTTGCACAAAGCAATATTTTAAATCTCAATTACTACTAATTATTTTCGAAGGCATCAATTTAATGAAGTAAAGGTTTTAACAGAATTAACTTTCTAGTGAAGGTTCCAACTACCAATACTAGCTAACCAATTACCATTGGTCAAGATTAAAACTGCGGGTTCCATCCACCCTCTCTGGCTCCATCCGCCAGGATTCCCTTCCGAGAGTTCCCTCTACCCTCAGAATACAAAACTTTGATTTTAAAACCAAAAACCAGAAATCTACCATGTGAATGCATTCCTTGCCCGCCCTTGACCGTGGGCACGCTATTCGAATAGTTTTACACTCTGCAGAGGTTGTACAACTTTACCCACAAGAGATAAATTATCCTAGAAGTCAACACGCTTCCTTTGACATGAGACCCAGATATAATATCACAAAGCCTTTACCTTACTCTAATCTAGCTAGACACCACCACGAGGTTTCACCAGAAGGGTTAAATCCATGTCTGAATCCCCTCTTGCGCCATATGAGTACAGTAAATCCCTGTCCCTCACTGTGAATAACCAGTCCATCCCTGGCACCCACTTTCCACTGGTGGCACCTAAACTAGACTATCATAAGTTAGTCAGCTAGGCCGTACCCATATAGACTTGTGGTTGTACGGTTAATGCTCAGTCTGGACAAACACAAGCGTCGATCCTTAATTGACTAGGGTGGAACATACACATTACAAGATCTCGTGCTTTCTGCACCAATCCAAACCAACCATCCACCCTAATCTAAACCAACTTTCACATTTTTATTTTATTTTGAAAGATCAGTGGCAACTCCAATTACCACTACATTTATAAACACAAGGGTATTACAATAAATCATAATTTCCCATTTTCAAGAGTTTCTAAAGATATTAGCTAGCATGACTAAGCATTATTCTACCATTCTAATATTCACAAAGATTAATAGTAATCTCATTATTGAGACAAAGGAAGTTCTAGGGTGACAAGGTACATGGCAATCAATGTCAAATGAGGGCATAACAAAGTTGGAATAACTAATTCCTAAAGATTTGAACTAGTGATTTTATATAAATAGCAATGCACATAATTTAAAATAATTAAAACATTTTGAAATCATAGGTTCAAGATGATCAAAGGAGACTTGCCTTCTTGCGGGGTTTAAGGTCTTCTTGTTCTTTGTGAAGAGGGATCGTCGACAACGTTGGAATCTACGCGAGAAAAGACGAAGCAAACAAAGCAAATAAAAACAAATGAAAATTCAAATAAAATCCAAAAATTCAACAGAGGCCATAGTTGGATAGATTATGATTTTAGATGAATTTAGAAATTTGAATGGCTGGATTTGGAGTTAAAATGAGAAATTTATGTTCATTTGAAAATCTCAGATTTGGATAAATCTAGAAATTCCCAAATTTCTGACAGGTGGGGCCCACTGGAATATTAGATTCTAATTTCTATTTTTATTTTGAGAGACTGACAGGTGGGGCCCACTGAGCAGTAACCACTGGCGGTCACTGACATGTGGGACCCACTGGACAGTGAGCCCACTGACTCGACCTCTAACACATGGGACCCACTGGACTCGGGCCCACTTGTCGAGTCCAAAGACACGAGAGGTGGGGCCCAGCGCGATGGCAGCGCGACAATGGCCGGCGACGTGTGGGGACCACTTGTCAGTCGCGGATAAATAACGAAAAACTCAACCTCGGCGTGCGGAGCCGAGGGCTCGAACGCGCGCCGAGGGAGTCGGGGGAGGGGAGAGTGAGCGGTGATAGCCAAGTGAGCGGGGAGGCGTTGCCTACCCCTAATGGGTAGGTAATCCCTTTGAGGGTTACTCTGGAGTGGTCCGAAGCCGTGGGCGAGGCAAGGTCGTCGGCGGCGAGGAGGGCTCGGAGGTGCGGTTGACGCGTGAAATGCAATCCTTGAGCGGAGGGGGTTGGTTGGAGGGTCGACGAGTGCGGCGGCAGCGGAGAAGGCCGGCGGCGAGGTGGCGAGCTAGCTCGGGTCCTCCGGCGCGACAGCGCTCGGCGGCGGGAGGTGGCTGAGGTGTCGGGAGGACCGCACGGACAAGAGGAGCTCGGGAGGCGGCAGGCGCTCGGGGATGAGGCGGCGCGAAGCTCGCCGGAGTACTACCGTGGGCGCATCGGGAACTCGCGATGCGGCGGTGCTCGGGGCTTAGGAGAGAGGTGGAGTGCGTCAGGTGTTGGGCGAGGAGGCGAACCGAGGGGGCTTTATAGGGCGCGGGAGGCGGGGGCGGCAATCGCTCGCCGGTCTTGTGGCCGGAAAAGAAGGAGGGGAAGAAACGGAAAGGGGAGGCAGAGAAGGAAGGAGGCGCGAGATCGGGATTTGTTTCCGGCGCTGGGGTTGCAAAAAGGGGAGAGCGAGGGAAGGCAAGGCCGGATCCGCGCGATTGGTTGTCGGCGGAAAGAAGGAAAGCGGGAGAGAAAAGAAAGGAAGGAGGCGGCTCGCGAGGACGACGGCACGACAGGCGGGGCGGGTGGCGGCGTGAGCGGGAGCGTGTCGGGTGGCAGGCGGGGCCCACAGGTCAGCGAGGTGAGGGAGGGTGTGAGAGCGGGCGGCTAAATGGCCCGCGCGGAGACTCGGCTCATCCGAGCCGTCCACGCGTCGGGCGCGGAGGATGGGAAGGCGGGGCCGCCGGCTGACGGGCCGGGCCCGCTGGACAGCGAGGGAGAGGGAGGTGCGGCTTGGATCGGCCGAGCGGCGACGTGGGCGGATCTGGGCCGTCCACGCGTCGGCCGAAGGGGCAGGGAGGAATTTTTAATGGTTGTTAATTTCAGAAAAGGCTAGGAATTGATTTAGGCCTCAGAAAAATATGAAAATACTTCCAAAAATTCCAGAAAAATTCACAGAAGCTCCTGGAGATATTTTGGATTTAATAAAATTATTTCCAACTACTGTTGATATTTAATTTTCATATCTTGAATTACTTTTTAAATTCTAAAAATAGGTTTTTAAATTCCAGAAAATCCAGAAAGGCAAATAAAAGCCAAGTAAAATCCAATTAGCTTAAAATAATTAATTTGAATTTAAATTTTTCAAAAAGCCAAATTTTGGGATGTGACAATCCTACCCCCCTTAGAAAGAATCTCAACCCCGAAATTCGGATGGACTGGGAAAAAGGTCGGGGAACTCTTCTTTTAGATCCTCTTCACGTTCCCAAGTGTCGGGACCCCGGATTTCCGAACCCGGACCCTCTGTGTATTACCGCACTAGTCCCAGATCACATCTAGTGCACACAGTTAAACAGAAATGATTCATGACCAACAACGCATTTATTACAATAATTAAAGTATCGACCACAAGGTCTCATTATTACATGAGGTTTCGGACCTCGCACAATCCAAACACAATGGAAGCAAAGAAAACTCAAAGTAGACCCATCAATATGCCACGCAGGCGATTGATGGGAAAGCGCGACCTAGTCCTCAGAAGAATCCATCACGGCCACATGCGAAGCGAAGGTTGTAAACACCTTCTTGAGCTTCATGATCTTCTCGAGGTTTATTTTAAGTGTAGCATGTGAGTACATAAAGTACTCCAAAGTCTTGGGAAAAATGCATAGATGCAAGGCTTAACAAAGGAAGGCTATATGGTTCTTTTGCATAAAGCAACATTTTAAATTTCAATTACTACTAATTATTTCCGAAGGCATCCATTTAATAAAGTAAATGCTTTAATGAAAGTAACAATAATTCTCTAGTGAAGGTTCCATCTACCATCACTAGCTAACAACTTGAACAAGGTTAATCTGCGGGTTACATCCACCCTCTCTGCTCCATCCGCCAGATACCCTTCCGAGAGTTCCCTCCACTCTAGGAATACAAATCTTTGATTTTAAAAACCAAAACCAGAAATCTACCATGTGAATGCATTCCTTGCCGCCCTTGACCGTGGGCACGGCTATTCGAATAGTTTTACACTCTGCAGAGGTTGTACAACTTTACCCACAAGAGATAAATTATCCTAAAAGTCAACACGCTTCCTTTGGCACGAGACCCGGATAAAATATCACAAAGCCTTTACCTTACTCTAATCTAGCTAGATACCACCCAGCGAGGTTTCACCGCAGTAGGCTAACCGCCCAACCGAAGCCCCTCTTGCGCCGTATGAGTCTGATGAAATCCTGTCCCTCATGTGGATAACCAGTCCATCCACGCACCCACTTTCCACTGGTGGCACCTAAACTAGGCTATCGTAAGTTAGTCGGCTAGGTCGTACCCATATAGACTTGTGGTTGTACGGTTAATGCTCAGTCTGGACAAACACAAGCGTCGGTCCTTAATTGACTAGGGTGGGACATACGCTTAACAAGATCTCGTGCTAACTGCACCAAGCCAAACCAACCATCCACCCTACTCTAAACCATCTTTCACATTTTATTTTATTTTAAAGGAAACAGTGGTAACTTCAATCACCACTAACTTTGTAATCACCAGGGTTTCAACAATACATCAGTATTTCCCATTTTCAAAGTTCCAAGGGTATTTATTTAGCAAGACTAAGCATTGCACTACCATACTATCGTGTCAAAGAATAAGTAATAATCTCATTAGTGGGACAAAGGAAGTTCTAGGGTGACAAGGGTACATGATAATCAATTCCAATGGAGGGCATAACAAGGTTGGATTAACTACTACCTTAAGACTTGAACTAATGTTTTACGTAAATAGCAATGCACATAATTTGAAATATTTAAAACATTTCTAAAACATGGGTTCAAGATGATCAAAGGAGACTTGCCTTCTTGCAGGGGCTCTGGGTCTTCTGTTGAGGAGTGGAGAGTCTTCTTCAACGTTGGATTCTACGCCGAGGAAAAGCAACAAAACAAATAAATTCAAAATAAAAATTCAACAAACTCAAAAATTCAAATGGAGGCCATGGTTGGATAGATCATGATTTTAGATGAATTTAGAAATTTGAATGGCTGAATTTGGAGTTAAAATGAGAAAGTTATGATCATTTGAAAATCTCAGTTTGAATAAATCCAGAAATTAGGAAATTTCTGACAGGTGGGGCCTACTGGAATATCAGATTTTAATTTCTATTTTTACTCCGAGAGATCGACAGGTGGGGCCCACTGAGCAAGTAACCAGCGGTCACTAACACGTGGGACCCACTAGACGGTGAGCCCATTGAATCAACCTCGACACGTGGGACCCACTAGAATTCGTGCCCACTTGTCGAGTCCAAAGACTGAGAGGTGGGACCCGAGCGCGATGTGGCGCGCAGGCAGCGGCCGGCCGGCGTGTGAGGCCCACTTGTGGCGCGAAACTTTAAAGAATGGCTCGACCTCGGCGTGCGGGCAGGGCTCGAACGCCGCGCAGGAGCCGGGGAGGAAAGAGTTAGCGCTAGTAACTGATCAGGCGAGGCGTTGCCTACCCAATATGGGTAGGTAACCCTCTTGAGGATACCTGCAGGAGGCGGGCGGAGATAGTCTGAGGCGACGCACCGGCGCGGCGAGGCCGGAGGAGTTCGGCGGTCGTGAAATGCAAATCCGGAGCGGAGGATCCGGTTGGAGGATCGGTGGCGCGGCACGAACGAGACGGCCGGCGGCGAGAAGCAGCGGAGCTGGCTCGAGTCCTCCGCGCGATGGCGTTCGGCGAGGAGAGATGGCCGAGGGTCGGGAGGTTCGCCGACGCCGAGGAAGCTTCGAGAGGCGGCAGGCCTCGAGGATGATCGAGGTGGCGAGAAAGCTCGCGGAGTTGGGCGGCTTCGGAGTGGAAGGTGGCACGATGGCAAGGCTCTCGGGGCTCGGGAGAGGAGGTGGAGGGTCTTTGGGGCGTGGTGCGGGAGGAGGCGGAGGTCGAGGGGGTACTTATAGGAGCGGAGAGGAACAGGGTGCGGGAATTCCTCAACGGAGTTATGCCGCGCCGTTTGAATTGGGGATAAGCTGTCGGAGGCAACGCGAGTCCCGGCTTTTAGGGGATAAGGGCGCATCTCCCAGAATTAATTCTGTTTAATTTGAAGGAAGAGGCCGAGATTGAGCGGGATTCGGTCGCCGGATTCCTCGGGAGAGAGAAGGGAGGCGTCCGTCCGCGAGCAGCGAGGCCCGACTGCGGGGCCTGATCGGCGAGGCGGGCGCGTGGTGCGGATGGCGGCCACGTAACCGAAATCGGGCGGTCGAGCCGCTTAAGTGGGAGGGGACGGTGGATTGAGGCCGGGCGCGGGGACGCAGCTCATCCGGGCTGTCCACGCGTCGGGCGAGGAGGAGGAAGCGGGCGGCCGGTGGTGGGCGGGCCCGCTAGGCAGCGAGGAGAGAGGTGCGGCTGGATGGGCGGCGGCGGCGATGGCGGTATCCACTCGTCCACGTGGCGGCGGGAGGGGAGGGTTGGAATTTTTATTTTTAGAATTTGATTTAGATTTTCAGAAAAGGCTAGAAAATTGCTTAGGCCTCAGAAAAATATGAAAATACTTCCAAAAATTCCAGAAAAATTCACAGAAGCTTCTGGAGACATTTTGGACTGAATAAAATTATTTTCCAACTATTGTTGATATTTAATTTTCTTAGTTTGAATTACCTTTTTAATTTTTAAAATAGGTTAAATTCAGAAAATTGGAAAATCCAATAAAAGCCAAATAAACTCAATTACTTTAAAATAATTAATTTGAATTTACATTTTCCAAAAGCAAAATTTTGGGATGTGACAAACCTACCCCCTTAGAAAGAATCTCGAGCAGAGATTTGGATGGGTGGAAAAAGATCGGAAACTCTTCTCTTAAATCATCTTCACGCTCCCAAGTCGCTTCCGACTCCGAATGGTTGCTCCATTGCACTTTACAAAATTTGATGACCTTGCTTCGGGTACGACGCTCTGCTCCTTCCAATATCTTCACAGGATACTCTGGATAGGTGAGGTCCTCATTCACGTTCACTTCTTCTAGTGACATCTGTTGCTCTGGCACCCGGAGACATTTCCTCAGTTGAGACACATGGAACACATCATGCACTTTGGACAATTGAGGTGGAAGCTCAAGCTGGTAGGCAACTTCTCCTCTTTTTGCCGTAATAGGGAAGGGTCCAATGAATCTAGGAGAAAGTTTTCCACTCACTCCAAAACGTCGCATACCCTTGAGAGGTGAAACTTTCAGATAAACGTGATCCCCAGGTACGAACTCTAACGTCCTTCGGCGGTTATGCATAGCTCTTTTATGCAGTTTGAGCTATTTTTAATCATCCGATTAGGCAGACTTGTTCCTCTGCTTGCTTCAACACATCTGGTCCAACACTTGTCCTTCTCCTGTCTCCTTCCAATACAATGGGGTCCTACATTTTCGCCATACGGGGCTTGAGCGGAGACACTTGCAAGCTAGATTGGTAACTATTGTTATAGGAGAACTCGCATAGGGTAAACTCGATCCCAATTAGCCTTGTTTGCGAACACAAGCCCTCAACATATCTTCCAAAATTTGATTTACTCTTTCAGTTTGATCATCATGCAGGGGATGATATGCTTGTGCTAAAGTTTAGATTGGTGCCCAATAGTCCATGTAACTTATGCCAAAATCTCGAGGTGAATTGAGTCCTCGATGCGACACAATCTTCTTTGGAACTCCATGCAAACACACTATTCGGACATATACAACTCAATGAGTCTGTCTCTGAGTAGGTAGTCTTCTGAGGATGAAATGGCGACTTTAGTCAAACGATCTACAATAACCCAAATCGAATCATACCACGATCTTGTTCTTGGTAATCCGGTTATAAAGTCCATTCCAATTTCTTCCCATTTCCACTCGGGTATCTGCAAAGGTTGTAGAAGCCAGTAGTCTCTGATGCTCCGCTTTAATTATTTGCAAACATCACACAAAGCTACATACCACTGCAATTTCTCTTTTCATACTTGACCACCAATACCTTTCCTTGAGATCTTGGTACATCTTTGTACTCCTAGGGTGTATTGAATATCCGGACTCATGGGCTTCTTTCAGAATTAACTCCTTTATTTCTTTCTTCTAAGATGCGATAATTCTTTTCCCAAACGGATGATACCTTCCTCATCTTCCGAAAATCTGGCGCCTTCCCTTTCTTCATATTTTCTTTAATTTCCTTGACATACTTATCCTCTTCTTGGGCTGCCTTGATCATCTCCTCTAGAGTTGGTTGAACCTCCGGTAGCAGAAATCCTTCCTCTACTACCTCCAAGTTGAGTCGCTGAAATTCCGCTTGAAGTGCGGGCATACTTTCCTTGATCCACACTTATTGCGAGTAATTCTTCTGCTCAATGCATCTGCTACTACATTGGCTTTTCTGGATGGTAATGTATTCCCACATCATAATCCTTTATTAACTCAAGCCATCTCCTTTGCCTCATATTGAGATCAGGTTGGGTAAATATATACTGAGACTTTTGTGATCGGTATAAATTTCACAACGATTCTAGATCAAATAATGCCTCCATATTTTTAGGGCATGTACCACGCAGCAAGCTCTAAATCGTGGGTTGGGTAATTCCCTTCATGGGTCATGAATCACTGGAAGCATAGGCTACTACCTTCCCTTCTTGCATCGGCACACATCCTAGTCCTTGCTGGGACGCATCACGAAGACTTCAAAATCCTTCTAATATCTGGAAGTGTTAACAACGTGTTGAAGTCAACCTTTTCTTTAATTCTTGGCTGTCCTCACATGCTTTA
>JAYEVI010000185.1:0-262852 GCA_036346575.1 Dendrocalamus sinicus | reverse complement strand
TTAGAAAATATTTATGAAATAAATCAAGTAAGTTAAGATAAGTGATATGGGTTCAAATAAAATTTATGTGTACATCAAAATATAGAATTATATTCATATAAATAATTAAGTGATTAAGGGAAATAATTAGGTGAAGTTAAATAATTAGTTAGAATGTAAATTAAAATAGAAACTTAATTAGAGGTAGTGGCAAAAATGTAACTCTATGCTTGTAAACAAAAATCAAGGTTGCTAATGGGTAAATGGCAAACAAAGTAGACAACCGAATTAGTTTTGTGTTACTAGAATTTAATTGGAAGTGATCTTTTAATTAGCAATCTTGACCAAAGTACAAATTTGGAAGAAATGTAAGAAGCCCGCTAAGAATTGTGCGAGAAACTTGCATGACAGTTAGAGCACTATTAAAACCTAAATCTGCCATTAATATGCCATCGGTAGGTGAACCTTAGCGGTAGGTTAAATTAATAACGATCTTTGGCATATAATGGTGTATATACATAAAACTCAACCATTGCTTAAGTTGTGCGCATATGAGGCTAAAATAAATTCTTTTATAAATAAATAAAAGGAATTTGCCAACCTTAAAATGATTCAAAGACTCATTCAGAATATTATAAGTACACATAGATAAAAAAGCCGATAATTTCCCTGAGGCTGTCAAGCTAAATATTACTTGGTCAATTAAATAATCCTTTACTCTAACATATTATTAAGCTAAACCAGAAAGTTAATAAATCAAACAGTTGTCCATTAGAATCTGTAAAATAGTACATCTCGGAATGTTAGAAATATAAGCTACAAGATTCATTCGATAAAGTAAAAGATAATAATGATAAAATAATATTCGATACAGACTAAAATCGTACATATGTCTATAAGTCTAACCTAGCTCATGAAACTCCCTTAATAAATGTAAGAGTAATAAAAGAAGCTATTAAGAAATAGCTCGAGTCATCATATTCTACCATTGGCTATGCCTAGCCATCCTCGAGTCCTAAGCGGAAATATTTCGTGGATATTCCTTCACTATAAACCTTCCTTGGCACCCGTCTCGGTGGTTTCCCTATTGTCATTTCTCACTTCGCTCCAACCCGTTGACCCCATCAATACTCTATGCCAAACCAACCTTTGGCATCACCCATTTAATCATAATAAAAATTAATCGAGTTCAATTGGAGTTATTTGGATCTTTTGAGTTATTTGCATTTATTTGGATTCAGCTTGCTTATCGCGTAGCTAGAAATTGAGTCTGAAGAATCAATAAATCAAGCAAGGCCAAGATCGAGGTGAAGATAAAGACCACAAGCTCAAGACCTTCAAATAAGAAAGCTTTGAGTGAGCTCAAGGCATGTAAAGCTGTGCAATGTGAGTCAATACTTTGATCATGTTGAACCTACCTTTTCTGCAAATTACTATTTTAAAATTATCAAATTGCATGTTGTTATTTTATATGCAAATATATGTTTGATTTAAGATTCTAGTTATATGCCCATTGTTTAACTTGATTAATATTACACTTCTTTTGAAATATTTGAATATGTGAACCTTGTCACCTTACCAAAATTATAATTGTAACCTTTCGAAAATAAGTCCGTAATTATACGCCATGCTTAGTATTGCTTAGATACTCGGGGGTGCTAAAATGCCCCAAGCATCATTTTTACTCATGAGAAACTGGTTTGGGAAGTCATGGTGGTAATGACTGGTATATTTGATATGATTATTTTATGCTCTCAAAAACCTCAAATTGCTTATCTATCTAGACGGATGGTTCGGGGGGTATGGTGCAGTGGTGCACGAGAGTGTGGTTAGTGGTAGAACCGCCGAGATAACCCTAAGGACTGAATCTTGTCATGATTTTCTGTAAAACAAGTACAACCACAAGTCTATAAAGTACAACTTGCCTTAGTAGATTTACCGAGCAACGAAAGTCATCATCATCGGTGGAGGAGGTGAGGTAGTGCAAGCGGTGATCGTGTGACGGCTTGAATAGAACACTGCAGAGGGTGAAGTTTTCATGCGCGCTAGCAATGTGGGTAGCTAGCTGCTAGTCTGATAGGGGAAGAACATCCCGCACAACTTGTGGGACTGCCGCAAGCGGGATAAGCCCATATGGGTGAGATGATGGAATGGACGGTATTTTGAATGGTTATCATGATGGTTTACTCAACAAAGACGACTAAGAAATCATGTAGGGCAACAAGCGGATGTCTCTTGTGGGTAAGTGTGCAAACTCTGCAGAGTCAAAAACTATTCAAATAGCCATACCCATGGTCAAGGGTGGACATGAGAACTTAACCATTATAGTTCTATTTCAAAAGTGGAGGCGAGAAAGCCCTGTTTTGTATTGCCTTGGGTGTCGTCGAGAAAGCCCTGTTTTGTATTGCCTTGGGTGTCGCGGTGATAATGTAAGCGGCTATAACATCAAGGTCTAGCATATGGTGCGAGAAACCATATAACGGTGGATGGAATCTAGATCGCTATTATTATTACATGCTTTCACGCATTATGTTTTAGCTC
This sequence comes from Dendrocalamus sinicus, assembly GCA_036346575.1. Taxonomy (NCBI): domain Eukaryota; kingdom Viridiplantae; phylum Streptophyta; class Magnoliopsida; order Poales; family Poaceae; genus Dendrocalamus; species Dendrocalamus sinicus. Next base: position 260,332 of record JAYEVI010000185.1, on the reverse strand, counting down.
AAACTGCTAGGTCTCAGGAAATTTATATGTATCATATTTAATAATAGTAATAATACTTCTTTTCTTACAAAATAAAATATAGGAAAGAATAAATAGAGTCGTAAGAAAAGAAGATGGATGTTTGTGGTAAATACACAAAGATGTTGGTGGGTTTCGTGTCAATCATCAAAAGGAAACGATAGTGTGAATTAAGGGAAAATAAATTGGAGGAGCCTAAATGAATAGATTGGCTAGATGGAAGAATTAAATAATTTCTAGAGAATTAGGTAGTGTGAAAGTAATTGCTGGATTACGACACTGATAAATAATATAAATTCTTGGGAGATGTTGACCATAATGGAATAATAGAATATGACCGATTACTAGATGGGTCAATTGAATTTTTGGGAGTTTGTAGATATGATGACAACTATTGGAATATAAACTTGATCAATAATATTCCTGGTGGATGTATACTAGTGAATTAGTTAGAGATCGATAATGGAAAATAAGGTTGATTATCTGAAGAGCAAATTATGATTTTGGATCAATAACAAAGGATTGAATTGTTAGAAAGTCCGATACAAATGATACCGGTGGATTTAAAAGTAATAATGTTGGATAATCATTAGAATTCAAAAGTGAAGAGTTGATGAATAGCAACTATAAGATTGGATTATTAGGGATTCAGAACACAAAAGATATCGATGTATCTAAAATAAAGGATACTAAATTTTCATTAGACTGAGGAACTAATTAAATTGGTAAATAACAAACCTGACATTGGATCTATAAATTTGCGGTGAAAATTGAGATTCATATGAGAATTGGTAACCCCGATTCGATTAAGAAAATTTTTAGACAATGCAATGGGAATTGTTTTGATTGGTGGACGCAAAGTAAAGACTTTGGATTTCCATTAGATTGTAGAGTTAACAGATTGGCATATAGTGGATTTGAGATTGGGAGTAGACAACCATATGAGATTTATTTACAAATTTATGGTGGAAGTTAGGATTTATGTGACAATCAGACACCCATGTCTGGATTAATGAAGTGGTGGGTGACAGTATAGATAGTGTATGATCGGTGGATCAAATAAATGATGGCACTCGCCATTTGGAGTTCTAGGTAGCAATCATACCATGATTAAATAATAATAATAAAATAATTTATGGCAAATAAAATAACCCGAGACTTCCCTTGATAAGCCATACATGTTATCTAATTGTATCCTGTGTATTGGCTCATGAGCACGATGGTTTGTGCTCACCTCGCTCTCACAATTAATCCGAACTGAGTCGAGTGCTACGCTACAGCAATACTCTTGGTCATGATGGTGAAGAAGATGAAGATATCGAGGACTAGGTCGCGTACTTCAGCTGGCTGCTGTGGGCACGCCCCGAGGGTCCCACTTGTATGCTTCATCTCCGCTTTGCATTTTAATGATTCGCCTAATCGCCCATGAGTAAGTCTATTATTATATTTACGCCCGCATGATATGTATTTTGATGTTCAATCATCAGATCTGTGAGCACTATCTACCGATTCAGGAATAGTGCGGTGGAATCACAGAGGATGCCGGATTGTAAAATCTGGTCTCGATGCAAGCAAGCCAAAGCGGGATGGCAAGGCCTATGGCCAGTAAGACTAATCCTGGTACAAGTATGGCAAGTAGGGGCACCGTTGCGGATCTCAGAAGAGCCGCAGTATATCATCGATGCCTTCAAGCCCAAAAGTAGAAGAATGGCAAAGGCGCATGAAACCCACTTTGCATCTGTTGAGAGGGAAAGTTCTGAGCAGCTGCCTACGCTGATGGAGGTTGAAATCATTCCGGCAGCAGTATCCCCTTTCGACCTAGCAGCAGCCACAACCATGATTTCTCTTAAAGTGCATATCACCCCCGAGAAAATAGCAGACGAAGTCTCTGATTTCTTAGCAGATTCAGTCTAATGCACAGAATGCATTTAGACTTTAATTGTCATTTACTTTTGTGTGAAAGAACAAGTTAAAACTTGCATGGATGGTACTAAGGCAATTTTATTTTCGTGTCATGGTTGGATGATATTTGAATAATTTATTCATTTATTTAGTTTATAATGGCATGATATGTTCTGATATTGAAGTATTTTATTTATGTGTTGTTTGCCTTCTAATGCAAATTAATAAAATACCTTATATTAGAACATGTGTGGCGTCATATGGAGGAAGTGTGCTTAGCCGATAGCGGCATAACGAATACTATTACAATTCACAAGAGCATAATATTAATGTAAAGAATTTCCCGAATTATGAAGATTTTGTGTGCCCTACATGTGCCACCGGGAAATTAATTACTAGACCTTCTACTTTGAAAGTGAAGGATGAAGTCCCTGCATTCCTGGAACGCATCCAAGGAGATATTTGAAGTCTCATACAGCCACTATCAGGGCCATTTAAATATTTCATGCTGCTCATTGATGCTTCCTTGAAATGGTCGCACGTATGTTTATTGTCTATGAGAAACCATACTTTCGCAAAACTGATCTCGTAGATAATACACATTAGAAATATTTTCTCTGATCATCACATAAAATCCATTAGAATGGACAACGCTGGAGAATTTACTTCAAAGGTATTTGATGATTATTGCATGATAATGGGAATTACAGTTGAGCATTCTGTACCACATGTCCACACCTAGAATAATTAAGAGAATTAAATTGTTTGCCTAACCTCTTTTGCAGAATTGTAATTTACCAGCTTATATGTTAGGGACACGCAGTCCTGCATGCAGCAAATCTCATCAACTTTAGACCATGGACTTACAACATCCATTCACCTATGCAACTAGCGCAAGGGTCAGCACTGAAAATTTCTCATCTTCGGAAGTTTGGATGCAACGTTTGTGTACCTATACCCCCTCCACAGCGTCTCTGAAAAACTGGGATATACGTTGGTTATGAGATAACATCCATAATCAGGTATTTAGAACCCATGACAGGAAATTTGTATACTGCTTGGTTCGCTGATTGCATATTTGATGAGGATAATTTCTCAACATTAGGGGGAGGAAATCAACCCCTTGATGAAAAATGTCGGGAAATTACATAGCAAGCCACGGGAATCCATGCACATGACCCGTGCACTAGTGAAGCAAATAAAAAAGTCCAGAAGATCATTAATTTGCAACCATTAGCAAATCAACTGTCTGACCACTTTAGTGATTTGAAGAGTGTGACCAAGACGCATGTGCCTACACGCAATGCACTAGAAGGTATCCCTAATCCCATCTAGAGGCCTCGGAATAAAAGGACGAGAACTCCGGTCCCTCGAATCCTAAGTAACCGGGACGCTTTGTTGAAGAAGGATAAGAAGAACTTGACACACCGATCACCAAATTTCTCGTAACTAAGAGAAGCGGTTGAGACTGACATCGATGACACCTTGAAAAGGGCATACCGAATCTAAACATCCCCATAGAAGGAGAATCGGCATGGATGTGTGCACACATCGGAGCCGAAAAACTAAAGGGACTTGCCACCGCAATTGGAAGAAGCGATGAGCAAGGAGAAGCACCAGAAGAAGCAACCCATGATGAAATAGCTATAAATTATTTGCACTTATATATTTAGCAAACTGCACTAGATTGGACATTACATTTGCCGTAAACCTATTAGCAAGGCATAGTACAAAACCTACCAAAAGGCATTGATAGGAAATAAAGTACATTTTTCGATACCTACAAGGAAGTAAGGGCCTTGGATTATTCTACGAAAGAATCAAGATTTGAACTTGACTGCTATGCAGATCTTTGGGTACATCGGACTTACGCATCGCAAGGTCACAAACAGACTATGTATTGCTGTGTGGTGGAACTGCAATTTCATGGAAATCGTCTAAGCAAAGTCAGGCTATGATTTCATGGAAACAGGCTATGATTTCAACAAACCACTCAGAAATCATAGCACTGTACGAAGCCGCGCGAGACTGTGCTTGGCTCCGATGAATAATTCACTACATCCAGTAGTTTTGTGAGATGAATATTATGCAAGCTTCCACAATTATATATGAAGATAATGCAGCTTGTGTTGCACAAGTGCGAGACGGACTACGTGAAGAGTCATCTCACAAAGCATATCAACCCCAAGTTCTTCTATGCTCATGAGTTGCAAAAGATGGACGAAATTAAGGTACTTGCATACTAAGTCATATGAAAATCTTGCAAATTTATTCACTAAGTCACTTCCAAGATCTAGTTTTGAAAGATGCATACGAGGAATTGGAACAATGAGACTTAGAAAAGTGTAGAATTTAGGGGAGAATTTTCTCAAACTCGTTATTAAAACTTGATCATGAAGATCGAGTACAGAAGAATAAATCACGAAGATTAAATGAAATTGGGTAGCTTGTACTCTTTTTCCGTTGACAAGTTTTCCTAAGTTTCTCGGTTAAGGTTTTTAATGAAGCAATTCGTGCAATGTAGCATAACATGTATCATGTACTCTTTCTCCAACTTTTTCCACTGGGTTTTTATGGAGTTTTGATAAGGTATGAACGTATCGGATGAGTGTCCAAGGGGAGTGTTAAGAAATCTAGGCACAGGCTTCAAGCTTGATCCATAGTGGGCACCTCACCACTAAGTTATAAATAAGGAGTACGGTTGGCTATTTTGTACACAAAATCAGAAAAGAAAGGAATAAAGAAAGACCAGAAGTTCTCTATCTTTCTGTGTTTTTAATCTACTATTTTCTGTCTTCTGTGATTAATCTGATTTTACATAAGCAGAGAAATTAATCGAACTAGTCACCAACGATTGTTCCTCAACAATCCCCACATGCCGCTCATGCACCATACACGCACATGACCATCGCGTTTGCATTTTTTTGCCAGTATTTATAGCAACCTATACGCACTGCATAGAAATGTCCCCGTTTTGTTTTATCGCTACTCGTTTCTTCAACGGACAAGTGGGATCCGGTCCCATGTGTCCGGTGAGAGTTTCTTTTGAAACATGGGGTCAAAACTCCAGCCCCATTTATATAAAAAAAGGAAAACGAGTTCATTACTATAGCATAAAGGTGTAAATCGAAAAATATTATTCGCTGTAAAGATGGTACTGAGTAATATTCGGGTCACATGTCAATGTCATTGATACATTGGATGCCCTTGGAAAAAAGATGCTCACTGGTGATCAAAGTGGCCACGGAGAAAACAAAATTATAAAAATAAAATTTTCCTATTATACTACAGTTGCATTCTGTGCACATATGCTACCTATGTGGAGACAAAGCTAGATTTGACACTGGTACACACCGTATTTATAAAACAAGTTATATGCGCAGCGTATTTGCAAAAATATCACTTCGTCGTCCGGTGTATGGGTGGCAGCGCGGGAAGACGACACGTGGCGACGCCACCGGCGGCAGTGCTGCAGCCCTCCAGCAGATGGCATGCAGCCTGTCACTTGATGGGGATAGAAGGCAGGCCTGCCTGTCCGAGAGGGGTGGCGGTGATTAAGCCGATTAGCTGATTTAATTACCTGCCCTAATTTTATTTATTTATTATTTATTTTAATTTTTAAATATACCAAATAAGGTTAAACATTTATGAAAATTTATGTACAGTCTTCTAACATAACATACTTCATACTATAATTTTAGGTAATTTTATCCATTGTGAATATTGCTAAAAATTCATAGAATTTTGATATTTATACAAGTTTTTATATATAGCAAACGAGCTCAAACAATTACGAAATTTTATGTGAAGCCTTCTAACATAGTCATAATAATTATATAATTTTTTTAAGAATTTTATGTGACCACAGAAATGCCAATCTCTCCATACTGTACTCTGTTGCCCGCTCCCTTCTTCGGACATATGTTAGCTTGACATACCAGCCCCCTCGCCCGCTCCCTCACTCGCATAAATGTTAGTCTAACCATGTCGCCCCGCTTTGCCTGCTCCATCGTGCACACGTATTTTACTTTTACCATGCTATCTCTTGTCGCCCGTGGTGGTGCATGTTGGCAACGCGTCCGTAATTTTCAATGGCAACGCTTCGATTCTCTTTTCACTCGTTTCAAATACGAGCTCTCACAATCGCTCATCGCTTATCTAAACTATGTTTTGATTCTTGTAGGAAGAAGAACCTTCATGTCACACAAGAACATAGCATGGCGGACACCAAGGGTCGACGGAGCGGTGTTGCTAAAGGAAGACCTCCGGAAAGGAGGAGGACTTCAGCCCTAACTATCACTTGATGCTAAGCAGGGCTCAACTGGTATGGCGAAATACGACCACGAGAGGACGTGTTAGTGCGGGTCGTCGAAGGCCATTTCGATGGCGGGTGAGGTTTCTTCCGATGTCCACACTTTGTGGTACAATTAGCCAATAGTTTATTTTCTCTTACTGCTAATAGAGCTTTCAGTTAACCCTCCTTTCCAGCAGGTGGTGAAATGCGACTTGGTTCGCTGGATTGATCCTCCCTATGAACACTATGTTGTGAGGTACGTGGATACACTGTGGGAGCAAATATTAGAGATGGAGGTGCGAATTGACAATCTCAATGAGGAGAACAGTGACCTCCACAACAGATATAGTGCAAGAGGCGACGAGGAAGTCATCAATATAGGAAGTTCGTATGATCCCATATGCTATTGCGCGAACCCTAGCTGCATATGTGCGTGCTACTACAACAACGGCTAGCCACGTCCGAGGCGCCCCCCACTGCAACACTCTATGTGGGTACCACGAGGCATCTTCTACTCGTAGACACACAAAGAAACTTGTAGCATATAGCTCATGGTTATATTTAATCTCGTAAAGCATGTAACTCAATGGTATACAAGTCATTGCGATTGCTATTTTTTGAGTGGACTGTTCAAATGCTACGTCGCATGCATTAAGCTAGAGGGGTCGATATGCATTTAACAAATATTGTCAATTACATCTCAAATGGGTACAAATATGAATTAATGTGATACGCTAAAAGATATATGAGATTATGATATTAGGTGGAGACCAGACGAACTCGGTCTGTTGGGGCAATCCTTCAATAAGTGACCGAAGGTCTTACATATTCTGCATTTCACTGTGTGGATAATGCACCGTGTCTACCGACGTCCCTTCGTAATTATCTTCAACTCCTTGTTGGGGACCCATTGCAACTTATCCGGTCAAAGATCTCTGTAGTTCATGTCCAAGCCGTAGGAGTGAAACTTTGCACTCCATGTACTGAAAAGGTGTTGCATGTCATAGTACATGCCTTGTACACATGTGAGCATGGCTTGTGTAGGAGCATCGGCTTGTTGCGGATGCATGTTGCCACATCACCCAGGATGCATGCCTGTTTCATTTCACCCCTAGTATGACTGTTCACATATTTTTGCCGAAGCCTGATCTCGTCCTTCCTTCGGAGGCCATCAATTACCCGGATGTCATGCATTCGAGCTTTCTCCATCTTTAGTTCCATTTGCCACTGCATGTTCTCAGACCATTTCTTGCCTTCGTCTATATGATGCCTGGCTAAGGTGGCTTTATTGACGAAATAACCGATAGTTCATGTCCATGTCTCCCCCACGATCACGGTGATAAGGAGGCATTGCATGCCTTTCAAGATGTTGTTGTACACCTTGGATATATTGGTCATCATAATTTCATACCTCGCACCATCCATGTCATAGAGAAGGGACCATTTCTCTAATTTAGGAGCATGCCAACAAATCCACTCGGAGAAACTTATGGTGCCACGAGGTTGCTCTCCCTTCATAGTTCGCCTTTCTATCTCTTTCCAGATGGATTCAAAATTCTGGCTTTGGTTTTGCAGACACAATGCCTTGAACATCTTCACAACTTCTTGGCTATGGAATCGTGCGAACAAGTTAGATGCAAGATGCCTTATGCACCACCGGGTTCGCATGTTGTTCCACTGGTGAGGGGGTTCGGTCGCATGCTACATGGTGTTCAGCGTGGCCATCAACACAGCATTGCGATCCATGATGAAGCAAACATTGGTTCGGTCGCCATCCACCGCTTGCTTCATGTTCACCAGGAGCTAGAGCCAAGCTGGATGTGTTTTCACTTCCACAATAGCAAATGGCACCGGAGAAGCTGGTCATTTGTATCGGCCGCCACCGCGGTGAGAATGGTTCTCTTGTAACTCCCTGTTAGGAAAGCATCCATCGTGAGCATAGGACGATAAAACTTGAAGCTGTCAATGGCCTGGACAAAAGCCCAGAATAGCCGGCCCAGTACGAAGCAGTTGGGCCCTCCGTCGGCATCTAGACGCTCAAGCTTGTTTACATATGTGCTAGTGTTTGGTTCAGCTATTTGGTGAAGCAATCTCGGTGCAAGGTTGTACATACACTCGATGACCTTATGCTTGCCTCATCGGACCTTCAGAGCTAACGGATAGTCAACCACATTGGCGACTTCGACATGAGCATCTTCGGGAGACGAAATGTCCGCCGCAACTAGGTGGTGGTGATGCTTGCCACATATGTCGAAGTCACGTTCGATGATGGCGCAAGGGCTCGCTGAGCACGCATGTGTGGTCGATCATCGCCTTGATCGAGAAGGCCGAGCCAAAAATCTTGGCTCGTTGAGTGCTGACCTTAGCGACCTTCCACTCACGCACTTCACAACGTAATTGGCTGGGTTAGACCAGTACACTCGGTACACACGGTTGATAGATAAGGCGTACCATGCAATAGCTTGTTGTACAGCTGCCTTGCTAGAGAAGCGCTATCCAACTAACAGGGTGTCAGCTTGAAACCTCCACTGGGACCCTTTTTCTTGCAGCAGTACGAGAGAATGCACCACATCACTATCGAGTCTGGAGGACACATAGGGCACCTCTGATGACACAAATTCCCCCGAGTGGACTAGCCGTCTGCTGTGCATCGTCCTTGTTATCATCGAAGCCTAGGTCAGTGTCCTCGTCGAACTCCAACCCGAGCGATGGTTCGGTAGATACTCGTGGTAGTCAATTCGAGCTAACTACCACATGACCACCCCGTCATTCCGCACGAAATCAGGGGTGAGTCTACCCTCCAATACAACACATTCAGTGGTATCATCTTGAAGCTCCGCTTGTCGTTCCCCGAGTGTCGAGGGGCCGAGCTCGTCAACGTTTTTCGACTCCCAGCACGTGAAACATAGGTACACCATTAGCCTCCCATAAATGGCTGCCTCAGGCTGGGAGGAAATTTGCATGTACTGACTCCATGCTGTAGTGCCATTCACCTTCATGAGCTCCCGCACGCCATTGGTGATCCCCTCGATGGCAAGTTTCATCGTCATTGCCTCCGTGGCGAACTCCCTTTGGATGCAGCTTCGTAGCTCATGAATATTCATGACGCCGATTATCTCGGCTTGGAACACCTTGTATTGGCATGTTGATAGGTCTAACTCATTGGGTCCAGCCCGTACAAGCCCATCATCGTAGAACATTGTCAAGTGTTCAACGTCTACGCATCCTGAAGCCACAACAACCAGATCCGCAGTAAGCGTTACAACAAAAATGATTATATGCGTGTAACTATATACGAATAGTTCATTAATTACCGACAATTTAACTACCCATCTGGAAAAATTACCTGTCTTTCGGGAGAAGCAATCAGCACTACCGCGCCCTCCTACTGCACCCTTAATGAGCTATGCACTTACTTCTCAAAATAATTAGCACACACTCTTAATTTTGAGCGATGGCCGCAAGAATGAGCTTCTGCAATGAGCGACTGAAATGATCGATGACCAACTACGACAGGTTCATATTTATGGCTGAGCACAAAGGGAACCCGGTGCACTTACCCCGCAAATTAAGGACTTCTTCTCGACGCGCAACACTTTGGGCGAGGGGGGATGGCATAGTAATATTGACAAATGTGGAGACGAGGGAGTGGGCGACGGTGGATGGCATATACATAACAACATCAGTGCGGACGAGGGAGCACGTGAGGCGGGACGACACAGGCATAGTGACAATTGTGCGAAGCACACAGTGGAAAAGAAAAGATAGCAGCAACGGGCCGACATATGTGCGAAGGACAGAGGTTACACACTTCAAAATATGCCTGAGCATCGCATATTGCTAATTATGATAAAATTATCATGAATTAATATGGTAAATTTGGAGCACATAAAATTCCTAAAAAATACACAATTTGGTTATTTGTGTTGAGAGACTCCATATAAAATTTTATAATTTTTGGAGCTTGTTTGCTATATGTAATGATTTCTACAAATATCAAAATCATATGAATTTTTGAGCAATATTCATACGGGATAAAATTGTAAAAATTACACAATGAAGTCCGATGGGCACGGTATATATAGTAGATTTCCTATAAGTTAAATTCATGATTAAATTAACCTAAATAAACGTGATAAATTCAGACCACATAAAATTTCCAAAAAATTATACAATAATTATGACTATGTCGAGAGGCTTCACATAAAATTTTGTAATTTTTGTAGCTCATTTGCTATATGTAAAAACTTATAAAAATATCAAAATTCTATGAATTTTTAGCAACATTCACAAGGGATAAAATTACCCAAAATTATACTGTAAAGTACATTATGTCAAAAGGTTGTACATAAATATTTATAATTTTTAACCTTGTTTGATGTATTTAAAAGTCAAACAAACAGTAAATGAAAAAATTAGGCTCGATAATTCAGCCACTAATTAGCCGCTTAATCGCCTGCGCCCTCATCGGATGACAGCTTGCCTATCGTCCCCACAGGTGGCAGGTGGTTGTCGTCTGTTGGCGGTAGACGCTGCCATCGCGGCGTCGCCACGTGTCGGCTCGTCGCGCCGCCGCTTCGCTGGAAAGGCGAATGATATTTTTGTAAATATAGTGTGTATACGGCAAATTTTATAAATACGGATGTGTAACAATGCCAAATGCGTCTTTGTCTCCCTATATGGTACTAGTATAGTGCCCGTGCTAACGCCACGGCGGCATTTCAGGGATGCACATGAAAACAACCAAATGACGATATTTGTTTTTCATAGTTTAAGTTTCACGCAATTGTATATCACCATGTATATAATCTGGAAAACACTCATGTATATCACCAGCAAGTTCAGGTCATGAAATTACAAGCCTAGGCCAATTATAATGCATAACAAGGCAATAATAAGTCATGCCTCGCTTTGAACCATCTAATTTGATTTGCTTAAGTAGGTCTTGGAGTTCTCGAGGATAATGTCTTTACATTCATTTTCACTGCTCTTCAAAATGTCCACCAAGAAATTCGTCCTCGATGAATGTGATCATTGTGCATGGCGATAATAAGTTAACTTATTAATTTGCTATGTAGTCTACAAAATATACATAGAGAATATTATATGCTCACAGTGTTGATAATCGGTAATCTTACGCCATTCCACAACCACATGAAATCAGATACAAGGAAGCTGACAGTTGCTTTGCAGAAGAGCACGTGTTTAATTGTTATAGATAAATCAAATGATATTTGATAATAAAGATGAAACATATTATATGTTATTACCAGTCCGTAGTTTTTGGAACCCATGTTGGGAATTTACGACCTTGATAAAAAATATCGTCTTTCCACGCAGATGTGCCAATTCCATGGCGAGTTTGAAATTATTGGCAATGTTATGTAATTTGTGTATATATGGCATGCATGGATCAGAACCCTTAAACATTCCATTTTTTGGATGAGGATCCATAATGGACACAGTTCTGGTACCCATGTCTAGTATGTATAATGTGTAGTGCTTCATTTGACGGTATGGCAGTAGAACCTATAAACAAACACCGAGTCTATAAGTGACAAATGATAAAACACAAGTTTTTAAAGGAGTATATAGAACATATCTTACACCGCTGCAATGTGAAATATCGTACTCCATGTATAAAACTTGTAAAGGAGTATATAGAACATATAAAACACAAGTTTTTAAAGGAGTATAAACAACCAAATGATGATTTTTTTTTCATAGTTTAAGTTTCACGCAATTGTATATCACCATGTATATAATCTGTAAAAAATAAAACAAACAATTAGATTTATTAAGATTCACGTATGTAGCTGACAACAAAGTTAGTCACTACAAGCCGTCAAGCCCGTGCCTGCTCTAAAAAGAAACCAATGGCATCTGACACATGATGGTTGCCAAATCCATCTTCTATATTACAATTTGTGACCTATAACCAATAATCGGAAATGGATAATTTGCGCTGACCTGAGTGCAGAGCATCACACCAACAATAAAATCCTGACGCTCACTTGCCAAGGTCTGCTACACAATCTAGCCAACGCAATAGTTACCTTTTTGGACACAAAGTTCAGCATAAACCCAATGTCTACACACAAGCATTTTACAAATTACATGCTTTTACCTACGAATGTCGTGTAAGCTACTCTTATATAATTTGGTCTGAAGGACTACTTTACATTCTAGCAAAACCCAACAATGGAGCAATCATAATTCGTAATGATACAAACAGAAAGCCACGTCTCCAGTCATGCAATAGAATTAACCAAATGAATCAACCTTAGTCCGCAGAAATAACTTGAACACGACATAGATATATAGCAAGGGTTCTTTACTTAGCACGGCATGGTATCCTCAGTATACCAGAGTACCGCCAACTCTCTTAATATCACCAAAATCTTAATAAAAGCATCCTGGAATCACTTCCTAGCTTGCATAAACATTGAAACATCCATGAAAGAAAATGCAGATAGCTCTTAAAACCCTAGCTTTCCCACGCAGCAGCCGGTACCTCCCCTGCTCAGAACACAAGCTTGGTGCGGCGCCAGTGCCTGCGCTTCGCGTTGTACCTGAAACGACACAAACCAAAAACAGCAGCAGGACAAAATCAGCACACAAAAGCCTAAGCCGACTCGAGCAGAGGGGCAAGACGAGCGGGAGGTGGGGGTGGACGCCGCCATTACCTGATGGTGTTGTCGGTCCTCATGCGGATCCAGTAGGGGATGGGGCGGTTTTGGTTCCCATGCATTGCAACGGAAAACAAAGCTCTAGGCAAAAAAATATTCAGATAATATGTAGGACTTTCCAAGCAACCACTAACCAGTACAAACCACATCATCTGCAATCAGTAAGTTATATGTGTAATCCATAATGTACTAACACAAACTGCATTGTTTTGTATATATACATTTCAATTAATTGATCATTCCAGTAGACCATATTTCACATTGTCAGTACCACTTGCAAGGACATGCAAATCCAGTATTTCTACAATATTAATTATTATTATGGAGCCATTTACATGTATGACATTCTAAGAGCGGAAAATTCAGAATTAATGCAAACATAAAAAGGAAGATGGTTGAACTTACTCCCATGGGTCATCGCCCAGAAGTAGGACCACGCATGAACTACCATCACAAGGCACATACAAAATCCCCACTGCTCTCAATGTCAATGTCTTCGATATCATTGATCGATATCAATGTCTTCAGGGCCCAGCAAGCTACCCGCCCAGCACATCAGGCAAAGCTACCGCCCAAGAAGCTTCGTGGCATCGCTCGTATCCGTGCCTCCTGAATGATCGCTATGACTTCCTCCAGGTTCTGTGACAGCGTGTTCATGTCTGCCAACTGCATGCTCCTTTGGTACTTATTATCAGTCATCTCAATTGGCAGGTTTTTTAGGAACCATGGATAGTTCTTGATCTCGGATGGCGACATCTTAAACATTTTTTTTGCAAGTTAAGACCACCATAGAAGGCTTAAGAGAAGAGTACGAGATGGCCACTGAAGCACAATACTAATTAAGTTAGGTACCACCTATGCTGTAAAGTATATACACAATATGAGATATAACAACTGTAGAAACATCCAAAATAACCTTGAACACATGAATTGTAAATTGCAAATACAATTTACATAAAACAGACTCCATATATGTTCCTTGCTCTAATGGGATAATGAGATATGCCATAATAGTAGGTTTACACAACTGCAATGATGGGGAACAAAAAAAATTGGCATACTGTGGAGAGATGGTCTTATCCAAGACAGCAGAATTGTCATTTCTATAACAGCCTTGTGGACGAGACACCTCCTGCAGCTTCCACAGACGCTAGATCAATTTCCTCCATCTGAAGAGCAAGTAAAAGTTCCATATTTTGAAAGATAGTAAGGATTAAGTCCGACAAAGTGATCAGGACTTCACAAAAATAGTTCCATATAATAAAATAGGACGCCATACCATCTTGCTTTTTCCATCTGTTTTATCTTTCATGAGATCCTTGCAATCAAGCCTTGTCCTCATCAATGTGAGCTATACACGCAAAGTCAATGCTCGTTAGACATTATAGGCTGGCTGGAATGCAGTACCAGCATTTAGCAGTAACCAATTTACTCACCTTGATAAATACCTCTCACAAGTCAACTTCAAACACTGATCAAAACACAAAAGGAGCCATCGCTATAGAATGAAGAACTTATCGGAAACACTAACCAGGAAGCCTCCCCTCGGGTGGACATTGCTCAGGTGCTGTGACATCAACACGTCCATATTTCATTGGAATTTTCGGGCCACCAGCTTCCTGGAAGGAGATTGACAATATATGAGTACATAGATAGACTGTACTGATCGCCTATCAAAATGGCCTAATAAGATACTTGAGCAGGGAAGAGAATTGAGACCTCAATTGCTGTAGCACTCGCCAACTGGAACAAATCTGCATAAGTGATACCTGGGTATTTGTCCTTGATTGGTTGAATAAACTTTAAAGCATTAATCAGACCTGTCAACAATCCAACCAAATCTGTTAGTTACTACTTTGCACTTTCGAAGGTACAAGGATTAAGGAAATTAGATCACAAGACGAGAGCAAGTACCAAAGATTGGCTCCATGACTCAACTCAAGATCAAATCTTAAGCTTCCATCACTCCGCCTCTATGTGGCCACTCCTCGATATTCTTGTCATACGCATGAAATCATGCCACCCAGACGGACTGAACATAATAGAAAGCATTAGCATCTGGATACAACAACTTTGACCACGGGCCATGAGATGAACTCAGCATCAGTACATAGTTGCACAATTACCACTATATTTTAGGATGGACCATTAAATAATGTGGCATTTGGCTACATGAAAACCTTCCATCATATACATTAAAATGCAAACTAAGAAGAGGGGTTGACTGTCCTCACTTCTAAGGGCCAAAAAATTGACAATGAAGAAGAGGTTTTAGCACATGCACTTGTCTAAGTGAACCAGTAAGGGGCTTAGGATGGAATGGATATTATAAGTGGGCACTATAACATAAAGCAAAGGAATTGTAACATCTACCTATACTCCAGAAGCAGTCATCAACTTTGACTGGTTTGTAAAGCTCACCCTGGTAACATGTGAAGTTCCAATTAGAAGACGAAACTAAAAATAACAAATCATGGACACAGAGCTACTACTACATAATTTCTACAAGAAAAATGCTTTCATGCAAAAGGAGGTAATGAATCGCTTTACAGTTGTTGCTACTTACATCAATGATGGGAGGCGCCCTTCAATCCAACCTTCGACGGTCCTTCTTAATCTCGCAGACAACAAACCTTGATTTTGTTCCCGAGGAACAGAACGATGATGGTAACCTCGGCAACCGCTGTGTCCAGGAATACTTCTCCAAATCAAGACCGTTACCAGCATTTGGTTCTGTTTAATAAATCAGAAATAAAATGAGAATCCCTTAGCTGACCTTCAGCAAGTACAATGAATTGAAATATAACCATCTTTGGACCAGTTGATGTGATGATGGCCCGATCTTCCGAGAGGTACTGATAAGTCAATTGTGGAGATCTCGACGTTGATGATCCAAAGGCTCCGACCAAAACAGATCGAACCCCTCGCAATCACTACACCACTGCTCCGTTGGTTATCAACCGTGCCGAACACGATTGACCTCGCCAAGAAGGCTATCTCCTGCAAGCGAATCGAGAACACAAGCAAGAGAGTACAAGATGCAATCTGAAATTGCGAATAAATATTAAGTTCACAAGTTGGGGTCTCGCAAACCGATGAACGGCGAAACTGTTCAAAGACAGATTAATCTAAGCAAAACCCAAGTAAAACTAAAGGGGTGCAACCTCCTTAAATAGGGGAGGGGAAAGCCGCACTTATCTAATGACAAGGGATATGGTACTATTCATGGTTACTATTCACGTGGCCGTGGTACTGTTCACGTGAACAGTACCGGCCCAAATAGCCCAAATTACAAGGCCCTCGGCCCACTTTGACTCGGACTGGAAAAGTGACGTAACTTGTTTTGCAGTTTCTGATCTTCTCGGATGGAGTTTGGAGGTGAGACCAGATCCATCTGAAAGTAGACTCCAAGAGCTTTCCAACGAGTACTCACGGGCCCTGAGAAGCCCTTTGGATCAAAAGTTATGGCCATTTGAAATTGACCTGACAGGCTGAATCCGAATTGATCTGGAGGCCGAATTGGATTCCAAAACCTGTCCAACTTGAACCCTTGCTTCAATTGGTTCCAAAGTGATGTGATGCTACAAATAGATATATTTTCATCATTAGGTAGCATCATATTCTCATTTAAAATATGTTGAAGTTGAAGAAACGAATTCACCTTTAGTTC
This sequence comes from Dendrocalamus sinicus, assembly GCA_036346575.1. NCBI lineage: Eukaryota > Viridiplantae > Streptophyta > Magnoliopsida > Poales > Poaceae > Dendrocalamus > Dendrocalamus sinicus. The sequence goes on along the minus strand of JAYEVI010000185.1, from coordinate 243,759 downwards.
ATTCTTGATATTGGCCGCTATGGTTGTACGTGTTGGTGGCATGGTCACATCATCCTCCCCTTCTTGATGGAAAACCGTCCTCGGTTTTAACATATGTGTAGTGTCACGTATTGCATGATCTTGATCATAAATCTTGGTACATGATAGCAAACGCAACAAACTCTCATGATGTAATATCATAAGTTCTTTATCAAATAAAGTAAAATCTCTTTGAAACGAGCTCACCTCATAATTTAAGTGATGCGTAGGAGCTCTAGTAATTGGAACAATAAGTATAGCAAATATGGTTGTATCCATAGGGTACATGTTCTTATCATCCTCCCCTTCTTGCAAATAAAGCCGTCCTCGGCTTTTGGTAAGCTGAAAATATGGTAACAAAGAAGCCAAGGTGTATGCATGGTATATGTATATATCATCCGTTTAATGTTCTTTGTTGTTGCACAATTAATGTTATAAAACAGCAGTGATCATAAAAGATCATTGTATTATTAACACAAGAGTAATCATATATGTTAATGAGCAATTCAAAATTTCTCACACAATAATTATTGCAACTTGTTTTGCAAATGTAAGTGAAGCATTTATGCAATTTAAATCTTTGACGTTGTAAACATGTAGTGGTTGCACATATGGGCAAAACTACAACTTTTGGAATCAAGCAAAGTTCATCCATATAATCATATCTCAATCGAACCATAGCAAATTCATCTGACAAGGGTGAAGAGGCTTGTATGTTCTGCCATAATTCATCATCTTTATTCAGATTGTTCATACTAGATAGTGCAAAAAGCGATGAACACATAGGCATTGGATGAGTACTAAATTTTACTTCCCTCTCACATTGAACATGATTCACCATACAAGAATTGTTGTCCCAAACAGCAAGTTTCAATTCATCCACGTGATCACAAGTTATGCATATTTGATATACAAGAAATTGATCTTCCACACCATAATCTCCAATCAAATTAAACTTATATCCAGGGGTGTAGGTACTAAATAAGAATTTCGAACATGTAAGTTCAGAAACTTTCTCCATAGCATGTGACAATTTTATAGGTAGATCCAACATGATGTAACACAATGAATTAGCAGGAGAAATTCTAGTCAAAACTTCTTTATGTGTTATTAATTCGACATGTGCAAAATTATGAGAATTTAAGTCAACGCAAGGAACATCAAAAGATTGCACTACAGCAGGTATATACTCACAAGATTGCTCTATGTCTTGTTGTAGCACCAAATCAGTACCGTGAGCGATGATAGCACCATGTTCTTTATCTTTTTGGCTCTCCTCAGATGATGTAAGTGCATCCATCTCTTTATCTTCATTCTCAACCAATGGGGTTAGTGATTCAATCAGTTTATGCTCCTCTTCGACATGGTTCTCAACTGCAAGGTTAGCTGCAAGAGCATATTCATCCTCAACATCACTAGCACTTACATAACCACCATCTTCTGTCGCAATGTACGCCCGCTGACTTGTGCAATCGCTCATGACGTGACTCATCCCTTTACAACGGTGGCACACAATGCCCGTCAGACGCCCGTGGAAGCAACCAATGAAGAGCTCTGTGCTGGTGCTTGCACACTAGTAGATTTGCTCGTCTCGGGTGCACGTGATGGTGGCGGCGGTGCTGCTGAACGCGCCCTACTCACAGAGGGGGCAGCAGCTCGACAAATAGGAGGTGGGGCTATCTTGGCTTGCCCAGGCGTTAATCTCGATGTAGACGTACCTCCAAAGTTGCTCCTTGTCCTTTGTTGCCTACCCTGCAATTCTTTTTCTGCAAGCATAGCAAGCTGGAACAACTGGTTGAGAGTAGTAAAATCTTTATAATAAACAATGTCCTGAATTTCACGCCGTAAACCCCCGTAAAAACGACAAATCTTATCCTCCGTTTCCTCAACAACATTACAACGCAACATGCCTATTTGTAGTTCTTGATAATATTTCTCGACAGATTTATTACCTTGGTCTAAGCGCTGCAATTTCTTATGCATTTCATGTTCAAAAGCATGAGGAACAAATCTAGCACGCATAGCTACCTTTAATTTATCCCATGTATTAGGTTGTAAGCGCATGGTACCCAGTTCATTCCACCAGATAATAGCAAAGTCCTTAAACTTACTAGTAGCTTGTCTAACTCTATGTTGTTCAGGAACCAAGTGAGAATTAAACTTCTGCTCAACTGTCATCTCCCAATCTAGATAAGTTTCAGCATCATAAGTACCCGCAAAAGATGGTATGGTAAATTTAACTTTAGCAAATGGTTTATCATTAACACGAGCATTGTGGTGCTGAAAATTAGTACCTTCCATACCATGACGATTTTGATGTAGGCGGTGTCGTGCATCTTGGGCAACAAATGCAGCTCCGAAGTCACAGTTTTGTCTCTCATTATCATCTCCCTCCTCGAGATCTTGGCCTGCATAGTGATCATACTCGCGTCCATTGTTTGGCAGCCGATTCACCATTCTTTCAAGGCGTGTAGTAAGTGCTGCAATACTCTCATTGATGGAATCGATGGAGCGCTGAAATGTATCTGTCGAAGCTTGAAGCTTCCTATCGATGTGTGGTTCATCCAAGAGCTTCATGAACTCTCCCTTTAAAATACACTCTTGATCATCAGACGACTCACCTGTCATGGTTAGTAGAAAACAAACGACAACACAAAGGTATTATCCCTATCAACTACTAGGTGGTGGAAGGTGGAATCACACATTCTCAAGCGCCTTACCACACTCTTACAAGTGTTCTTACCAATGCAGCAGTGGTACAACCGGTGGCTGGTTCGTGATACCATGTCGGCGTGGAGTACGATTGCAAGAGGGAACCTGTTCTGATCAAGAGTAGGTGTAGCTTGGAAGGCACAATATGGTAGCAATGGAGAACAATCAGTTAATTTCAGAATTGCATAGAATTGAATTATAGTTCGTATCTAGCACTTAGCCTATGTTGCTGATCAACCAAGGATGGAAGAAGGCTAAAAACAAGTGTATGGCAATGTGTAGGAGTGGTAAAAACAAGATAATTCAATCCGATGCAATTTGGAATTGAAGAGCACAAGGATTGACCCAAAACTGAAAACTGAAGATTTCTGTCCACTGGACAATACGTTGGTATTTTGGCCGTAACTTTTTGTCAGTTGCCTTTTTTTCAATGATTCTTTTTTTCTCTGTTTTCTGACGGCTTTTTCTATAACTTTTGTTTTGGGGCCAAGTTCTGGAAACCGACCAAAAAATTCGCACAAAATTCACAAGTGCCGACTATGGCAGATTCAATCTGGAATTTTAGGTCAACTTCCACCGCAGATATCTCTTAACTGCCTTGCTGGAATGACGTGAAATTTTACAGATAGATGGATAAAGGATTTTTGAATCTAATGGCGGTGGTCCCACTCAAAAATAATCTCGGAATCAAAAGATATGGCGTTTTTGGTGGCGGCTGCAGAGAAAGGAGAAATCAGCCGAAATTGGAAATTAGGGTTTGGGGTGGGGAATTTTTCTTTTGTTTGGATTTTTAATGGAACAAAGATATGACCAGCAACTAGACAATGCTATGACGGACACAAATTCAATTTAGCAAACCAAAACTAACAGATTGAAAGGCACAACGGGTTTGGACAGCGGAATTAACTCTTTTTGTGGGGCAATTTTTTTCTAGGCTATAGGAAATAAAACCAATCTACTAACTAGGGATACAAGAATTACCTCACGGGCAACCTGGCTCTGATACCAACTGATGTGATGATGGCCCGATCTTCCGAGAGGTACTGATAAGTCGATTGTGGAGATCTCGACGTTGATGATCCAAAGGCTCACCAAAACAGATCGAACCCTCGCAATCACTACACCATCGCTCGTTGGTTATCAACCGTGTCGAACACGATTGACCTCGCCAAGAAGGCTATCTCCTGCAAGCGAATCGAGAACACAAGCAAGAGAGTACAAGATGCAATCTGAAATTGCGAATAAATATTAAGTTCACAAGTTGGGGTCTCGCAAACCGATGAACGGCGAAACTGTTCAAAGACAGATTAATCTAAGCAAAACCCAAGGAAAACTAAAGGGGTGCAGCCTCCTTAAATAGGGGAGGGGAAAGCCGCACTTATCTAATGACAAGGGATATGGTACTATTTGTGGTTACTATTCACGTGGCCATGGTACTGTTCACGTGAACAGTACCAGCCCAAATAGCCCAAATTACAAGGCCCTCGGCCCACTTTGACTCGGACTGGAAAAGTGACGTGGCTTGTTTTGCAGTTTCTGATCTGCTCGGATGGAGTTTGGAGGTGAGACCAGATCCATCTGAAAGTAGACTCCAAGAGCTTTCCAACGAGTACTCACGGGCCCTGAGAAGCCTTTTGGATCAAAAGTTATGGCCATTTGAAATTGACCTGACAGGCTGAATCCGAATTGATCTGGAGGCCGAATTGGATTCCAAAACCTGTCCAACTTGAACCCTTGCTTCAATTGGTTCCAAAGTGATGTGATGCTACAAATAGATATATTTTCATCATTAGGTACCATCATATTCTCATTTAAAATATGTTGAAGTTGAAGAAACGAATTCACCTTTAGTTCATTCTTGATATTGGCCGCTATGGTCGTACGTGTTGGTGGCATGGTCACATCATCCTCCCCTTCTTGATGGAAAACCGTCCTCGGTTTTAACATATATGTAGTGTCACGTATTGCATGATCTTGATCATAAATCTTGGTACATGATAGCAAACGCAACAAACTCTCATGATGTAATATCATAAGTTCTTTATCAAATAAAGTAAAATCTCTTTGAAACGAGCTCACCTCATAATTTAAGTGATGCGTAGGAGCTCTAGTAATTGGAACAATAAGTATAGCAAATATGGCTGTATCCATAAGGTACATGTTCTTATCAGCAGTGATACCGATACATGAGGCACATGTTTAAATAGCAGCATAAGCTTCTAAAGGACCATGCAAAGATAGGGAAAGAATAAGGGAGATCCATACAATTCTAAAATATTGAACAAATTTATTCTACATTGAAACTGAAGTACAACATGTACAAGTCATCCAGTGTGAATTTATTCTATTGCTTTTACACCAATAATTATTACTACACATTTTGGTATATGCATGCACACATGCCAAAAAAATTGATTTGATTCACAAAAGTGGAACCATGTTTCTCATGAAAAAAGTAGTCATAATAAAAATGTAAAAGAAGATACTTACAAAGAAGAGAGCAAAGATTAAATGATTCACAAAGAAGAGAGCAAAGATTAAATGATTCATAGTATTTAGCGATGCTTCCAGAAGACCATGACAACAAAGCAACTATAAAATTAAATGTTGGACAAAATAAACAGGCCATCAAGATCCACCTTACATGCTAAATGCTCAAGGATAAATGAAGGTGCAAATCAAAATTTAAAATCAATAAGACCAAAACATGTATCTCCCTCTTATGTAATGAATATAGTACTCTGGTTTTATCTATTCTATTCAAAGCTAAGGATGTCCCTAAAAGACAAAAGTCCATAAGTCTAGCAGGTTTCTAGTTTCACAACCAAGAAAGTTGAAAGCCACCATGACAGTTGAAAATTAAAGTGCCAGTAGCACGCCATTGCTCACGCTCAAGTGAGGTAAACTGGGGTAAAAGATGATCTACCTCTGACATGATGGCACTCAACCAAAAACAGCTGAACAGCCCTCCGACTTATCATCCCTGAGCAATTGGAACTACAACCTAATCCTAATATTCAAACAAGTCACCATACCAAGACCACGTGCCGCTACATCTGTGGCGGCCATTATAGGACTCTTCGCACTCTTAAACTCTGTTAGAACATAGTCCCTTTCAGCTTGAGCTTTATCACCATGTATAGATAACGCTGGCCATCCGTCCATTCTAAGTTGCCGAGTGATCTTATCACGCTCTTTTTGTTTGGAAAATATCAAGATTTGGCTCCCATCCATTAGATCGATAAGAGCTTTTCATGTCGGGCCTGTAATTGATAGACTATGAACAGTACAACTTTGAAATCAATTGATTAAACATACCAGGATACTTTTCATGTTCTGAAATAACTTCCACAATTTGCTGTATGGAATGATTAGCTTTAAGTTCAGGTGATCCTATGATTACCTGCATTACAATGGATGCATAATGTTAGTAACAGGACTAACGAAACAAACACAATGGAAGAACCACCAAAAGAATGAAAAATGATGACAACAGCATAAGCCATGTGCACCTTGTAAGGATTTTGCAGAAATTGCCTAGCCAGGGCCTCAACTTCTCTCGGCCATGTGGCACTCCAGTACAAGGTTTGCCTGTCTGGCCGGATCTATTGACAGCAAAAGCATTTAGTACCATGAACAAACATAGAAGCAAGGCTAAATCATCAGCACTAATATAAGCATTCCAACACAAACCATACCTGCGCGGTATTTTTGAATCGTGGCTCAAAGCCCATATCTAGCATGCGGTCCGCCTCATCCAGACAAGGTAGGTCACTCTCGTAGATTTGTGTGACCAGCTTCGAGCATATCAATAAGCCGACTGGTGTTGCAATGACAATTTCAACTCCTAGAAGTACAGATAACAGATTTAGCTCTAAAAATCTCAAAATGAGTAGATAAAAGTGCCAAATACCTCTCCTAAGGTCACGTATTTGCGGACCCTTAGGTGCTCCACTGAGATACATGTGCTTCTAGTTCTTGAGTATGATCCAAATTTTGTAGATTCTTCCGTATTTGAACAGCTAGTTCTCTTGTTGGAGCAAGGATCAAAACAATTGGGCCATCACCTTGCCCTACATCCATTGCAATCGTTAATAATTAGAATGGATTTGATCCATTAACTGATTGAACATACACGATACAACAGCGAGAACAAACCTAGTCGAGGTGTGCACCAACATGAACCAACCACAGGAGTAATATAAAACAAGCTACGCAGAGGTAGAGCAGAGCGGCGGGAGGAGCGACGCGGCGGAGATGAGCTCACGCAGGGGACTGGTGGTGACGGAGAGGTCGACGATTTCGGCGCAAAAATCGAGATCGGCCCCAATCTGAACCCTAGCAGCGGCGCGCGCAGAGTGTGGTTGGGAGCTCAAATCAGCGTATGGTGAGCGAGAGACGAAGACATCGGAGAAGAGGAGGTGGTGGAGGAGGAGGAGAACAGCGGCTGGCGCTGCGGTGGCGGCGTGGCGGCGCGCAGAAGAAGCGGTGATCGCGGGCGAGGGACGGAGGAGTGGGGATCAACCGATCGAGGCAAACGCGCCCGGCGTGGTTATCGGGAGAGGGGCGATGGGTAGGCGAGGCGTGGGCGAGGGACGAGAGGCGGTGCGGGGTGGGAGGAGGAGGAGGCGGCGCGCAAGGTGGGGAGGAGTAGGCGAGGGCGGAGCGGCGGATGAGGGAGGGGAGGAGGCGAGGGCGGAGGAGGGAGGGAGGAGGCGCGCGAGGAGCGGAGGCGCGGGTGGAAGAGGAGGGAGGAGGCGGCGCGAGAACGGGGAGGAGGGGAGGCGCGGGATGAGGGGAGGCGGAGGGAGCGGAGGAGGCGGAGGAGGGGGCGCGCAGTCGAGCGGGGCGCGGGTGGAGGGGTACTGCAGATCCATTGAAGGATGACCGTCGGATATGGTTGAGTAAAGAGAGAATGGAGGAGAGTTAATCGTGTGCACGCTTTTATGATGGTGTATTTCGGTGCATATTGTGGTGTGGACGTAGTTAAGGTCGCGATCGTAGAGCGGTAATTGTTGGGTGGATGTAAAATAATTTGAACTGGTGGATTATTAGTTTAGATATATGGTCCGTATATTACGTACGGGCCTGTCGAGCGATATGCCTGCTTCATCTAATTATCAGTATATCAGATCTTAAATTCCGTACCTGCCAGCTAGCTATCGCATGTGGCTACGTCGTGTGTGATAAAGATGGATATCCGATCCATCTCGATCGGTAGTTAATAATTTTTGTTAGTGATGAGATGTGTCAACCTCTAACAACCACTAGATTAACACACGGTTTATCATGCATTTTGACGAGCACATCGATCTAAGGCTTAAACTCCTTGTTTTTTTAAGCATGTTTGTGAACTTTCTCGATAAAAATTCCTTGTAATCTGTACTTTTTCTTTTCCTTTTCATCGTAGAATCCACCTAGTTTGCTTTCAGAAAAAAGTAGAACCGAGACATAAATACGCATCTTACCACTGGCAGAATGTATGAGCATCTCTTTTTTTAAAAATGTATAAGCATCACCATGCATCCGTCATTTAGCGGACTGGGGCTCGCTATATCGGCCTGAATCGTCGCTGAGAATTTGTCGGCTTTATCTGTTGGGCAGAGAACGTTGTTGGCTGCAGACTGGGCCTAATTTGTACATACTAACCCAAAATCTGGTCACCCAAACGAAAGACACGTTCTGCCAGCTATACATTAAAGGAAAAAAATCGCACTGTAGTAGTTTTTGAGTTTTGGCTTTTGTGTAGAGTATCTTTTTAAGGTGAGGTCTATAAGTTGATTGTAGTAGATATTATAGCGACTTTATTTAGATTAGCCAAAATCGCATGCGAGTATCTCCATACTCTCTCCCACAAAAAACTAAAAGCTATAGGCCGTAATCCAAAAAAAACATACCCAAAATTTAAGGCATGTTTAGATCACAGGGATTGAAAAACAAAGGAATAGAGAAATCATAGGAATTAAGGTGCCCTGTCTAGTGCAATCCTACAGGAAACAAAATTATATGAAATGTTCGGGATGACTGTTTCGAAAACTTCACAGACAAATACAGGAATGTAGAGAGGTAATTACACAATCCAACAATAACGCTTTTTAAAAAACTCTAATAGCATTAGAACATGCACAATAATATAGACAACTAATGTTAATAATACCTCTCCATATTATTTATAGACACCACTAAAGACACTCCTACAATTTGTCTATTGAGTTGTGTAATACCCAAAATTATTTGCAAAGAAAAACAATGGGCTTAGGCCGGGTGGGCCACTAGTGTAGCCCACCTCGGGCCAAGTTCCCATAAAAGGGGAGGCACAGGAGGCCTCCGACCAAGCCCTAGCCCTAGCCCTAGCCGTCTACCATGGTAAGGAAAGGTCTGCTGCGGCATGGAAAGTTGCTTTCGCAGCAAGGGGTTCGCTACCATGTCATAAGGTTGCAGTGAAGGGAGGAGGAGGTAGTGGAGAGGGTTTCACATGGTTTCTTCATCGATTCTTCATCTATTTTGTGGGTAGCCATCCAAAACTGTTACCCTATCCTGTGGATTATGTTGTATATCGATTAATTTGGTAATTAGGGTATAATTATCATCGTAGTTCATGCTGGTTTTGTGCAGTTTAGATCTTATCAGTTTTGGGGGAACTCAGAGCTAAAGATAATTTGTTTGTCTTTCCATAGAGCTAAAGAATGCGAAAATCTGTTGAACAGATCAAAAGTTATGGTGATTTGAAATGGTCTGTCTCGCGGTGCATCGGCTATATGCGCAGTGTTGTTGTAGTGTCATTTTGGGCTCTTTACATGATTAATCTGAAATTTGTTTATGCTAGATAGTTGTAGATAATGTTTTTATCTTTCCATGGGGTACTTAAACACTTTGGATAGATTGAAAGATATGAATTTGTAAGCTCGTTGTCTGGTGAACCATAATGATTGGGCAGGGTCGCTGGCGATCAGTCCGATCGATTCTTCTGCTTAGAACAAATCGAATCAATCACAGAAGACAGAATAATAGAATGAACACACAGAGAGAGGTACAGAGAACTCCTGGTCTTTCTTTATTAATTTCTGATTGCATGTATACAAAATATGCCGGTACGGCTCTCTATTTATAGTCTACAGTGATGTGCCCACCATGGGCCAGGTCTGCAGGCCCAGGTCTAGGTTTCCTAACACTCCCCCTTGGGCACTCATCCGACACGCTCATGCCTCGTTAAAACTCCATAAAAATACAGTGGGAAAATTTTGGAGAAAGAGTACATGATACATGTTATGCTGTGATCCACGAATTGCCTCATTAAAAACTTTGGTCGAGAAACTTCAGGAAAACTCGTCAAGAAAAAAAGAGTACAATTCACCCAATTTCATTCAGTCTTCAGGACTTTATTCCTTTGGGTACTTAATCTTCATAATCAAGATTTACTAACGGGTTTGAGAGAATTCTCCCCCTGAATTCTGCATTTCTCTAAAGGTGGTGATCAAAATGGCTTATTTTTAGTGGCTTATGGCTGAAAAGCACTGTAGCTGGATGAAAAAACACTGTAGCTGACAGAGGCTTATTTAGCATAATTAAATTTAAAAAAAAATCTAAAAATAGAAAAAACATATTAGCCCATCACGTATAATGCAAACAAATACAGGAAAAAAGAACCGGCAAAAAAGCTCAAAAAAGCCAAAAGTTCAGAAAAAGACGAAATTTATGAATAGTGAAAATAAGCCAGAAGCGAGAAGCTGAAGCCGAAACGATCAGGGCTTATCATTCCAATTCCTCGCACGCACATTTCAAAACTAGACGCAGGGAGTGATTTAGTGAACAAATCTGCTAGATTTTCACATGACTTAGTATGTAGTACTTTAATCTCGTCCATCTTTTGCAATTCATGAGCATAGAAGAACTTGGGGTTGATATGCTTTATGAGATGACTCTTCACATAGCCCGTTTGCACTTGTGCAACGCAAGTTGCATTATCTTCATAGATAATTGTGGGGGATTACACAATGTTCATCCCACATGACTACTGGATGTGGCGAACCATTCGGCGGAACCAAGCACATTCTCGTGCGGCTTCATACAGTGCTATGATTTCTGAGTGGTTCGTCGAAGTCGTTACGAGACTTTGCTTGGACGATTTCTAAGAAATTGCAGTTCCACCACACAGGAATACATAGCCTATTTGTGACCTTGCGGTATGCGGGCTAGACAGGTACCCAGCATCTGCATAGCCAATCAAGTTCAGATCTTGATTCTTTCTGTAGAACAATACAAGGTCCTTGCTTCCTTGGAGGTATCGGAAGATGTCCTTTATACCCTGCCAATGCCTTTTGGTAGGTTCTGCATTGTACCTTGCTAATAGGTTCACGGCAAATGCAATGTCCGGTCTAGTACAGTTTGCTAAGTACATGAGTGCTCCCACTACACTCAAGTATGGGAATTCCGGTCCCAGGACTTCCTCCCCTCTTCCCTAGGTCGGAAATGATCTTTTTCTTGCTATGAAGACCTCCCGATCATCGGTACTTTCGATGGGTATGACTTCTCAAAGCCAAACCTTTCTAACACCTTCTGGGTGTAGACCGACTGATGTACCAATATTCCTTGAGGGACATGCTCAAGCTGCAGGCCTAAGCAGAATTTGGTCTTGCCCAAGTAGGAGCTTGCTTCTTTTATGTCTTCCACTGTCCCGATGATGTTTAGATCATCTACATACCCTGAGATTATACAGAATCCATTCTGGGATCGTCGTATAAATGCACATGGACAGTCTTCATTGTTCTGTAGCCTTTCTTGTAGAGAAAGTCGAGTAAGCGATTATACCACATTCTGCTATATTGCTTTAGTCCATACAGGGACTTTCTAAGCTTCACATTGTGCAGATTTCTATTTGCTTTGTCTTGGTTCGGGAGGGGGTTCCTTTAGGGATTTTCATATAAATCTCTGAATCCAAGTTTCCATAAAGGTATGTAGTCACAACATGCATCAATTTCATTTCTAAGTTCAAGTTTAGTGCCATTGAGATCAAATATCTAAAGGTAATTCCACTCATGACTGGGGAGTAGATTTTTTCATAATCAACTCCAGGACGTTGAGTTAAACCTTGGGCTACTAGCCTTGCTTTGTATATCACTACTTCATTTCTTTCATTTCTCTTTCGAACAAATACCCACTTGTGCCCAACGGGGTGCACATGGGGAGGCGTGCGGCATACGGGCCCAAACACCTCTCTTTTGTTCAGAGATTGCAATTCGTTTCTATTGCCTTTTTCCAATCTTCCCAATCCGATCTTTTCTTACATTCAGCGAGCGATGCAGGCTCGGGATCAAGATTGATGATTGTGGCAATTTTCTTTGCGAAGTAGATATCGACATTGGTTGTTGTCCTGTTCATAGACTTTCCCGTGTGCATATAATTTATAGCTATTTCTTCATGAGTTGCTTCTTCTGGAGCGATTGCTTCTTCTGGAGCTTCTCCTTGCACATCGCTTCTTCCAATTGCGGTGGCAAGTCCCTTTAGTTTTTCTGCTCCGATGTGTGCGCACACATCCATGCCAGTTTCTTCCTCCATGGGGATATTCAGATCCGGTATGCCCTTTTCTGAAGGTGTTATACTTGTGACGGGTCTCAACTGATTCCCCTTCTCATTCTGGGGGACTTCAGTGATCGGCTGTGATAAGTCCTTCTTATCCTTTTTCGCCGGGCGTCCCCGGTTACTTTGGATTCGAGGAGCCAGAATTCTCGTCCTTTTATTCTGAGGCCTTTGGACGGGATTAGGGATACCTTAATTTTCTTTGGTATTTCAACCCTCTCCGGTGCATTGCGTGCAGGCACATGCGACTTAGTCACGCTCTTAAAATCACTAAAGTGATCAGGCAGTTGGTTTGCTAATGCTTGCAAGTCAATGATCTTCTGGACCTCTTTCTCTGTTTCACCAGTGCGCGGGTCATGTGCATGAATTCCCATGGCTTCCCACATAATTTCCCGATAATTTTCACCAAGGGGTTGATTTCCTCCCTCCTAATGTTGGGAAATTATCTTCATCAAAAATGCAATCAGCGATGCGGGTGGTATGCAAATCTCCCGACATGGGTTCCAAATACCTGATTATGGATGCAGTCTCATAACCAACGTATATCCTAGTCTTGAGGAGGGGGTGTAGGTACATAAACCTTGCATCCAAACCTCCTGAGATGAGAGATTTTCGGTGGTGACCCTTGCGCTAGTTGCATAGGTGAATGGATGTTGTAGGCCGATAGTCTAAAGTTGATGAGATTCGCTGCATGTAGGACTGTGTGTCCCCAATATGTAGCTGGCAAATTACAATTCTGCAAAAGGGTCAGGCAATAAATTTAATTCTCTTAATTAAAACCTCTGCCAAACCATTCTGGATATGGACATGCGGTACCGAATGCTCAACTGCAATCCCCATCGCCATGCAATAATCATCAAATGCCTTTAAAGTAAATTCTCCAGCGTTGTCCATTCTGATGGACAACAAATGTCTCCCTAGATGTGTTCCAGGAATGCAGGGATTTCATCCTTAACTTTCAGAATGGAGGGTCTAGTAATTAATTTCCCGATGGTACATGCAGGGCACACAAAATCTTCGTGATTCAGAAAATTCTTTACATTGACATTATGCCCTTGGGAATTGTTAATTATATTTCTCATCATCCTAAGACCTAGGTGGCCTAATATGTCATGCCAGAGACAGAATAGTTCAGAGCTTCTAAATACTGTCTTCAGGACAGTGTAGGCTGCAGGTGTCTTGATGTTGGTATAATATAGCCCAGTTTCTAGTGCAGGAAGTTTTTCTAATACCCTTTTGTCATTCTCTTTGATCTTCATGATGAGCAGGTATTCCTTAGCATACTCTTCTTCAGTCTCAACATGGAAACCATTGGCGCGAATATCCTTAAAACTTAGGAGAGTTCTAGTCGATTCTGGGTACAATAAGGCTTCTTCAATGGCCAAAGTTGTGCCCATTGGAAGTATAATTGTGGCTCTTCCGGAACTAATTATACATGCATCGCTTCCAGCGATTGTCGTAAGGCTGCCAGTGCTCTTACAAATCGATTGAAAATACTTAGTCTCTCTTAAGATGGTATTCGTTGTGCCGCTGTCGGCAAGGCACACTTCCTCCACAGGGCGCCACACGTGTTCTAATATAAGGTATTTTATTAACATGTATTAGAAGGCATTCAACACATAAATAAAATACTCCAATATCAGAACATATCATGCCATCATAAACTGAATAAATGAATGAATTATTTCAAAATCATCCAATCATCGCGAGAGAACAAATGCTAAAGTACCATCCATGCAAGTTCTAACTTGTCCATTTAACATAAAATAAATGACAATTAAAGTCTAATGCATTCTGTGCATCAGATTGAATCAACTAGAAAATCAGAGACTTCTTCGGCTATCTTCTCAGGAGTGATCTTCTCTTCAAGAGAAATCATGGCGCTGGCTGCCTGTAGGTCGTAAGGGGGTGCTGCTGCCGGGATGGGCTCAACCTCCATCAACTCAGGCAGCTGCTCAGGATGCTCCCCCCTCAACCGCTGCAAAGTGGGCTTCAGGCTGCCCTTTGCCATCCTTCTTCTTCTGGGCTTGGTGGGCATCAATGACATGCTGCAGTTCTTTGCATATCCGCGACCAATGCCCCCACTTGCCACACTTGTAGCAACCTTGATTCTGCTGGCCATAGGTCTTGCCACTCTTCTTAGCCTTTTTGTCACTTGGAGCATCGACTTGCCTTTCTCGCGCGCCTTACCCTTCTTCCCCTTCTCTTCATCAAGGGCTTTCGCACCTTGTAGCTCCCAGCGTTGGCCTCACGGCCAGCGGAGCTCCCCAATGGCTGAGTGATGTAATTCTTGCAGAGAAGTTTGTCCTGTGCAAGGCAGAATTGTACTCTCCGACCGTCTTAAAGTCGGCAAACCTCAGTCTGATCCACTCCTGCTCTGCTTAAGGAAGAATGGTGTACTTTAGCCCCCTCAAATCGCTTCTTGAGTGTAGTCCAGAGTGCTAGCGCGCTTTTCTCCGCCATATACTCATTCTTGAGAATGAGGCAGAGGTGGTGCCTAAGAAAATGAAGTACCTGATCATTCTCTTCAGGCGTGGGTTGGGCGTCATGTAGTCTACCAATCCTGATAGCCACGCGGAGCATCTTGGCTCCAACACTATCTCAACATCGGATGCCCACGTCAGATAGTTTTGGCCATGCTGGGCCAGCTCCTCGAACTCCCGGTTCGTGATGCCAATCATCTATATGTGTATGAACGGAATAAATAAGTTTACTGCTGGTAAACATGATGGAGTAATTTACTGAGGGTAAATAAATGGTACAAAAGGTTCTCGCAATGTTTCATAATTTTCTATGAATTTTACTGCTAATTTCAGTGATTAAAAGCAATTCAAACAATTACAATTAACCAAACTAGTAAATAAATACAAAAAAATAATAATGGCAGAAATAAATATGCTTCAAATGCTAAAAATAATTCAAAATTCGGATTCCCGAGGCCCTTTTATGCTAGAATATGAATTTTCTGCAAATTCTGTAATTCCCAAGGGTTTCTACGCAAATTTTCAGTTTAGAGAAAAATTTAGCGTAATTTCCTGATTTTCCGAGGGATTTTCTGCAAAATTTGGGACCCGTTCGTAAATCTAAGGGCTTGTTCATAATTTTCAGAATGACTGAGGCCTCTCTGCAAAATTCGGGACTCAAATGTAAACTTTAAGGGCTAATCGGTAATTTCCCGAAAGACGGAGGGTTTTTCTACAAATTCACCGCCCCCGGCCCATTCGGCCCGCTATCCTTTCAGCCAAACGGCCCATATGGCCCGGTGGCCCACCCGCCCTCTATACCCCCGTCAATAGGGTTTCCCCTGCCGATCTTTTCATGGCGGCGCCCATGCTTCGCTCGGGTGGAGGCGAGGCGAGGCACTGGTCGGGCGGCGGGCAAGGCGTGGCGGCGGCCTACATATCCCGAACGGACGCGGTGGCTACTCGGCGGCGGGGACCGGCAGTTCGCTGGACGCCGGCGCGCCGAGCGAAGCGGCTGCGAGCAAGCGCGAGAGCACCGCCGAGCCAAGCGCGATGGCGCGGTGGGCAGCGCGGCCGCGGACCACGCGGCGCGCAGCGGCCGCGGCCGGCGGCGGTGCTTCAAGCGGCCTTGGCGCGAAAGCGGCGGCCAGCCGAGACGCACGCGTGCGGCGCAATGGCGAGACGGCGTCCTCGGGCGGCGGCGGCAGCAGCGCATGCGGCGCGGTGGCGCGAGCGGCGCTTTGGGTACCTCGACGGCCATCGCCGGCCGCCGACGGCGCATGCAGCGCAGCGACGCAGAGGCCGAGGAGGAGCCGGCCGGCGACGCGTCGGGCACTTCAGCCGGCTGCTAGCCGGCAACCGATGGCATGCATGCGGGCGTGGCGGCGGCGGCTCCTCGTGCGGGAGGCGACGGTCGGCCGGCAGGTAGGCGGCGCGCGCCGATCTCCCCTTTTCTTTCTGCGCGCGCGGCGCCCGATCTCCCCCTTTTTTCTTTCCCATGCAGTAGCCGTGCATAACCGATGCAAAATTCTTCTTTTTTTCCTTCTTTTTTTCTTTTCTAATCTATAGTGCAATCAACATCTACCCCGTGATGCAATCTACCGATCGACATTGTGCCAGCGACTTCAGGTCTGCTCGCGGTAGATTATGGTGGATTTGCACCGTAGAAATTCAATCTAGAACGTGAAAACTGTGAATTTACAATGATCTTGATAATTCAATCTATTAGAGCTTCGATGATTACCTTCGATTCACCGGAGCGATCTCGTGCTGATAACGTGTTGAGGAACCGTCACTGGTGACCAGTCCGATTGATTCCTCTACTTAGAACAAATCAAATCAATCACAGACAGAATAATAGAATGAACACACAGAGAGAGGTAGAGAGAACTCCTGGTCTTTCTTTATTAATTTCTGATTGCATGTGTACAAAATATGCTGGTACTGCTTCCTATTTATAGTCTATGGTGAGGTGCCTACCATGGGCCAAGTTTGCAGACCCAGGTCTAGGTTTCCTAACAGTAGGTATTGTCTAAGCTTTCCAGTACAAGATCACCCAATTTGGTTTGGTAGTTTAATAGTTATGGTTATGGGCAGCTCACTATTCAATGATCTATTGACGACGGTAGCGGCTGTCTTGTGTCACGAATTAAGCATTGTTAATGGTCGAATTTAAATTATGGTGATAACTAGAAAGATGTAGGTACTTTTATGTAGTTTATAGAAGTGATATGTTTTACAATTTTTTGTGCTATACAAAAATATTTATGAAATTGTGAAACTTGTCTTGAATTGCAACAGATCGGTCTTTGGGGCTAAACACGAGGGTCTAAGTAATTTAATCATAAAAGTTAGATAACTAGAGAAATGTGGGGGAGTTTCATGTAGATTACAGAACATATATTTTTTATTAGGTTTGGTTTCCTGGGTTGCAAGTTATGGTCATTTGAACACCAAAATAGCCAGGTGGTTGACTAGTGGAGGGGAAAATTGGTGTCGGTAATGTGTGTAGCAATGCCGTTGTTTTATTTATCATGTGCATTTGCATTTGCATTGCATGAAAAAGAAAGAGAAAGGTACAATTACAATGTTTGCAGTTTATAGTTATGAGATAGCTAATTATAAATTATTAATGTCTATGTTTTATCATGTTACTTGTTGAGACGTGGTCTAACCATTGAGGTGATATGCATCGGGATGGGAATACATAACCCCCTAATTATTATATCTAAATACTACATTCAATGTATGTGTACAGAGAATACAAAGTAAAGCTAGATATTTACTAGAGGCATAGAGGAAACAACACACTTATTTTGCATCAGAATATAAAATAAGCCCTAAATTTTTAGACAAAATCATTCAAAAAATAAGACCTATATTTTTAGACGGAGGGAGTATCAAGTAACAGTTATAAATGTTGTGTCATGGGCTTAATTATGTAGACACTTTGCCTAAACCGGTCCATAATGGGCATTAGGCCTATTAGGTCTATTAGCGTAGTTTAGTCCCATATTGCTTAGAGTATTTTGAAGGGGACCTCCTCTGCCTATATAAGAGGGCTTGGCGGATCTTATTGTAAAAATGCTGCCCATGGGAAAGATTAATAAATTGGAGAGGCTCTTGGCAATGCGACCTCACTAAGGCTTCCTAGTACGTTACTCTGATCTAGCTTGTTAATTATTTGTGGTGGTTTTAGTCAATTCGGTTTCATCTCTCTCTACCCTCGCCTTCGCATGTGTCACCACGCTGCCACCCTCGGTGGACGAGGGCACGCCTCCATGTGCGATGCCTCGCCACCGTGCTATCCTGTTGTAATCTTTACGACTGCTTCAGGATCTTTACAACTACTCTGTGACCGCTACGACCACATTCTGTAGTCGTACGACCATGTATAAAAGGCTACGACCACTCTACCAATTTTTCGACCATGCAGATAGCCGTTTCGATCACATTGTGGCCCCTCCGATCACTCTTCACTGCTCCGACTACGTAGTCGTAAACTTCAGCCGAAGTTATGACCACATGCACCGCCGCTGCGCTGGCCTTCCTTCGACCTCGGTCGATCATCGTAGTCATAGCTACTTACGACCACGCTATAATTCTTCCGACCACTGTGGTCGTAATGCTTTACGACCACGTTCACTTCTTCACAGCTGTGATCGTAACACTTTACGACCACATCTTCCTGCTGTGTGATCGTGATCGTAATGCTTTACGATCACATCTTCAGCACCTGTGGACTCTTTCACTCAATCATCGTGGTCGTATCTCTGTTTACGATGACATCTACGATCCTCCGTTTGCCCTGGTCGTAAGTCGTTTATGACCACGTCTGTGATCACACAACGAACTCGATACTCGATAGTTTCCCGAGCCAAATCGCTCTTACTTCTCTTATCTTTATTTTTTCTCTTCTACTTTTCTTACAATTCCTGGTTACATGACTCTGCCTTTTATACCCTTCTCTACGAATTCTACTCAGGTATGGCTACGACTATGACTCGTACTCAGCTTCGACTATGAAGCTAACTCAATCTCAACTACGACAAGATTACTTCCAACATATCCAACGTATGCCTCAACATACACACCGCTAGCACCACCACCCACAGGTCGCTGGTCGCACACCTCCACGTGCGCCAACCATGCCATCACCAATCAGACTGGGTGTCGCCAATTGTCACCGGGTCATGTGCTACCTTCACACGCATGAAGCCCTAGGGCACCTCGACGCTGTCGCCTACATGCCGGTTGCCGAGGGCATTGCCGTTGCCTCTGTGTCATTGATGCCGGCCATCGTCCTTGCTACCACATTGACACCGACCATGCTGCCCATCGCGTCCATGCTCGTGTTGCCTCCGTGACAATAGACTGGACACCACGACAACCATGGCTCCTTCGCACCATGGCCGACATCACCCTCGCTCCACGTTATCATGCTGGTGTATATGAAGTAGATATGTACACCTACGAAATAAAGTTCTTTTGTACATGTAATCCTATATGTTAAATTTTACATGCTATTGGTCTAGAGGAGCATTGAGTTTCAGTTGTCACCAGTATTCATGTAGAAACCGAAAATCGATTTCGGCTTGGAACGGCAGCGGCGAGCAGAGCACGGACGCAACAAGCAGCAGACCTCATCTATCTCGCGTACGTGAGTTCGTTATTGAGTTGTATCCATTCAGTGCAGTAGACTTCCATTTTTCTTCCTTCGCGTGCGTGCGTTTGTGAATATACTTCACAGAGTATCTACTTCCGAGCAAGAGGCAGGCGCAGAGCCGGAGCGCAGGGCGCAGGACACTCCACGGCGCGGGCAGCGACGCCGGAGAGGACGTCGTAAATCTGCAGCGCCGGAATCCTGGGCGTCGTTATCAAGCCAAAATCAAGTTTCGGCTTTCTACAATTCATAGTTTTCTGAAGAGAAGCTATGGATTTCAAACTGTTTAGATCAACTTCTATTCAGTATGTGGCAAACTACATGCACTCATTGTTAGGGGTGGAAAACGATAACGGATAATCCGTTTTATCCGATATTCGTATCTGAGAAAATGTGAATGCGGTAAGCAAAATCTGCATTCAAAAATGTTCGTATTCATATTCGAGAATATCCATATCTGTATTTGATAATATTCATATTCACATTTGTATTCGAGAATATTCGTATTCATATTCATATTGGAGACTATTCGATTCGTATTCGATCTATTTCCGAAACCCGGGGAAAACTCGGACAAATTTCGTTATTTGAAATTTGAATTTGGAAGGTTTGAAACTGGTAATTGTTCCAGTAACCGGTCAAAAACCGGTGAAAAACCAGCAAAGCCGTTAGGAATTTATTCTACCGAGATTTGTTACAGAAGTTGTACGGAGATATTTGTATTCGACCGAATTAAGTACATATTCGATTCAAATTCGTATCCGTTACGACATTCGATTCATATTCGTATTCATTTTAAAAGTATGAATTCATATTCGTATTTGGGACTATTCGATCGTATCCGATCTATTTCCATCCCTACTCATTGCTTCTATTCCAGTGTTAGATTGTGGTGATGGATTTGAGCAGCAATCAAACTATGAACCTTGTTCTTATTTGAGGGTCAGCTATTTGAGGCCGGTGGCTTGGACACCTCAGGAGTAATGTTAGCTATTTGAGGATGATGGCTTGGACAACTCAAAAATAATGATAGGAATGTAGTGCTTCCTTATGCATGGATCTTTTGCTTTCTTCCTACTCTACCAAATTAGATATTGCGCTATGGATGGATCAGTAAATTGCAGTGTCACAACAATGCTCTTACATTTGCACAAATGGCACGCAATAAATTACTGACTAGCGAAAATTTTCTTTTAACATGGTAGTTCTCATCCAAGTAGGTTTTTCAATCAGCTCAGAGCATTCGATTTCGTGTTATTTTGGAATATTAAGAAAATTCTTGGGTAGAGCAAACTCACAAATGATTGCGTACACAAATTGCATGTACAACTGAAATTGAACAATCCGTTGTTTCAAAGACTGAGGAAGCAATCCTTCCAAGGCGCCTCCTAAAAATGTTGTGCCTAAGGAAGCAATCCTTCTAAGGTGTCTCCTAAAATTGTTGTGCCCTTTGTTCCAGTTTGTTTTGTATCTCAGGATTTGCTTTATGCACTAAATCACATAGTTTTCAACAGGTGCAAAAATTAATGTGGTGAAGTTTGTAATGTTATAGATTTTTTTAGATAACGGAATGACTATATTTCGGCCTTGATCATTCTATGGGAATGACTACGGCCAAACAGAACCATACAAAATTCCAGTCCACACTCCACCATACGGCATGTAATGTTATAGATGATTTCATTTTCTCATTGACTCATTTGTTGCTGTTTAAATGTAGTCTTTTCAGTATATATACAATACTCATATATTTTTTTCATCACTAACATATCGATTTACTTTCCATACATTGCTCTATTAGGAAAAATGCACCATCACTAATCAAGATGCAACAGAGCAGCCCCATGGTAAAAAGAGGTGAACTCTAGTTTCACTCCTATTTTTCACCAGGTCAGCGCTGCTTGCTTGTGTTATGTTTTATGGAATATCTTAGACATTTGGGTCAATCGCCTCCAGTGTGCCTCAGTAAAATACTGTAATAATATTTGATTTTCTTTTCCTGTTTTGCTAAGATTGTTCCGTTGCTTTAGTTATTCCTCAGCTAAGACAGTTTTCCTAAAACTATGGGGTGTCTTCTTACCAATATTGACTTAATGGGAAACATGTATGGTTCATCGGATTATTGCGTCTTCATGCCTTTCCACTGTAATACGCACACATGTAATTGTCTGCATCGATGTTCATGTTAGGCTGCATACTAGCCAAGAGCTTGTGAATTATGTATTTCATACTATATGCAAAAGTAAATGCCTAGATCAAAGTGTGAGAAATGCATTTTCAATTGCGGCTGTTTTTATTTGTACATTGAAAAGATAGATATTCAGTACAGTTTCATTTGCTTGATGCCTGAAAAAATGCTATTGACCATAAAATTTAGGGTTCCGTTGTCATTTGCTTGATGTGCGAAAACAAGCTATGTACTAAGATTTAGGATTCGGTTGCAACACACGAACACTACCAGTCAAAGTGAAACTTTGCGGTTTGCCCGCCCGTTCTTCCACCCTCAAGAGACCAACTTCGTTGCAACGTACACTAGCCAGAAAAGAGTAAGCCACCCCTGATCGGATAGTCCATAGCGCAGCATGCTTCCTCACGTTTGCTTCCAAATATGCCATGCATCCAACATGGATCAGGTCCTGATTTTGAACACAAAAAATCTCATCTTGTAACATTACAACACGGGTACACTGTTCTGATTGGCATAACATATATTCTATAACGAACTTTGCTTTACCTCCACTCATTGTGGAATGATAGGAGTCCATTTACATATGACTTCCTACATGCCGACGGAAAAAAAAGGCGGGGAGAGAACAAAAGGGTAACTTTGAATCGACTATCATTATCATCATTGCATTGTCAACAAATGAAATGAATAGCTTAAGGTCAAGATACATATGCACCACGGAAGAAAAGGCACCCAAAAAACTATACACTTGCTTGCAATCATCTTGGAGGTGGTCTTGAGAAGGGAGTCTGCATGGATGAGTACGTCGAGGAAGCGAGTGGAATCGTTGCGAATTCGGAGTCTGGACGACCAAACAGGTGTGCCTTTGTGGAAGGGCCAGGTGCCAGGTTTGTAGGGTGTTGTGATGGTTGGACACTCGATGCGTTGCTAGTACTGGCAGTTTGGTTCTCTTCCTGCGATAGCTTTGCGGCTTCCGAAGCTTCTCGTTTCTCCCTTTCTTCCGTCTCCTTGAGCAAAAAGTCCACCCAGAGATCCGCAAATGACTGCAAATGATGGAAAAAGAAGGATATTAAGGAGAGAGTACCGCAATTAACAAACAAAATGCAGCTTGAGAAACTTCAGTAATTAGTAAACTTTTAATATCACTTGCTTCCGTTATTTAATATAGCTGAAAAACTTCAAAGCAACAGACACGCTTAATGCCTTAACAAATGCATCACCATGGCAAGAAGAAACTAATGTAAAGGATATAAATATCCTACCTGGCTATCCTGAGATGCTTGAGTAGATTTGCCTGCTGAATTTCCGCCAACAATTCCTCCAACTAGGCGTCCCGGAAGACCCAAAACACCACGAACAACACCCTTACCAGCATTATTTTGTGCAAAACCAATTCTTTGTTTGTCTTCCTCGGAGAAGCCAAGCATGCGAACCATAAGATCCAAAACCTGGACATACGAATATTATTGGATAAGAATTATGTATTCAAGAAGTTCATGACACAATAAAGAATTTGAATGAGCCAAGCACCTCTTTGCTGTGATTCCGTTGGAAGTAAGTGACTAGTAGTTTTATCACAATCCGTCTGCAAGCAAAATTTTGACTTTCATTTTTTTGTATATATCATATATGCATAGCCTCTACAAATAGGTCACGCAAAAGTACAAGGAAGAAATAAGCATATATGTTGGTGGGTATATTGCAAAAAGAAATTTGGTAGAGAACATGATCAAATCAATTGCATATTATGACCAATTGACCCTAGAATAGCCAGCAGACAAGTCTCAGTCACCAATTCTTTCTAGAAAAGTAAAAAGAAAGGTGGTGAAAAACAACAAAATATTAGTTTTTTATTGGTTTTTCCAGTTCTTTGCTTTTATTTTTCTAGAAAAGTTTAGGTACTAAAGTTTGTCCACGAGCTATTCTGTATACATGCTTTGCCCTGCAAAATTTTCAAAACATTTTTAAGGTCTTAACAGTGTTTATTACATCTTGCAAAAAATTGTCTTCCACACAGTTTTCATCGTCGTCTCTCTATTATCAGCGCATAAGACAAAAACTAGCTGTACATGCGTATATGTATTCATTAAAATCATAAAAAAGGTAATCACCAGATAAGGCCCCACACCTGTCAACAGAGTTATCTGAATCCAGTGACATCCTGTTGAGCGTTGTCATGCTTTGTTCAAGCGCACGCCGTAGTCTTGAATTGTCATCCTCAAGCTTCTGCATGGAGCGTTTCCCATCTGCTAACATCCTCTCAGCTTGTGATAGTTTGGCACTAACCTCTTCCTTTTCTCTTCTTGAAATTTCAATTGCTTGATTTGCCACCTACATACAAATAAAAGCTTCAGTAGTATCATTTGAAAAATGATAGGATTACAGTCTTAGACAGCTTACAAATTAAAGTGTGTGCACCAATGCATATTTTCTCTTCTATGAAGGCAATCTATCAATTAATGCATCAATTTAATGAAAATAAGTTGAATAATATTGATAATCACATGCAACAAAATATGACGAATGATTGTTCCAGCAATATACAGGGGAAGATGTGTTCATTGTTTGTACCCTCAATGACTCCGACAATTTAGCCAATTCTTCTCTAGCCACAGCTAAATCACCTCCAAGCCGTTCCTACATATATATTAAGTGAAGACAAAATCAAGCTTAAGAATTGCAACACAAAAAAAGTTAAGCTTCGAAGAAAGAGTAGTCCCAAGAATTCAATCACCTTGGCTTCACTCTCAGCATAGTACTGTCCAAGGGCAGTCTGCAAATTAACCAATTCCACATTTTTTGATTCAAGTGCATTCATACAGTGTGCAAGCTTGTACTTCAAATCTTCCATTTGTTCGTTTGACCTCTGGTGTTCTTCATTTATGATCTTTTTGCTCTCCTCCTGCTTTGCCATCTCAACCTTTAAATCCCTCTCTAACCGCATAATATGAGCCCTTTGCTGCTCACAGATTGCCCGTAATTCTTCAATGAGTTTGCTATCTTCATCCATCTTTTCTTGGTCTTCAAGGTCCTGTGTAGAACAGTTAGTTTGCTAATAAGTTTGCTAGCATCATCCATCCTATCATTCCTTTTAAACAGCTGGTCATATTTTGTATAAGCTGTTGCATTTAGATTAGAGAATACACATAAAGCAAAGGAACACATAATCCTCTCTGCTCTCTCATTAGGTGGCTAAAAAATTGCAAGTGCGCAAATTACTAAATAAGATTAAATGGTTACCTTATCTAACAAATGCTGCTTCAGCCGAGCCAAATCTTGCAATGCTTTGTCTCGCCCATGGGAAGCATCCTGTAATGCTTCCTTCAATGAAGCCATCTCTTCCTTAACCTTCACAGTGGAACTACAAGCACATCAGTATTTTATTCTCTTGACCATTTAGTAACATCGCCAATACTATACACTACAAAACATTGAGTTGTCGGTCCATAACTTTAGCTAACAGTTAATCCATACTGAATGTACAGTCTATGACCTTTGACAGTATGCATCTCTTACTAGCTAACGCTGTAAAAAAATTCACTTTAGCAAAGTAAAAGATTTAGAATACATCTTGAGGCTATGGTTTCACATTAATGTCTGAACAAATTGAAGTAATACAACAAACAACGCTGCTTCTGAACAAATTGAATACAACAAACAACGCTGCAATTCAAACAAAGAATGCCTAACAATTTGTCTCATGTGTCTTTCAGAGACTTGAGCTACTACATTCCACGTTACATATATGTAGTTCACAACTGAAGAACAAGATTGTACCTTTTCCAAGTCAGAAATCTTGTTAACATCTGAAGTACTGTCATCATTTTTTTGTGAGGTAGTCTTCACACTGATGAGATCGGCCTCAAGCCTTCCCTTCTCTATCTGCAGAATAAATTTTTTGGCTGTCAACTTCCTTTGCCATATGATTATTCTGGTTACATCATTGGCATAACAATGTTAATAAACCTGCGGTAACATATAAAATCTCTTTTTTCGAAGCATCATTTAAACATTTAAGTAATCACTACATTAATTGAGACCTTTAGATCTGAGTTCTCCTTCTGTAGAGCCATCACCATACTTCTCAGGCTCTGAAGAGATCCATCTGATGCACGCTCCTTGTCCCTTCTGTTCAACTCATCTTGCACACATCCCAACTCTGTTTTCTTCTCACTTAGCTCCTTATGTAGTTCTTCCATGCTAGTTGATATCTGTGAAATTATATATAAAAACAAGGATGTTCACTTTTCCAAGCATGTAGCCAGAAGAAAATAACCATGGAGTCCTATCCATCATCTATATGCAAACACATGGTACAACATGGGA
Organism: Dendrocalamus sinicus; assembly: GCA_036346575.1. Taxonomy (NCBI): domain Eukaryota; kingdom Viridiplantae; phylum Streptophyta; class Magnoliopsida; order Poales; family Poaceae; genus Dendrocalamus; species Dendrocalamus sinicus. Next base: position 217,814 of record JAYEVI010000185.1, on the reverse strand, counting down.
ACAACAATTATATAAAAAAATATTAAAGGTAATTAAACAGCATGTGAAATTGTTATATGCAGACCGCATATCAATAATATATCTACTTTTCTTATATTTATATGAAAAACAAACTTACCCTCTCTTTGTTGATCTTCAGTTCATTTAGCTGCTGCTGAAGAAATTCATTCCGCTTGATTTCATCTGGAAAAGTGGAAAGTGGAAATAAAAGATCTGAACAAACAAAATACAGTGAACAATTTAAAGATCGAACAATTCGGACTTCACTCCAACGTACCTTCTAACCTCCTTTTTATTTCAGAGTCTTTCTCGGAATTATTGCTGAGTTGCTGTTTCAATTGTTTTATTTCATTTTCAAGACTAGCCTGTTTAGCAGCAGAGTATGATCTCTCTTCCTCCAACACATCTCCCTGTAACATGATTTGCAGTCAGTAAAGAGTAACAGTTATTTCCCATGGAGTACTGTTTTTTCAACAGTTCACTGTAGCACATAAAGAACCTGTGCAATTATAAATTACACAGAATGTGATGACACATCTTACAGAAACCTTATGATGCCCCATCACTGAGTGCAGACCATTTGGCTGGATACCCTGTGAAGCACCACCACCATATCCATTCTGCCTTGAGACATTCAATGAATTTTCTTGAACTGAGCTTCTTTGCACCCTACTAGGAGATCTTTCCAGAGTACCCTATTAAAGTTGAAGTTATTTATGTACCATACTGCATAATAAGTGATCAATTAGAAGTGGGTATAAAATCACCAAATTACATTAGAATTGCCTGAAACTGCCTTAGAGCTCTCCAGACTTTTTTTCAATGAGCCATTTTCTTCACGAAGTTTTCCTAGTTGTTCCTGTCATAACGTACGCAACACTGGATCTTTAGAAAGCTTGCGAGCCATGTAAAGTCAGTAAATATTGTTTTGCTTTCAATGACATCATACACTGTAGCAAATAACTGTTTCTAATGCCGCTCCCTAAACAAGCTCAAGACATGAGTTTGGCATGGCAAAAACAATGCTTTAAGTAAAAAATGGTCAGACAAGCAGATATGCAAAAAGGGAGAAAAAAGAGACCATCCAAGCATGCATACCTCCTTTTCCTTCAACATTGCAGCATAATTGAAGGACAGTGCCTTTATTTCAGCCTCCGAAGCTTGAAGATTTTGAATATCTTCCTTAAGTTTAGAAATCTGCAATGAAAACTGCAATTGCATCATCACGAACTGATACTGCTCTATTTCGACAATTTGTTACATAGAAATAGAACCAGAAGATCTGTTTTAAGCACAGCTCAACATCATGCAACCATGCACTCCTAGAACCCCACTGAACCATACCAAACAATAGTTCGCTTTACATTTCAACACTTGAGATTCAATACTAACATCGACCATAACCTTATGAAGTTATGACGGCTTCTAAGTTATGATACCTTTAACCACCCACTAGTCCAATCAAGTGATCCCATTATTCACAGCATTTCCATGCAAAGTAGCTGTTAACAGCGCAAAATTTTGGCACAGCGTAAATTAAACCATCAACTTCTGTACCCTAATACCATCAACATAAAACATTCGACCAATTGGCATAGAAGGCATTAACCTTCGCCGATCCTTGTCCCTCGTATGCTTCCCCACCAGCTCGTACTCCTTAAAACCCACATATGAACACTCAAATCACCCCCTTTCTCCAATAACAAGAGCTAGTTCATCAATACGAGTTGCCCTCCAATATTATGCCGATCCGAGTTGAGCGATTTATATCCAATACAGCTAAGCACTCAAAACTCCTAATGGTAGAGCTCCCATTCGCATGAAGAAATTTGACACACCGGAGCCTCTACTCGAAATAATTCGCAAGTAAAAAATGTTTGCCGGGAGAGGAGGGTACGGTACCTCGTCGGGCTCGGCGGGGTCGGGGCGGGAGTACCGTCGCCGACGCCCAGACGCCAGCGGCGTAGGGGCGTGGTCCCCGTCCCGTGGCGGCGTCGGCGCGGGGACTTCGTCGGCCGCGGCGTCGTCGACCTCGCTGGCGAGCCGGGAGAGGCTCTCGCGGTAGGTCGCGATGGAGCTCCGCATCGCCGCCGGCGCCAACGCTCGGATCCGATGGGGAGCGTGCAGAGCTAGGGCTTGGGGCGGCGAGGCGAGGTGGGGGAGATCTGAGGGGTGGGAGGAGTGGGACGGGAGTAACGGAAGGAGGCAGGCAGGTTAGAGACGAAGACAACTCTTTTTTCGATTTTTCTTTTTTTTCTTTTTTAGTTTTTATTTCGTTGTTTTCGCGTAAAAGGTATGGTTGGACTTTCTACCGCGTGTTACATGCCTAGGCGCACAGCTTCGTCGAAGCCTTGAAGGTGGTGTGGATTCATAGGCGGGGGCCTCTCCGGGTAGTATTAGAAACTAGCTGCATATAAGCGCGGCGCACGCCGCGCTAGCTACCGTGTGGACCAAAGTAAAAGAGACGGTAATTCGCAGGGAATTCCACAAAAAAAATCAAAGACACATGCTTATTTTTGAAAAAATCAAAGGTCGTTTTTGTAAAAAACCGAGGACTTGTAAGGGTCTGTACATAAGTAAATAAGGACCTATATGTAATTTTGGAAACCCGCGGGGCACCATCCAAAATTTTTTTTAAAAAAAAACTTGCAGGGGCCTTTTCGCGAGGAAAAAGGACACATCGTAATTCCGAAAGTGAGGAAAAGCCCTCCCCGTCAGTCTTGAAATCCCGCACGCGCGCCAGGCGCCAGCAGTGCGACGCGACGTGGCCGAGCGGAGGCGCGGGAGTCCCCCTTGTATAATGGGGTTTTTTCTAAGCCCATTTTGGTGAGACCAATTTCATATAATTTCAAAGCACACGTAATTTAGTATATATTACTAAGACAAAATAGAGGAGATCAATTTGTAAGATGGACCCATTGCTATTTTTTGAATCATATGACACATGGATGGAGATGGTATGAAAAGGGCTTTGACGCTAATCACACGCGCATGTGTATTTGCACATTTTCACGTGAAAATCGCCACTTGGTAGACCTAATTCACCTTATTTTTTGCTAAACTATGTATCATATCTCTCCTTTTAATTGGTCATGAGATTGCTTAATTATTATTATTTCGTTTAAACGTTATCAGTTACAAATAAATAATGAGGTAGTTACCAGCAAGTTAATACTGCTTAATCTGTGATTTGATGAGATAATTACCAATGAATAATTCTGTTTTAATCACAGCAGTTACTAGTGAATAATTGTAGCCCCGTTATAAGGGCCTGGAGACGTCCAGGAAAAGAACAGAGCATTCCACCTCTATTCTTTCTATACTTTCATCTATGCAAATTTGTGCTATTGTGCTGCGTCGTCTGAACCTTGCTGACCTTTCTTCCCGGTGTGCATTTGGAAGGAGGGAGAGCAGCTATCTCCAAACCATTGCCATAGAGAGTACCTACTCGGGGTGGCAATAAGGTTTCCGAACCATTGAACTCATGCTAGTCTCTCATTGTATGACAGCTGACTTTGTTCAGGCTCCCGCACGGTGGTTGGCTCTGCTCGGGCTCCCGCTGTCGGTTGGCTCCGCCACTGCCCAGGCTCCCACATGGTGATCGGCTCTGCCCGAGCTTTGGTCGTTGACTAGCTCTACCACTGTGTGGATTTGCACCATAAATTCATAAATTCATGTTCTAGTGGATCGTTGATTCGTTGGTAGCTTGGATATGACTATAACGAGTTCTTGTCTTGTCCAACTTTTCTCAATTTCTCAACATTGATATAGATTAATTTAATACTATTTCATTTATAGTCTAAAAGTATTTTTAGAATCGAACTAATGAGCCAAGCCAAGCCAGAGCAAAAACCAATTTCATTCGAAATCGACTCATTTCAATATTTAACAATTAATGGGTGTAACTTGAACAATTTTGAACTGAGCCAATGAGACTTGCTAGTGAGCTTTTTCCCACCCTTAATTGACGGACATCCTCTACCTTTGTGTGTACATAGGCCATAAACTATGCATAAAGAAGAATCATTTTGAGTGAGTCCATAAGAAGCGACCCACTTTTTGTCATTGGTTCAAAGGGGAGACCAAGGATCTTGAGCAACTAGTCCATTAGAAAAACTTAAAAGAGAAGGAAGTTATGTTAATCTCTTTGCGTTCATTACAAGTTCGAAGTACCCTTCTGTAGGACCCGATATGGTAATCAGAGGTGGTGAATGATACCTTCAAATTCAACCCCCCAGATCGTATTCCAAAACTTCACTTTACTAATTACTAGAAGTTAGAAATATCATATTAGCCTACCACCAAAGACTCACCAAAGCGTGGAAGCAAATGGAGTTTAATACCATAGCACCGGTCAGACCGCTATTGACAAAGCGGTTGGACTGGCCTAGAGCTGATGGTCTAACCATCTAGGAATCAGTCTGACCGACCACTGGTTTGATTGCTCTCTTGATCCAGACCTGGAAATCAGCCTGAGCCAAACCCTAAAATGGCACAAATCTCAAAATACAAGTCCAAATGATTTGAGACTTTGCATACACCTTACTAAGGATATCAAAAACCTAATTCACCCAAAGATCTCATGGATCTTGACCAAAGTTCTAACCTTTCCTTGAGACAAGTAAGGTTACACAAAAACTAGAAAAAATATAAACTTGAGATATGACTTGCTCATAGGTTTGGTACTCCCTAGTTGGCTTTAGATATGTTCTCACATATCACAACAAGCAAAAGCACCCAAAGAATCAGACCAAAACTCTAGGAACATGATTTCATAAGAAGAGCTCCAAATCAAACCAAACCGGACAAACTCCAAGATCTTTCTACAGCCAGCTCTAAATAGATGGCATATGATCTTCATGAGACATCTGTATCTATTACACATCCCTAAAACCAGGAAGATCAAGAGGGAAGAAGAGAGGGCAAAAACATCAACCGAAACAAGAGCAAAACCAACAAGATCAAGAACACACCATGAGGGATGAATAAGATTAATCTATTATAACTTATGGATGTTTGACTTACAAACACTCCACCATGGAGAACAGAGCTCTCTCACCCAAGAGCTCTCACCCCACAAGCCTCCTCTCAAGGGAAGCCTCTCTCTCAAACCTTAGAAAATGAATGGTTGGTTGGATCTCACCAACCCCTCCCACTCATAAAGATGGAGCAATAGCCCACATATAATCCTAATGTATACTATCAATTAGCACAATTAGGAAACCCATTAACCCCATACACACCAGGTTTTACACTCAACACATGACTTATGCACACTTTTCAAAGCGTATAAGTCCAAACCCCCTAAGGAGCAAGCTTCTATCTACTTGGCCTCCTTAGCACTTCCTTGACCTAAACCGCTCTCTAAACACCGTAGTTTTGGTCCATTCACAATTTTTGGTATTTTATCTTCCATGTCAAAACACCTTCACCATGACCATAGATATCACCTCTTCCGCGAGCCTAATCAATGGTCTTATCTTTCTTTACAAGCAATCCCATGCTCGCAACATGTAGGTTCATCAATAGCTCACACATTGGCAAGTCTTTTCGTGTCAGTTTTCTTTGACCACACCTCACTTGCACTAACGATACTATTCGATGAACTATTACTTGAACCTTTCCTTCAACATCTTTTTTCTTCTCATGTGACTTGCTTGAGCCTAACCATCCTACTTGGCTTCTTTGACTGCACTTCATCCCATCCCGAGCCTAGTCCTGGCCCACACCATCGACCACGGCTACCTCTAAGCACCCTGCACATCAAACACCACGAAACTATTTATGGGTACAAAGTCTTCACAAGTTGATCCATGTTAGTCCAATATGTTTCATACATCATGAACGCAATGACCTAGACCCAAAAACATAACCCGCGACCAATTTCTCAAAATTATTAGAACCCCTCGGTCAAGAACAGGTCATGGCTGGTCTGACTGCCATTAGGGGCTTATTAGACTGCCAGCCTAGTCAGACTGCTCCCCTCAAGCCAATCAGACCGCTAGGGCAGAGCACGAGAGCAACACTCTTTGAAATTTTAGTAATTTGCTATCTATTTTTTACTCAAACCTCCATTTGAGATTACATCTAGTGCAAATAGTGATGGAAATGGATCGAATATGAATCGAATAGTCTCAAACCTCCACTCTTTAAAATGAATATGCATACAAATCCATTCTTTTAAAATGAATACGGATACAAATTCAAACATTCTCGAATATGAATATGAATTGAATGTCATAACAAACACGAATTTGAATCGAATATGTGCTTAATTCAATCAAATGCAAATATCCTAAAACTTTTATAACAAATCTCGGTAGAACAAATTTATGTAACATGACAACATGTCTACATGAGCTAGCAGTGTAGCACATAGAGTTGGAAATTATACAAAATAATTTTCACTTCTTGCTTGTGAACCTTGATTCATCAGAAAATTGCTTTGTACAATCAACCCCGGTGGTCGCTAGGGATAGAAACGAATTGAATATGAATTGAATAGTCTCGAATACGAATATGAACATTCTTGAATACGAATTCGTATTTTATGAACATTCTTGAATACCGATTTTGCTTAACATATTCATGTTTTCTTATATACGAATATCGGATAAAACAGATTATCCTTTATTATTTCCCATCCCTAAGTGCAAAGACATCTCTAGATGCTCATACACATTAGTTTGGTGTCCAAGAGCCAAAAGCCAAATTGGCCAATCTAACCGCTTGAACCAAGCTGGTCAGATCGTTGCTTGGCAAAATGCTTGAGAGGCAACTCGGGTAGTCTGACCAACTATGTAGAGCGATTTGACTAGCTCTACATAGCGGTCTGATCACACCTTCATAGAGGTCAGACTGGCCACTAATAGGCAACTCTGAAAAATTGCAAACTCTTGCAAATACAATTCCAAATCGACACAATTGCCAACTGTTCGGTATAAATAAACTATAAACATTCTTAACATGGTTCTTCACATTCGACCAAAGGAAAATCCACTACCTGACACAATTGTCTCTTTATATAGATAGATTCGATAGGGGGTTATTTTGCCTATGCAATCATAGCTGTCATATCCACGTGATGGGAAGCCATGTGGTCCATTCTCCTTTGCCGTTTTTCGTTCCTAATTAGGTTCGTGTGATGCCACCCGCAGCCAGGCAAGGCCACGAGTGGCTTCTTTTGGGCTATGGCTTTGGCTTTTGGCATATGATTTTTAAATTTTGGCTGTTTATGAGAGATAGTATGTATAGGAAAACATTCGTATGTGATTTTGGCTAGTGAGATATGCCTCCTTACCCTGGATGTTGCTTGGGGCCAAACATATCCATCTGGTGCCATGGCCTTGGTGCACAGTGTAACTCTAGCACTGAGTTTTGCAAAAGTATATGTGGACTGTGTTAATGCTAATTTCAAGGTTGTTCTACTGTAGATGCCCCAAACAACGAGGTTGTGACTCTAGGGTAAGCCACTAGAACATTCATCCAGTGGCCTAAGAAGAACATCTACCTTGAGCTACCTACACCAGTGTCGAAGTCACGGGAAAGTCCTGCAATGGTGAAAGTCCACGGAAGCTACCTGCACCGGTGTCAACTTCATGAGAATGTCCTACAACGGTGTCCTACAACGGTGTTAAGTCTATGGGAGCTATTTGCACCGGAGCTACCTGCACCTGAGTTACCCGCACCAATGCGGCAAGGGCATAGTGCATCATACGCATCTACACCTCGTACCCAGTCAACTCCCTTGAAGTCGACCTCTAAACAGCAAGGCGGCAAGGGCAAATTGAAGAAGACCGATGATATCCCCTTTCTACTATTGGCCCAGAAATTCATGCTACGCGAGCCATTGGTTGTCTCGATAGAGCACCCCAAACCCTTGGATCGCTTGCCAGAGATTGCATGCATGGTACATGGAACAGGCCAACAAGATGGATGAATAATGTGGTCGGATGTCAATGTCAAGTTCAGGCCGTATCATCTTCACCAGAAGGTTCAAGACTATGTCTTCACGGTGACCTTTGAGGACTTGTTCTTACTCTTCAACCTCGACACCCTTGACGTCTTATTCATGCGATGCTAGACACTATAAGTGTGTACAATCATGGTCTATGTTGTATAATACCAATAAATATCATATATAACTCCTTGGTTTTGTATATATATAGACACATAGACACACACATGGTTCTGATGCCAAATCAAAGAAATCACCGGTAGGTTTTCTCGACCTACACTTGGTCTCCATGCAAAGCATCTAGGAGGATGCATCCTTTATAGAGACTTATATGACGACGTCATTTCTGGCTCACCATAATAAGAAATTAATACTTTTGCCCTACAATCAAGGGTAAGTACTGCATTAGTGACTATACTTGTTGATTTGTGCTTGTATGTAACACAAACTTAGGTTTAATGATCATGGCGACATTGGCGACATACCAGTGTAGGTTCCACTAAATTCTAATTGTAATTATACCAAAATAGAACATGGTAATATACCTTGATTTCTTAAATAAGGCCAAACATGACTTCATAGTTGTCTGATAATTAATCGATAGGTAAACATATTTTCTCCAAAGATAATTATATTATAGTTTTTTCTTCCTTTGCAATAGCTATAGCTAACCTTTTGGAATCACGTAGGTCATTCACCTTGTACATTGCTACTGGATGGAGATCTAAGGGAGGGATCAGCGCCCTGTAACATGATCTAAATTTATCTGTATTCGCTAGCTGTAAGATCTAGGATAACTGACTAGAGGGGAGTGAATAGGAGGTTTAATTATTTTCTTGCCTTCTAAATAATTTCTACAATTTTAATATGGCAGGAATTTAAAGCAATTGAAACATATACAGTTATAGTAAGTTCAAGGTACTACAAGTATAAGACTTTACAAGAGGCTCTAGCACAAGTATATAATCACAATGTACTAGAAGTACAAGAGCTGAAAAAGAGACAAAGAGATAACCAATATACACACAATGTTTTTACCGTGGTGATCAGAAACTTACCGGTTTCCCCTAGTCCACATTAAGGAAAGCCCAAGTTACTTGGATCGGCTCTACAAATTAAGCCTCAGCTCTTCAATTCACTAGTGGTTGTCCTTCCTTCACTCCGAAGATGGTGAACACCAAATTACTCACAAGTCAACGCCGGGCTTCTTCACAACCTTCTTGAAGAAGTCACCATGCAAACTCCCACCAAGTCATCTAGGTGCCAGCAAGCACCAAGAGTAAAAGATCACAATTTCGCTTGACGACAATCAAGTGCCAAAGGATCAATCTAGAGATGAAATGCACTTATTTGGCTCAACCACCTCAAATGAATGCACAATTAGAAAATGAGGTGTGGAGTGAATGCTCAATGCTCAAAGATGTTCAATAAGGTCTCTTCTTCCTGTCCTTGGGCAGGTGGAGGAGTATTTATACCCTCATCAACCAAAACTAGCCATTACAATACATTCCCTAAAAAATTTAGGGCGAGCGGAAGTACCGCCATGCAATGGCTGGCACTTCCGCACCTATTCTGACACAACAGTAACGACTATTTCAAAGCTTTTCAACTAGCCGTTGGAAGTCAGCGCGAACTACTGCCGTTATAAATTCGTTAGTTCTGATGATCGGAAGATCGAAAAATTCGACGCGGTACTTTCATTTGATTCGAGGCCGAGAGTTGGCGCTCTTTGGAAAAAAACTTTCTGCCTGGGTTATTCGGGACTTCCATGCTCCGGAAGTACCGTTAAAGGCTACGGTACTACCGCTCTATCGTAGTTCCACCGTTGAAACTCTGGTACTTCCATTTTTCGCAGTCACAAAAACATCTCGAGGGTGCTCTCTGGAAAAAAAAGGTTTCGCTCGACTTTGATGGAGCTTCCGGAAAGCGAAAGTGCTGTTGTTTTCACGCTGGAACTTCCGGTTGTCCAGACAGAGCACCGATTGAGTCCGAGGGTGCTCTTTGGAAAAAAGGTTCTGGTCGGTTTTTCGGAGCTTCTGTGCGCCAGAAGTACCATTTGAGGCTACGGTACTGCCGCTCTACATTAGTTCCACCGTTGAATCTCTGGTACTTCTGTTTTTCTAGACAGAGCATAAATTTGGCTATCAATTTTAGTTTTCAATGAATGCATAATCCTAAATTGATCCAATGGCACAAGAATATGATATCAAACTACTCGCCATGATCCCTCTTAATGGTACGATGTTTATCCTATAATCCGGTCTTCCATCCTTTCTCCTAAGACCCTCTTAATGGTATGATGTTTATCCTATAATCCGGTCTTCCATCCTTTCTCCTAAGACCGGTAAAAATAAAAAGGATCCTAGTCTATATATACCATTGCCTTGAGCCACTTTGATCTTCATGTTGATCCTTAGCATGCGTCTCATCATCATTTTAGGGACTAAGCCTTTTAAACACTTAATAAACATATCAGTCCCACATTCACATAAATTCATTAATGTCCAAAACCATTTTTAGAGGCCTAGATGCTTTCACCACACACATTAGTTCTATATAACACTTCATAGTAATGCCTTTTGAACTAACTAATTCTATTTTTGTAGTACCACTAGCAGCCACCGGGCAACACCTGTGAATACTATGTTTACCACAACAAGCAACTACTCCTCGGTTCTACGATGACCAGTGATTCTCAGGTTTATCATTTTTGCAATAATTATTTCATACTTATTAATTTATATATATGCATGACTTTGACCTTCCTAGTGACAAGTTGTGACCATCGCTACAACTGTGCACTTTGGAACAGGCCGAGCTCCAAAAAATTCAAGGATAATTTATGTACTTTTTGTTGTCTCAGGTCATAAACCAAACTGGGGAGTTCCATAATGTAGATTGAACTTGATTGGAATAAGATTGAACTTAATGGGACATGTATGTATTTGTTCATGAATGGTTAATTTTAGTTCATTTGTGAAATAGATATTCTTGTTTACGAAATGAATGTGAATTGAATATATACATGTACTTATTGTGTTTTTGCTTCTTTCAGATGGCATGATTAGCATTTCGTGAGGCTACCCAACAAACAGAAATAGATTTAACAATACAAAAGAATATCACAGATGGTTCTGTAGGACAAACTATCTGTGATACATAATCTATCATAGACGGTTTCATCTACAAACCATCTATGATACATTAGGTATCATAGACGATTTTATCTACAAACCATCTGTGATAGTCAACTATCATAGATGGTTTTGAGTTAATAGCCATCTGTGATAGTCTGTATCACAGATGATTCAAAAACCGTTGGTGACGACCTCATGTTCTTATTGACCCATAAACTTAGACGGCTCACGAAACTGTCTGTGATGATATTTTCGAACCGTCTGTGATGACTTTTTCTACAATAGTGTGTTGTATGGAACTGAACTAACTAGTTATTATGTGATTTTTTTAATTGCTCTTGTAGTTTGGTTATGAGTGTAATTGTGATCATGTAGTAATTTATGTCATACTTGTGTTAGTTAAGTACTTAATTTGTTTTGAATGCAAGTATGATTTTATAGTGTTTATGTAGCTAAATGACTACATGTTAGTGACTGAAATCAATTTTCTTTAGAAAAACAATTCAGCAAAAAAATAAAAAAACCCTTGTTGACGTTATAAATCCAATTTCCTTCAGAAAAATCCAAAAAAGCCAAATAGTGTTTTTCTTACACTACTACAAAAAGAATAATATTGGACGACTCATAGACGATTTTGGTTCAGTGACCATATGTGTTACTGGCTATGCTAGAAACTATCTGTGAAGAGATAGTATTATAGACGGTTCATATTGAACATCATCTATGAAGTATCACAAATGGTTCTAAACAAAGACGTGTCTATGATATTACTAAATATCATAGATAGTTTTTCTTAAAACTATCTATGATAATGAACTTATCACAGATGGTTATATATTAAAAACCGTCTCTAATAATTTCACTCATTGCAGACCCAACCGCCACAAATCTGTCTTAAATTCCAGATCTATTTTGATAGGCTGGTGCTTTGAGGAGGTGGGGCTTTCAGGCTAGTTGGTGAAAAGAGACCACAGATTTGGGACATGTCGTGGTCGATGCCACCTTGGTCGAAACTACCATGGTCGATGAGGGGGAGGGGAGGGGGAGATGTGGATGGAGGAGGGCGTAGTGCCAGGGGCTTCCGGGAGGGAGGCGGTGCTAGGGAGACCCGGGGCGGGGAGGGGTGGAGGCGGCGGGGAATGGTCGGAGGCGGCGCGAGGAGGCTGGAGGGGTGGTGCCGGGAGAAGCCAAGGAAGGAATCGGGAGGCACCGGGGAGGCGGGGGGATGGCGGGGGAGGTGCGAGGAGGCCATAGGGGCGGGGGGGAGGAGGCGGGGCGGGGAGGTCATGTGACCCAGGTTTTATTAAAATAAAAATAAATAAAAATCAATTAAATTAAAATTTAAATTAAAATAAGTATTTTTGTGCCCAAATTTTTTTTGGTTTTGCCTGGATTTTCTGTTTTTGAAAAAAAGCCGATTTGAAAACTATTTTAAGTGAATACTTAAAACTATTATTATTAAATAAAATGATATTTTGATTTTCTATTAAAATTCTAATTCAAATTAATTATTTGGATTTACTTGGCTTTTATTTGGTTTTCTGAGTTTTCTAAAGTTTTAAAATCTATTTTGAAAATAAAAAGTATTTTAAGTAAGAAAATTAAATACCAACATTAGTTAAAAATATTTTTACTAAGTCCAAAATGTCTCCAGGAGGTTCTCAGAATTTTCTGGAACTTTTGGAGTTTATTTCGTATTTTTCTGAGGCTTAATGTATTTTCTAGGCTTTTCTGAAAATCTAGAAATCAAAAATAAAAAATTAAAACCTTCCCTCCCCTCTGGCCGCCACGTGGACGGACCAGATCCGCCCACGTCCTCCCTCCCGGCCCATCCCGGCCACCCGCTCCATCCCGCCTACCCCCTCCCGATGGCCGCCACGTCGCACCCCGACCAATCTCGACCATCCCTCTCCCTCTCTCCTCATAGCCGCCCAATCCATCCCCTCTCTCCACGTGGCAACATCACCGCCGCCCGCACCTTACCCCTCTCTCCTCTCTCTGCCGCCCCAACCCCACCCGTCAGCACCTTCTTCCCCGCCCCCATCTTCTTCCTCCCGCCGCCACCGCCCGTTGCACAACCGTCGCCCGCCCTAACCGGCGCCTCTCCCCACTCCCCACGCACGCCACCTCTCCCCTTCGTGCGCCACACGCCCCGCGCCCACTTCCCCCTCTCTTTGCGCCCCCATCTCCCCCACCTTCCCCGCAATGGCTGCCGACACGTCCACCCCTCCGGCGAGCGATTCCCGCGGCCTCCCTCCTCCTCCGACCCTATAAAACCCACCTTAGGCTCCGCCTCTTCCCACCGCAACTCCCTCCGCCCCCTCTTCCCTCCCCGGTGAGCCAAGTGCCCTGCATCGAGAATTTTTGTGTGCGCACCGGCGAGCTCAACAGCGAGCAATCGCCACCGGCTCGGGCCACGCCTAGCCTCGCCGTCTCCACCATCGCCTTCGCCGTGCCGCCCTCGACCTCGGCCGCCCCTCCGCCCCGCCCGAAGGCCGATCTCGCCGATGACCCGAACCGTGCCGCTGCCTCTTCACGCCGCCGTCCGCCTCCGGTCACCCACGGTGAGCCCACGCCCCTCCCCTGAAACCCCCGTGTGCCCCTCTCCCCGTTTCCACCCTCGCCGCCGCCCGCCAGAGCGCCGGTGCGGCTGCCCTCTTCTTGAGGCCCGGGTGGAGGTAGTTGACCCACCGGAGGCGGCAGCTCTTGCCGGTGCGCTTGAGACCTGTAAACCCACCAAAGCCACAACCAAAACATGTGCCAGACGCGCACACAGAGAAGAAGAAACAAAGATTGGTTAACACCTCACTGCCCGTCCTCATGCATCTCTCCTGGTGCGAGCGATTTGGGGAAAGAGGCGAGATCGGGGGAAAATGCATGACCGAGTGATGGAGAAAGAAATCGAAGAGTGACGGATATATATGCAGACTTTTATCTTCGTAGCGACAGGTTGCGACCAACGCTACAACACTGGGTATGCGGGTAAAATCCCACAATGGAGGCAGGAGGATGAGCAGGCAAACCTGCGGGAGACCTTCCCACTGTTTGCTGGGATCCCTGATGAGCGCACCCAAAATTAGATAAGAGCGAGATCATCTACCGTGTTATTAGGGGCCATCTCTTTTCAAAACCCCGCGAACGAGGAAATGTCCCACCGCTTGAAAGCGCTGAGTGTAGAATCTTCCCAAGGCTCATTGGAGATAGTTAGGGAGAGAGATTTACTCTCCACTGCCTAGGAAACAAGGAGCACCTAGGTCGCATGAGATGCCTTGGTTTTTATGTTCCTTGGAAACGTGGCTTCCTAGAGGACACTGAAGCTTACCGTAGTAGAAATAGAGCCAAAGCCAAGCACGAGGCATAGCTACAAGAGGATATTATGGCAAAAATCAGAGATGAGATGCAAATGTTGGTCAAAGATGAGATGCAAAGGTGTAGGGAAAATCAACAGGAAGCCCCACCGCTCCTGTGATAGGCAGCCCCCCAACCGTCGAGTAGCTATGCGTCCAACCCTACCTTGAAAAGCGACCACCGATTTTCTATCGATGATATTCTGGTAATAATTATTATTATCTCTGAAATGCTCGATCTATTGATAGGGCTGTTGGAGTAGTTAATTTTGTATTGTTATGTAGGTGGCTACAAAGTGCAAACTCTAAGTAAAATATACCTCTGTTGCCCTATGCGCTGCTTCAGGCTAGACATATCCATTTGGGCTAGGGCCTTGGTGCACAGTGTATCTCTAGCGCCAGGTTTCACAAAAGTGAATATGGATGGTGCTCATGCCAATTTCGAGGTCGACCCGCTGCAAATGCCCCCAACGATGAGGTCATAACTCCAGGGCAATCCATTGGAACATTCATCTAGTGGCCCTAGAGCAACATCTGCTTGGAGGCTCCTGCACATGTGCCAAGTCCACAAGAGCCATCTGCACTGGTGCCAAGTCCACTCGAGCTATATGCACCGGTGCCAAGTCCACGAGAGCCATCTGTACTGGTGTCAAGTCTACTCGAGCTACTTGTACAGACGTAGCAAGGGCGCGGTGCATCTACATCTTATGCCCGGTTGATTACCGTGGAGTTGACCTACAGCTGAGGTGGCAAGGGCAAACTGAAGAAGACAGATGATGAGATCTCCTACTTGCTGTTGGCCCAAAAATTCATATTAGGCGAGCCGTTGGTCGTCCCAAAAGAGCACCTTCTAACTCTAGGACTATCTTGCCAAAGATTACATATGTATTACATGGAATAGGCCAACAAGATAGAGAAACAACAATGCTCGGGTGTCAACATCAAGTTCATGCTGCATCATCTGTAGTACAATATTCATGATTGTATCTTCATGGTGACCTTTGAGGACTTATTCTTTCTCTTCACACTCAACGCGCTTGATGCCACACTCATTCGATGCTTAGACACTGTAAGTGTGTACAATCATGGTCTACGTTTATGTAATGCTGATAAATATCATATAAAACTCATTGCTTTTGTGTGTGTGTATACATGGTGAGTGAAGCAAGATTAACGAAATTACCGGTTGGATTCATCGATCGACGCTTGGTCGCCATGGAAGGAGGATGTATCCTTCATTGAGAATTATATCACGAAGGTATTGGAGGGTCACCGTAATAAGGAATTCATACTTATGCCCTATAACCAGGGGTAAGTACTACACTACTGGCTATATTTGTTGATTTGTATTTTATAAACAACACGAACTTAGGCTTAATGACCACATACCTGTGTAGGTTCTATTAGATTCTAATTGTAATTATACCAAAATGGAATAGAGTAATATACCTTGATTTCCTAAAGAGGAACAAAATTGACTATACAGTTATCCAACAAGTAATTAATGGGTAAACATATTTTCTCCATAGATAACTCTATTGCAGTATTCCCTTTCTTCCCAACAACTAAGGCTAACTTTTTGGAATCATATAGGTCATTTGTCACGTACGTTGCAAAGGTACGGAAATCTAAGAGAGGGATCGATGCCCTGCGACACGTTATAGATTTTCTAGTATTAGCTAGTACATATTAATCCTAAATAACACTTCGTAGTAATGCCTCTCGAACTAATAAATTCTATTTTTGTAGTGCCACCAGCAGCAACAACAACACCTGTGGTTCTATATTTGCCACAACAAGCAACTACTCATCAATTCTGCAAAGAACAATCCTGAGGTTGTCAATCTTATGATAATTATTTCATACTTATCAATTTATATATGTATGCATGACATTGATCTTCCTATCGACAGGTTCCATCCATCGCTACAATTCCGTTGGAACAGGCCGACCTCAAATATATTCGAGGACAGTGTACATACATCTTGGTATCTAAAGTCATAAAAGAAGATGAGAAGTTCCACAATGTAGAATGAATTTCATGGGATAAGATTGAATTTAATCGTTTATGTGTGTATTTGTTCATGGATAGATAATTATTTATTTTATTTCTGTTAATTGATTTATGAAATGAATATTCTTGTTTTTGAAATGAATGAATGTGAATTGGATGTATATACTGTGTTGAAGATGCTTGTTTTAGAGGGCATAGCTAGCATTTCCTCAGGCTAGCCAACAATCAGAAATAGATTTAGGAACAAAAAGAATATCACAGATAGTTATTAACTCATAACTGTCTGTGATAGTCAACTATCACAGATGGTTGTTACTAAAAACCATCTGTGATATTTGGTTTATCATAGACAGTTTCAACTACAAACTGTCTATGTCAAAGCATATATCACAAACAGTTTTTAGCAATAACCATCTATAATAGTGTAGGACCGAAATGGCGACAGAGGGGGAGTGAATGTCGATCTCTAAAAATTCGTCCCCGCACAAGTACTTAAAAAGAGTATTCCCTCCGATAGCTATAGGCAACTATGAAGAAATGCTTACTTGAGACACACTGCCAAAAACCAAATAAACCAAAGACTAAATAGCAGAAAATTCAAGAACTACCTGCTGCCCAAAACGGGGTCTCCCCTGCTAAAAACTGAAAGCCGAAGGAAAAAGATTAAAGCAAGAACAAGACAGCCTTCCGAATAAAAGACATGCAGCAAAGGAGCCTGTCGAGAGCTCACAACAGATCAGCCGAACAGAAATAAAAAGAAGGACACTGAGACTGCATCAGAGAATGCACAGCTTCTTGTCGGCAGAGAAAAAGCTACAGCCGAATCAACAAGACTACTACCAAGAGGCTTAATTACTGCAGAGAATTGACTGCCGGCCAAGCAAAGGAATTTAATATTTAATGCAGCTGCAGAAAGCATCAAAGAATACCATGCATCTTTGGCGAATGCATGGACTCCAAGAAAATGCGATTAGTGGGACACTGCAAGAGATATTTTGCTGCTTCAAGAACCACTCGGCAGATAAGGACCAGAAGACAACCAAAGCATTAAATGCCCCAAAAATTCAACTTCCGATTGATGCTTGCTGCCAAGAAAAGAGACCAAGGGGTAGTTGAGCAAGTACACATGCATGTATGAGCTTGTGAACACCCTCAAACGGCTGCACCCTTTCAAAAAAAAACTAGTACTTCAATCCATAAAGAAGATCCCTTGCGGCAAGAAGTAAAATGGTCAAGACTTTAAAAGGACAAGCCTTACCCCAAAGATCCTTCGGACAAGACTTGTAAAAAGGAAACAAAAATACTAATTAAGAAGAGGAGCCAGAGAAGGAAACATTCAAGCAATTTTCAGATTTTTATTTCAAACAACCAAGAAATACAAGGAGTCCCGATACGCATGGACATTCGGAGGAATGATTACAAGATTTCTCAATCCATCCTCTCCCTCTCAATCCTCAAGAACACCAAGAGCTACACATGCTTCTTGGGAGGAACACACATACACACATGGAGAGACACAAATAAAAACCTAACTTTTACACCTACTCTCTCAAAAATTCAGCACACCTCTCCCTCTCTATTTATAGCCTCCACTAATGGGTTTGCTCCATGCTTTACCCATTAGGTCTTCAACAACTCGGCGCTTTATCCAAACCCGCTTCCTTTTGTGTTGCTTTGCGTTTTACGAAAGCGCCCCGCGCGCACCTTCGAAAGCTTCCTCATCCTGCCTCGCAAGCCACGCAGCCGCCGTCTTGGCACACCTTGACCGTTCGACCTCGGCGCCACCTGCGCCTAGTCCGGTCCATCGTGCCTCGCCACGACTCCACCTCGAGTCCACGTCGTCTTGACACATCCCGGCCGTTCGACCTTAGCGCCACTGCGCCTAGTCCGTCCATCGTGTCGCCACGACTTCGCCTCGACGTCCTGCAGCCACACAGACAAGAAATACGTCAAATAGCACCGCTCGATACATCAAAGTATAATTACCATTATACTTACCACTGAAGAAGTCCAAACCTGTCGAATCATCAGAATATGCAACCTAACCCGATACGACCAAGTTTGACCAAAGCACCGAGTCCGTCGCACCATAGCGACATGGTCCAAACCACTCAAACCAAACTCGACTAAACTAAACCACTGTCAATTACTCATCATTCACATGTGGTCACCTCCACATGGTCTATCAATCTCCCCCTTGATGAGTATATTGACAAACCTCGAAAAAGCGCAAAGAAGAGTTGAGTTTGATGAATCCAACATGGTCCAAAGAAGGGAATGAAGCTAATGACCATGTCGACAGAAAGATCACTAGAGCAGCAACTGAAAGAGCAAATTGTTCTCCAAAGCTCTAAAATGATCCCAACTAGCTTTTGCTACTCTATTCTCCCCCTTTTGGCAATAAACACATCAAGAAAGCAAAGGCGAGAATATGACATGTCAAAGGATGAAATGGCTGAAGTTTGATTATTCGAAGCATTTAGAGCCATGAGAATTATCCAATATGACCAACAAGTACTACACCAAGCCATAACTGAATACACGCTATCTAGATCATGACAACGTATATATAAGCCAGCTAGAGCACATAGATGACAATCCGAAAATGAGGTGCATTATGTGAGCAAGTCAAGTCATCAAAGAGCAAAGTCTAGCTAGAGACATCCAAGGATGATGCAGGCCATGTCAATAAGCTAAGCGTAACTACGAAGCTCAAATAGAGTCCAAAGAGAATGCTATATACTCAAGAATGAAACATTTGTTAAAGTACTTGGTTCTTGTTGTAGCTTAAGCAAATTGAGCACAAATGACATATTTTCTTTTGAAATTCATGATTGTTGCCAACCAGATTTTGTTTTATCATGTGCTAGATCTCAAGCCTTATGCGACTACTTCAAGCGATAAGCTTAAGAAGATAGTCTAGGTCATCCAAAACTCCCCCTAAGTTCATCCCAAGTGCAATGGCAAGCCGTCTCATAGGAGAGAATTGGTGAGATCAGTTTTTTCGCACAAAAAGAGATCTTTTTGCTTTTTAACATGTTGTACTAACTCATGCATCATCAAGAGACTAAAATAGCTCAATCTAAGGCTCAATAGAGATTCAACGCTCACCTTAGCCTATTTGACATGGCATGAATCATAAAAGGATCGCTAAAGCAAGACTAGACTCAAATGTGAGCATGACAAGTTTTAATTCAAGTTGAGCAAGTTTAATTAACTTATCATGGCAAAGGCTAGTCTATACATATGAAATCATGATAAATCTAGCAAATGAAGCATAAATCATGGCAAGGTGTAAAGCATTGTAAGCATGTCATAAAAGGATAAAAATCAGGGCTCAATGTAGTTATATTACAATGCGAAATGCTGAAATGCAAGAAAATCTAGCTCCCCCTCAACATGAGATGCAACTTTTAGTTCAAGTTGAGTTATGTCAGTATTAAGCTCCAGAAGCTCCCAAATGAACTCCCCCTGATGTGACCATGCCACCAACACGTACGACCATAGCGGCCAATATCAAGAATGAACTAAAGGTGAATTCGTTTCTTCAACTTCAACATATTTTAAATGAGAATATGATGCTACCTAATGATGAAAATATATCTATTTGTAGCATCACATCACTTTGGAACCAATTGAAGCAAGAGTTCAAGTTCGACAGGTTTTGGAATCCAATTCGGCCTCCAGATCAATTCGGATTCAGCCTGACAGGTCAATTTCAAATGGCCATAACTTTTGATCCAGAAGGCTTCTTAGGGCCCGTGAGTACTCGTTGGAAAGCTCTTGGAGTCTCCTTTCAGATGGATCTGGTCTCACCTCCAAACTCCATCCGAGCAGATCAAAAACTGCGAAACAAGTCACATCACTTTTTCAGTCCGAGTCAAAGTGGGCCGAGAGCCTTGTAATTTGGGCTATTTGGGCCGGTACTGTTCATGTGAACAGTACCACGGCCACGTGAACAGTAACCGCGAATAGTACCATATCCCTTGTCATTAGATAAGTGCGGCTTTCCCCGCCCCTATTTAAGGAGGCTGCACCCCTTTAGTTTTCCTTGGGTTTTGCTTAGATTAATCTGTCTTTGAACAGTTTTCGCCGTTCATCGGTTTGTGAGACCCCACTTGTGAACTTAATATTTATTCGCAATTTCAGATTGCATCTTCTACTCTCTTGCTTGTGTTCTCGATTAAGCTTGCGGGAGATAGCCTTCTTAGCGAGGTCAATCGTGTTCGCGCGGTTGATAACCAACGAGCGATGGTGTAGTGATTGCGAGGTTCGATCTGTTTTGGTGGAGCCTTTGGATCATCAACGTCGAGATCTCCACAATCGACTTATCGGTACCTCTCGAGAAGATCGGGCCATCGTCACATCGGTTGGTATCGAGCAACGGTTGCCCGTGAGGTAATTCTTGTATCCCTAGTAAGTAGATTGGTTTTTATTTCCTATAGTCCAGAAAAAAATTGCCCCACAGAAAGAATTAACTCCGCTGTCCAAACCCCGTTGTGCCTTTCAATCTGTTAGTTTTGGTTTGCTAAATTGAATTTGTGTCCATATTAGCATTGTCTAGTTGCTGGTCATATCCTTGTTCCCTTAAAAATCCAAACAAAAGAAAAATTCCCCAGCCAAACCCTAATTTCCAAATTCGGCTGCTTCTTCCTTTCTCTGCAGCCGCCACCAAAAACGCCATATCTTTTGATTCCGAGATTATTTTTGAGTGGGACCACCGCCATTAGATTCCAAAATCTCCTATCCATCTATCTGTAAAAGTTCACGTCATTCCAGTAAGTCAGTTAAGAGATATATGCGGTGAAAGTTGGCCCAGTTATCTGTTCTGAATCTGCAACAGTCTGCAATTGTGATTTTTGTGCGAATTTCTGTGTCGGGTTTCCGAAGTTGGCCCCAAAAGAAAATCTGTAGAAAAAGCCGTCAGAAAACAGAGAAAAAATGAATCAGTGAAAAAGAGGCATCTGACAAAAAGTTACAGCCAAAATACCGACATACTGTCCAGTGGACAGAAATCTTCAGTTTTCAGTTTTGGGTCAATCCTTGTGTTCCTCAATTCCAGATTGCATTGGATTGAATTATCTTGTATTTACCACTCCCACACATTGCCATACACTTGTTTTTAGCCTTCTTCCATTCTTGGTTGATCAGCAACATAGGCTAAGTGCTAGATACGGACTATAATTCAATTCTATGCAATTCTGAAATTATCTGATTGTTTTCCATTGCTACCATATTGTGCCTTCCAAGCTCCACATACTCTTGATCGAACAGGTCCCCTCTTGCAATCGTGCCCACGCTCGACACGGTGTCACGAACCAGCCACCGGTTGTACCACTGCTGCATTGGTAAGAACACTTATAAGGGTGTGGTAAGGCGGCTTGAGAATGTGTGATTCCACCTTCCACCACCTAGTAGTTGATAGGGATAATACCTTTGTGTTATCTTTTGTTTTCTACTAACCATCACAGGTGGGTCGTCTGATGATCAAGAGTGTGTTTTAAAGGGAGAGCTCATGACGCTCTTCGATAAACAACGCACTACCATTATTGAGGACTTCGATAGGAAGTTTCAATCTACGACAGATACATTGCAGTGCGCCATCAATGAGAGTATTGCACACCTTGAAAGAATGCTAAATCGGCCACCAAACATTGGATGCGAGAATGATCACGATGCGGACCACAATCGTGAGGAGGGAGATGATAATGAGAGACAAAACCGCGACGCCAGTGCTTCATTTGCTGCCCAAGATGCACACCCACGACACCGCCTACATCAAAACCGTCACGGTATGGGAGGTAATAATTTTCAGCACCAAAATGATCATTCTAATCATGACCGCTTTGCTAAAGTCAAGTTTACCATTCCATCTTTTTCTGGTCTTTATGATGCTGAAATATATCTTGATTGGGAGATGACGGTAGAGCAGAAATTTAATTCTCACTTGGTTCCTGAGCAACATAGAGTTAGACAAGCTACTAGTGAGTTTAAGGACTTTGCTATTATCGGTGGAATGACACAGGTACCATGCGCTACAACTTGATACATGGGAGCGGTTAAAAGAAGATATGCGTGCTAGATTTGTTCCTCTGCTTTTAAACATGAAATGCATAAGAAATTGCAGTGCTTATACCAAGGTAATAAATCATCGAGGAATATTATCAAGAACTACAAATAGGCATGTTGCGTTGTAATGTTGTAGAAGATGAGGTGGATAAGATTTGTCGTTTTTACGGGGTTACAGCGTGAAATTCAGGACATTGTTTATTATAAAGATTTTTCTACTATCAACCGTTGTTCCAGCTTGCTTGTTTGGCGAAAAAGAATTGCAGGGTAGGCAACAAAGGACAAGGAGCAACTTTGAAGATGCGTCTACATCGAGATCAATGCAGGCAAGCCAAGATTGCCCCACCTCCTATTTGTCGAGCTGCTGCCCCTCGTGAGTAGGGCGCGTTCAGCAGCACCGCCGCCACTATCACGCGCTTTGAGGCGAGCAAATCTACTAGTGTGCAAGCACCAGCACGAGCTCTTCGCCGGTTGCTTCCACGGGCGTCTGACGGGCATTGTGTGCCACCGTTGTAAAGGGATTGGCCACGTCATGAGAGATTGCACAAGTCAGCGGGCGTACATTGCGACGGAAGATGGTGGTTATGTAAGTGCTAGTGATGTTGAGGATGAATATGCTCTTGCAGCTAACCTTGCGGTAATGGTGATGATCATGAGAACAAACTGTGTTTGTGCCATTTTACGTGACTAACAACTTGCGGGTAGTTGAGAACCATGCCAAAGAAGAGCATGAGCTGATTGAATCATTGACCCCATTGGTTAAGAATGAAGATAAGGAGATGGATGCACTTACATCATCGAGGAGAGCCAAAAGGTAAAGAACATGGTGCTATCATCGCTCACGGTATTGATTTGGTGCTACAACAAGACATAGAGCAATCTTGTGAGTATATACCTCTGTAGTGCAATCTTACGATGTTCCTTGTGTTGACTTAAATGAACCATGTGCTGATCTAAATTCTCATAATTTTGCACATGTCGAATTAATAACACATAAAGAAGTTTTGACTAGAATTTCTCCTGTTAATTCATTGTGTTACATCATGATGGATCTACCTATGAAATTGTCACATGCTATGGAGAAAGTTTCTGAACTTGCATGTTCGAAATTCTTATTTAGTACCTACACCCCTGGATATAAGTTTAATTTGATTGGAGATTATGGTGTGGAAAATCAATTTCTTGTATATCGAATATGCATAACTTGCGATCACGTGGATGAATTGAAACTTGCTGTTTGGGACAACAATTCTTGTATGGTGAATCATGTTCAATGTGAGAGGGAAGTAAAATTTAGTATTCATCCAATGCCTATGTGTTCATCGCTTTTTGCACTATCTAGTATGAACAATCTGAATAAAGATGATGAATTATGGCAGAACATACAAGCCTCTTCACCCTTGTTAGATGAATTTGCTATGGTTCGATTAAGATATGATTATATGGATGAACTTTGCTTGATTCCAAAAGTTGTAGTTTTGCCCATATGTGCAACCACTACATGTTTACAACGTCAAAGATTTGAATTGCATAAATGCTTCACTTACATTTGCAAAACAAGTTGCAATAATTATTGTGTGAGAAATTTTGAATTGCTCATTAACATATATGATTACTCTTGTGTTAATAATACAATGAGCTTTTATGATCACTGCTGTTTTATAACATTAATTGTGCAACAACGAAGAAGCTGTTAAAGCGGATGACATATACATATACCATGCATACACCTTGGCTTCTTTGTTACCATATTTTCAGCTTATCAAAAGCCGAGGGCGGCTTTATTTGCAAGAAGGGAGGATGATAAGAACATGTACCCTATGGATACAACCATATTTGCTATACTTATTGTTCCAATTACTAGAGCTCCTCGCATCACTTAAATTATGAGGTGAGCTCGTTTCAAAGAGATTTTACTTTATTTGATAAAGAACTTATGATATTAGATCATGAGAGTTTGTTGCGTTTGCTATCATGTACCAAGATTTATAATCAAGATCATGCAATACGTGACACTACACATATGTTAAAACCAAGGACGATTTTCCATCAAGAAGGGGAGGATGATGTGACCATGCCACCAACACGTACGACCATAGCGGCCAATATCAAGAGTGAACTAAAGGTGAATTCGTTTCTTCAACTTCAACATATTTTAAATGAGAATATGATGCTACCTAATGATGAAAATATATCTATTTGTAGAATCACATCACTTTGGAACCAATTGAAGCAAGGGTTCAAGTTGGACGGGTTTTGGAATCCAATTCGGCCTCCAGATCAATTCGGATTCAGCCTGACAAGTCAATTTCAAATGGCCATAACTTTTGATCCAGAAGGCTTCTCAGGGCCCGTGAGTACTCGTTGGAAAGCTCTTGGAGTCTACTTTCAGATGGATCTGGTCTCACCTCCAAACTCCATCCGAGCAGATCAAAAACTGCGAAACAAGTCACATCACTTTTTCAGTCCGAGTCAAAGTGGGCCGAGGGCCTTGTAATTTGGGCTATTTGGGCCGGTCCTGTTCATGTGAACAGTACCACGGCCACGTGAACAGTAACCGCGAATAGTACCATATCCCTTGTCATTAGATAAGTGCGGCTTTCCCCTCCCCTATTTAAGGAGGCTGCACCCCTTTAGTTTTCCTTGGGTTTTGCTTAGATTAATCTGTCTTTGAACAGTTTCGCCGTTCATCGGTTTGTGAGACCCCACTTGTGAACTTAATATTTATTCGCAATTTCAGATTGCATCTTCTACTCTCTTGCTTGTGTTCTCGATTCGCTTGCAGGAGATAGCCTTCTTGGCGAGGTCAATCGTGTTCGCACGGTTGATAACCAACGGAGCGATGGTGTAGTGATTGCGAGGGTTCGATCTGTTTTGGTCGGAGCCTTTGGATCATCAACGTCGAGATCTCCACAATCGACTTATCAGTACCTCTCGGAATATCGGGCCATCGTCACATCACCCCCTGAACCAAAGCAATAAAATCGAGAAGCTGGCAAGAAAACCGCAAACAGGCAGTCCTTAAAGCATAGATAAGATATAGAGACAACTATGGCTTAGACTGACTCTCATCTACCCCACATGACTCCAAGACTATTAGCTGACCGTAAACCACACACTAGAGAGCAAACACGTGCCTGTCTGCAGGGTGGCCCGACCTCGCTAGAACCTACAAGAAGTGAGTGAGCTCAATCTAGTGAGATAAGAAGCGACTAATAAGAAGCATCTGAAGCACAAGATAAGAGTAAGAAGTCTAAGCAACTAGATAAGAGAAGCACTCTAACCTATGCTAGAAGGACTAAGCCCGATGCACCCCAAGTGCAAAGCAACAAAAATGAGACAGAAGCATAATCAATATAGTAAAGCGATGAAGCCCAAAGCTCCCCTCACTCACAGTCCATAAGGACAAACCACCCCAAGCTCTCCCATGAGAGCTGAAAACCTCGAACTATCCAATGGCTTGGTGAAGATGTCGATGGCTGGTGGTCACTCTCCTGGCTGGAGCACTATATCGCCCTTCTCTACATGGTCTCTAAGGAAGTGATAACGGATATCGATGTGCTTGGTCGAGAGTGTTGCACTGGGTTCTTAGCAATGTTAATCGCGAAGTGTTATCACAAAGAGTGGAACACTGTCGATAACTAACCCAAAGTCCCGCGGTCGAAGCCATCAGTACTGATTGCGGCGGTGGCTGCGACAACATACTCGACCTCTGCGGTGAAGCGTGCAACACCGGATGCTTCCTCGAAGACCAAGAAGCGAGAGAAGTGCCAATGAATTGGCTAGAGCGAAGTGCTCTTCCTATCTATCCTCTGACCGGCAAAGTCGCATCGAAAAGGCTCTCAGGAAAGACGGGATGAGGAAGAGTACCGGATACCATAGTCAATGGTAGCTCGAAGGTGCCGAAGATGCGCTTCACCGCTTTGGCGGTGAGATCGTGAGAGAAGCTGAAATCGAGCACACGGACACACGGAGAAGTGTATGTCGGTCTCGAGGCGATGAGGTAAAGAAGGAGCCGATCATACCGAACTCTTTCGATCAAGCGGCTCGCCGTCCTCATCCAGGTCAAGATAGGCTGTAGAAACCATGGGAGTTGACACGGGCTTACCATCACTCATGTCGAGCGTCTCGGGAGGTCACGAGTGTACTTTCCTGATGAAGAAATGTACCCTCCAGTGCGCTTGATTTGGAAGCCAAGGAAGAAGGTCAACTCGCCCATCATACTCATCTCAAACTCGGTGCTCATGACATCAGAGAAGCGTGAAACAGTATGAGAAGAGCGCCAAAGATGATGTCATCGACATAGATGCAGACGAGCGAGAAGGTCATTGCCATGACGGCGGATGAACAAGGTCTTGTCTACTTTACCCATTTCAAACCCATGACTCAACAAGTAGGACTTAAGCCTCTCATACCAAGCTCAGGGAGCTGCTTAAGTCCATACAACGCTTTGGAAAGCTTGAAGACATGGTGTGGGTATTTGGGGTTCTCGAAACACGGAGGTCAGTCGCGTAAACTTCTTCCTCAATGACTCCATTAAGGAAGGCACTCTTGGCGTCCATCTGGTAGAGCTTGAAACCCTTAGAAGCTGCAAAGGCAAGCGAGTTCTAATGGCCTCAAGTCGAGCTACGAGGGCAAGGTCTCCTAGAAGTCTAGACCCTCAACACAGGAAAACCCCGAGCTACCAGTCTAGCCTTGTTTGAATAACCACTCCATCCTCGCTCTGCTTGTTCTTGAACACCCACTTAGTCCCAATAATATTGTGACCTCGCGGGGCTCGACAAGCGACCGGACCTTGTTCCTCTCGAAATTTTCTAGCTCCTCATGCATGGCATTGACCCAAGACTCATCGGAAAGAGCATGAGAAACATCTTTGGGCTCAAAGGAGGCAATGAAAGCGAGAATGGAGACGAGAATGAGATAAGCGATTTTGGCGGGTAACACGCTCGAGCAGTCTCAATCATTTGCTCGAAGGATGCCTTTTACGGATATGTCGGGAGGTCGGGATGAGATGAAGAAGTGGCCTCTACCTCGTGAGCTGGCGAGGTAGGAACAGAGCCACTAGCTCCAGAGGAAGCAGAAGGCATGGGCTGATCACCTGGAGGTGCGGTGGAAGAAGACACCTCAAGGGGTGGATGAGGGGCTGGATCGGGTAGACAACTCTCATCTCCATCGTCCTCATCATCCACAAAGATGGGCTCGGACTGCTCTAAAGAACCTGAGATATCGGGCCTAGTCCCTGGACTAGCCTCGTCGAAGGTCACCTCACAGGTCTCTACCATTTTGCTAGACTCGCAGTTCCAGACCCTATAAGCCCGCGAAGAAGGCGAGTAACCAAGAAAGATCCCATCACAAGAACGTGACTCGAACTTATCTAGGTTCCGAACTTGAATAAAGCACTTGCAACCAAACACACGAAAATGAGAGGCGGGCTTTCGCCGTATCTCAACTCATAAGAAGTGCGGTGCAAGTGTGCAGAAGAAAAAGTCGATTTGAGACATGGCACGCGGTGGCTATAGCCTCACCCAAAACTTCAGCGGTGTAGAGTACTCATCAAGCATTGTCTGGCCATCTCGACCAAGGTACGGTTCTTTCTCTCTACAACGCCATTTTGCTGTGGGACGTGTGGAGAGGAGAACTGGTGCTCTACACCTGTCTCACCACAGAAACTCTCAAAGTAGGAATTCTTGAACTCCGTGCCATTGTCACTGCGGATCGCTCGTAAGGCACCCGGGAGCTCAACAGAAAGCCTACTGAAAAGACCTCGGAAATGTGAAAATGTCTCATCCTTCGAGGCTAAGAAAAACACCCAAGAATACCTCGAGAAGTCATCGACCACGACAAGAACATACCACTTCCTCCTGCTGACTGCACTCGAGCTGGTCCAAGCGTGTCCATGTGGGCACTGTCGGTGCATCGGTCATGGTCCTTGTGACCGGAGGATGAGAAGCGGCAACCATCTTGCCGTGCGGCATGGAGCACAAACAAGGTCTTTGACCATTTTGAGCCGGCGGACCACGAATGAGGTCGTGGCGCTAACTTCGAGTCAAATGGTCAAATCGATATGACCAAGTCTCCTATGCGAGAAAGAGAGTCACGGGACTCGAAGCAACTAAACACACGAGAGGATCACCGAAGACTCGGAAAAATCAGCACGAAAGATCCTCCCAAAATGAGAAATCCATAAACGGACTACAGAAGAATCAAGAATTTTGCAATTGTTTTTCTTGAAGCTCACCTCGAAACCGTCATCGGTGGTGAGAAACAAAGCAAATTGTCTGCAGCTTACTAACCAAGGCAACATCCTTAAGAATAAAAGAAGCATTAATACGCAGTACCTTTGGCGATGGCGCGCCGGATGAAGCGTCTCCAAAGGTGATCGTCTCATCACTGGGCGCGGGCTGGGAGGAGAACCAGCGGGAGTCTCCGGTCATATGGCGAGAACAACCGAGTCTACAAGCCAAACCTTCTCCTTCCCTACCCGCGAACTGAGTCAATAGGAGAGTAAAATCTCGATCTTGGGGTAAATCAAGAGTGATTTTGGCACCCAATCTTGAACAACACGTCGGCGGATGAAGTAGTCAAGCACGATGACCTCTATCTACCCTCGCTCTCCATGACTCAAAGAAGCGAAGGTCCATGGGTAGACTGAAGGCTGTTCTTTGGGTCCAGCGCTACGGGGAAGCAAGTCGAACATCGGCAACAGCTGAACACGCCGCGGTGCGTCTCGGCGGAAAAAGCGAGATGTACCCTCGGGGCGGCGAAGTCATGACGAAGCAGCATGAGGGCGAAAAGCGAAGACTCAGAAAAACCAAGTCCTCGATGCTGCCCAAACACATCGAACTAAACCTAGACCTCGTGTTGGTCTTAGGTGCACTCAAGGTGCAGGGCTGACCACGAATATGCCTAAGAGCTGCAACACGGTCTCTACGCGATCTCTGGCGCTGAAGCAACGATCGATCGTATGTCCATCCTTCGGCGAAAGGTGCAATGATACTTGCCTTGCGGGAGGCGAAGTAGCATGAGATGGCCGCCTTACGAGAGGTGAAGCTGCGGTGGACTCACCTTCTTGTCGCAGATATCCCTTGGACAAAGCCCGCTGATTTGAATTTAACCTCATCGGATCTGGGCTCGACCTCGATCACACCTCCTACTATAGGTCGGAGAATAGCAGGTGGATGCTTCCTCTTATCCTCATAAAAATCGTATCCTAGACCTTGATTGAACTTGCAAATCTTGGATTGGTCTAGAATAAGATTAAGCTTCTTCTTGCCGCCTACAAATCTCTCAAGAGTGTTCATAAGGTACTGACACTTCCGAAAGAGAGAGGTGCAAGAAGAGCAGGGAGGAGAAGGAACAGCAGAGGATAAGGGAGCAGAAGAAGAACCAACAGTAGGGGAGAGAATGGCTTGTGCATGCACAGCCGACCCTGAAGGGACAGTCCTACTACTAGCAGTTTGGTTCACGTCGCTAAGCGTCTCAACCTTACCCTGGGGCTTCTCCCCCGCCTCAACAATCACAGTACAAGCTGATGGTGGCTTCTCTAGTAGGTCCTTAGTTAGCTTCACACATTTTTCATCCAATGTAATCAAGTCAATTTTTAGTTTTCACAATTTTTGCAAGGTGAGCTAACGGGGTCCTTAGAAGCATCTTGAGCCAACTTCCTATCATGATCAATCATATCTTGAAACTGTTTGGAGACAGCTTCAAGTTCAGCAGTTAACTTAGGACAGTTCAAGCATGAATCAATCGGCTCAAGTAAAGAAGCTTGTAGTTCAGCAATTTTATGATCTGCTCATTTTAAGTTCATCTTTAGGTTATTGCAATTTTCACAAGAATCGGGCAGATCAAGGAGCATGGCATAAGGTCCTCTAGCAGCAATGTCCTTAACCTCACATGAGGTGGGAGAAGTAGTCTCATCAGTAGTAAGTAGGGTAACAGCCATCCTACTCAACTCTAACTCAGCAAGCAGACTAACATTCTCCACCTTCACAACATCAAGCTCGGAGGACACACTATCATGCGAGGTCCTTAGTTTCTCCAAATCACCCAGCAAAGCACAGCATGTATCACAATCGTCACGGGAGGCGGCGGATGTAAGTGAAGTAAGCTCCGTGACAGTCTATCTACTTCCTTCTCTAACTCGGTACACCTAGCCCTAGCTCTAGCATGAAAACCACCTAACTTAAGAAATGCTTGATTTAGCTGGTCGTGGGTGGGCGTACCTCGTCCGAGTCGGAGTCTGACTCGCCGTCGTGAGTTCGCCCTCGAGGCCATGAAGCACATGCCGGAGAAGTCGTCGCCGCCATCCTTGGGCTCTTGGTCACCCGTCCCATCGTCGTCGCTCCATCCCTCCACCTCGCTGAGGTCGAGGTCGTCGAAGCGGTGAGGCGCGGTGGAAGAGCTTCTTGGCCTTCCGAGTTGCGGAACTTCTTCTTTCGGCGTCGAGTGGAGGCTTCTTGTTGCGGTTCTTGTCGGTGTAGTCGATCTTGCCCGAACCGCCGTAGTCGTTCTTGCCCTTTTCGGCTTGGGGCAATTTGCCCGAATGTGGTTAGGGCCACCACACTCGAAGCAAATGACGAGTCCTCCTCTCTTCTGTCCCTCGTCCTCTTGTAAGCATGGGAAAACTTCCGAGCTAGGAGGGCGATTGCTCATCCTCGAGCTGCTCTAGCGATCATCGATTCGTCACATAGAGCAGCAAGGAGAAACCACGAGTGAATCGGACGACAAACCAGAAGTCGAACTGGGATCGGTGACTAGGGCCATCGACTGCGATTTTGACTTACGAGAGACAATGTCAATCTCGTGCGTCTTGGTAGCGAGTACAGTGCGTCAAGCGTCAAAGTCGATAAATCGGTGGTGTCCTTGATGGTAGTCACCTTCATCTCCCAAGCAGCGCCGTCGAGTGCGATGAGCATTTGTCGGCGTTATCCGAGTCGGAGTATGTGAGACCGACGGCTCGGAGGTTGCTCAGAATCTTGTGGAAACGCGCAAAGCACTCATCAAGGGACTCGCCAGCGAGCATTTCAAACTTGTTGTAATCTCGCTTGAATCAGTCTGTCGGTTTGTCTTAATCGGGTGGTGCCCTCATGGTATGCATCGAGGGTCTCCCGGATGTCAGCGACGAAAGATGAGAGATGCGGTCAAACTCACTACGACTCAAGCCCTGCATAATGATGTTCCTCGCCTTAGCATTTGCCTCAACATCAGCCATGTTCCCGGCTTTGATGTTCTCATTGGCAGGAACAGCAAACCGGACCTTGACCTTGCGCGGATGGCGTACCCACAGGCTGGATGTATGTCTCCATTCGGCTCTTCGGAAGGGTGTCGATGCCATCAGCAGGCGGCTTGGTCGAGTACTTGTCCGTCGCCATGGCTCTTGAGACCGGTTAAGATCTATTGATTAGAGCTAACCGGCTCGATACCAATTGTAGGACCGAAATGGCGGCGGAGGGGGTGAATGTCGATCTCTAAAAATTCGTCCCGCACAAGTACTTAAAAAGAGTATTCCTCCGATAGCTATAGGCAACTATGAAGAAATGCTTACTTGAGACACCTTGCCAAAACCAAATAAACCAAAGACTAAATAGCGAAAGTTCAAGAACTACTGCTGCCCAAAGCGGGGTCTCCCCGCTAAAAGCGAAAGCCGAAGGAAAAAGATTAAAGCAAGAACAAGACAGCCTTCCGAATAAAAGACATGCAGCAAAGGAGCCTGTCGAGAGCTCACAACAGATCAGCCGAACAGAAATAAAAAGAAGGACACTGAGACTGCATCAGAGAATGCACAGCTTCTTGTCGGCAGAGAAAAAGCTACAGCCGAATCAACAAGACTACTACCAAGAGGCTTAATTACTGCAGAGAATTGACTGCCGGCCAAGCAAAGGAATTTAATATTTAATGCAGCTGCCGAAAGCATCAAAGAATACCATGCATGCTGGGCGAATGCATGGACTCCAAGAAAATGCAGTTCGGCCGGACACCTGCAAGAGATATTTTGCTGCTTCAAGAACCACTCGGCAGATAAGGACCAGAAGACAACCAAAGCATTAAATGCCCCAAAAATTCAACTTCCGATTGATGCTTGCTGCCAAGAAAAGAGACCAAGGGGTAGTTGAGCAAGTACACATGCATGTATGAGCTTGTGAACACCCTCAAACGGCTGCACCCTTTCAAAAAAAAACTAGTACTTCAATCCATAAAGAAGATCCCTTGCGGCAAGAAGTAAAATGGTCAAGACTTTAAAAGGACAAGCCTTACCCCAAAGATCCTTCGGACAAGACTTGTAAAAGGAAACAAAAATACTAATTAAGAAGAGGAGCGAGAAGGAAACATTCAAGCAATTTTCAGATTTTATTTCAAACAACCAAGAAATACAAGGAGTCCGATCGCATGGACATTCGGAGGAATGATTACAAGATTTCTCAATCCATCCTCTCCCTCTCAATCCTCAAGAACACCAATAGCTACACATGCTTCTTGGGAGGAACACACACATACACACATGGAGAGACACAAATAAAAACCTAACTTTTACACCTACTCTCTCAAAATTTCAGCACACCTCTCCTCTCTATTTATAGCCTCCACTAATGGGTTTGCTCCATGCTTTACCCATTAGGTCTTCAACAACTCGCGCTTTATCCAAACCGCTTCCTTTTGTGTTGCTTTGCGTTTTTACAAAACGCCCCGCGCGCACCTTCCAGAAGCTTCCTCATCCTGCCTCGCAAGCCACGTAGCCGCCGTCTTGGCACACCTCGACCGTTCGACCTCGGCGCCACTGCGCCTAGTCCGGTCCATCGTGCCTCGCCACGACTCCACCTCGAGTCCACGTCGTCTTCGACACATCCCGACCGTTCGACCTCGGCGCCACTGCGCCTAGTCCGGTCCATCGTGTCTCCCACGACTTACGCCTCGGCGTCCTGCGACCACCGCGGACAAGAAATCGTCAAATAGCACCGCTCGATACATCAAAGTATAATTACCATTATACTTACCACTGAAGAAGTCCAAACCTGTCGAATCATCAGAATATGCAACCTAACCCGATACGACCAAGTTTGACCAAAACGACCGAGTCCGTCGCACCACGCAACAACATGGTCCAAACCACTCAAACCAAACTCGACTAAACTAAACCACTGTCAATTACTCATCATTCACATGTGGTCACCTCCACATGGTCTATCAAATAGTCTGCTTCACAGACGGTTCAAAAGACATCTGTGATGACCTCGTATTATTATTGATCCATGAACTCTGATAGCTCACAAAACTGCCTGTGATGACGTTTTTGAATCGTCTGTGATGACTTTTTTGTGCAGTAATGAATTGAATGAATTACAATTGAATCAAATATTTGAACATTTATTATTTGTTGTCATCGGAGTTGAATTCTCCCTTCGGGTCAATAACCTCCATCATCAAGAAGGTGAAGACCCATCCTCGAACGTTAGAGAGTTCATTAAGATTGAATGTACCTAAGTTGATTGTCATGCCTTATCGCTAGGAGTAAAGTCATAAACTAAACAACATAATATCACAACTCACAACTTGTTCTTGATTTTGATAAATGATGCTCATATATTCCATGATAACACTAAAATAGTATTGCACACCCGACAATTTAAATGAGATAGAGATAAAGTCAAATCCCGTATCAAACTTGACAGCTAAGACTATGTCAGTCGGAGTAGTAGTTGTTTTAAAACACACTTTCAATGGGATCTTGTAGCAATAATATATGCCAAGATGAGAAAATCAGAACCAATTATCCACAAATTCTTGTGGAAAGTTGTTAGGTTGCTCATGTTGGTATTTCTCAACAACTACAAGAGGAACATTAAAGCACTGTACACTTCGGCTTCAAACGGTATAAAGCAAATCTACACTCCAGTGTGTCAAGTTCTATGAAGTAGGTCATGGCTGCTATCTCTTCCTCATCATATTGCGTGTTGGGCTTGGTTGCTATCTTAGGTGTACTCGCCGCCTTCTTCGTGACTCTCCAGTACGCCTAAGACAATAACCAAGCCCAGCATGTAGCATGATGAGGAGAAAGAAACAACAGCCTTGGCCTACTTTATAGAACCTGACACACTAGAGTGTGTGATTTGCTTCATAACTTTTGAAGCCTAAGTGTATAGTGATTTAATATTTCTCTTGTAGTTGTTGAGGAATACCAACATGAGCAATTCAACTACTTTCCACAAGAATTTATGGATAATTGGTTCTTGTTTTCTCATCGTGGCATATATTATTGCTACAAGATCCCATTGGAAGAATGTTTTAAAACAACAACTACTTCGACTGATATAGTTTTAGCTGTCAAGTGTGATATGAGATTCGACTTTGTCTCTAGCTCATATAAATTATGGGGTGCGCAAGACTATGTTAGTGTTACCATGAAATATCTGGGCATTATTCATATAAATCAAGAATAAGTAAGCTGTGAGTTGTGACTTTATGTTATATAGTTTACTACCTCAGTATCAAAAGAGAAGTCATTCTTCAATCACAAAGGACCTCCATGATGGTCATTCAGCTCCCAGACATTTTTGATGTGCCTCAAACCTCTCGCTTGGTTGCTCCTTTGGTTTTGTCATCGAACGCATTCGACGAAGACCGTGTGGATGCCATCTCAGGTGTCGGTTGCACTCTATTTTTAACAAACATCATTTCTCAAAGAAACTATAACACATACATGCATATATGCACATACATTTACGTGAACTGAAATACAACACTAATACTATATCTGAGTATAGCAAATTGAATCACACTAGTATGCTTATATACTTAGAATTGATTAATCAATCATGTTTATAGAACCATGATCATAGGGTGATAATAATGTAGGATTATATTCAAGTGATATTAGAAATGTTGTAACTTCAAGGACATGCTTGACATAAAGACAATCCTATTCATACTAATGTTTGGGCCAATTCTATTATTCCAATTTACGATTAGTAGTAACATTCATGTAGCATTTTATTTTTCAAGTTGTATTCCTATGTATATCAAATATCCACTTTTACTCATCTTTTATTAGCAAAAGAATCCCAAATGAATTACCACATGGCAGTTTAGTAAATTGGATCACCTATGAAAATGTAGCATCACACTCATACACATATCAACCATTCATACATGTCATGGCACTTACATAAGTATGAAAATGCATTAAAAATCAATGTGGATATGCACATGGTGCACACCTTGAGCTTGGCCAATTGGCAAAAGTGAAACTTGGGTTTTCTTACTTCACAATATTATTTCCAATCAACTCTTCCAAACTACAGCAATATTCTCAAGTGAGAAACTACAATAGAAATAGAGAAGGATGGCAAATATATTAGTGTCGGCTGCAGATCCTAAATGCATACAACAGGCTACACAGTTTACCATGCGACAGGGAGTCGAGGAGGAGGCAATGGGGACGGGGAGCCGGGAGGAGGAAGCCACACAACAGGGAGCCGAGGAGGAGGTGACAGTGCCGGAGGTGGAGAAGGGGAGCTCAGAAGGCCGGGTGCGGGTGTGTTGGACAATCTAAGTGTGGGTAGGAATACAGTGAGTTTGGTTTTCGCTTCTGCATATATAGAAGAATATTATCATAGACGGTTTCTAAAAATAACCATCTATAACGTATCCTATTATCATAGACAATTTGTGGTTGAAAGTATCTGTGAATTATCATAAACGGCTTAGATTAAAAACCATCTGTGACCTCTATAACTATCATAGACAGTTTTTAATCCGAGCCATCTGTGATAATTCACATACGGTTCTTAACAAGAAACCATCTATGATAATGATGTATTACAGACTGTTCTAGCCATCGCTAATAACACATAGTCACGCGCTTATAAAATCGTTTGTGATAATTACAACACTATTGGATTCTGGGAATTGTCTGTGATGAGACGTCCAGTATAGCTTTCTCTGTAGTAGTGAAAAAATTGGATCCAGTTAAATTATCTGTCATCAGAAAGCACTAGATGGCACTAATATTTTTTAGAAACCTAAAAATAAATAATTTAGGCTTTCTAATATGTATGCAAAAAGATCGGCATGCTTGATAATATAGAAAAGGGTGGACTGGCGTTTCGCCCTATTCCTATCATATGTGGCCTTAGGAAATGTATTGCTCTGAGAAATGCGGCCATATGATAGGTAATACCTTTTATTGTACAAGCTACCTAATTGTCATATGAGATTGCAAAAGTGAAGGATGTATTGCAAATTTGCGATAGTGGTAGTGCCGTGCTACACATGAAAAATGAATCATAACCTATATTATAGGGAGCCAAACAACTTTAGATTTGGTGCCTGATCAGAAAGTTTTAAGATCAATATAAACTAAAAGCACATAAAAATTTAATCTTCACCAGGAGTTGGAGCACCACTCTACATCCGGCTAATACTACAACAGAATACTAACACTTAGGACAGTATGCTCTACTACACCCTTGTTATTGGTACTCAGGTCTACCAATGTACCAATGATTCCATGAACGAATCAACTGGACGTACTAACAATGTACAATGTCAGATGGTAGACAATT
Source organism: Dendrocalamus sinicus (assembly GCA_036346575.1). Taxonomy (NCBI): domain Eukaryota; kingdom Viridiplantae; phylum Streptophyta; class Magnoliopsida; order Poales; family Poaceae; genus Dendrocalamus; species Dendrocalamus sinicus. Next base: position 180,729 of record JAYEVI010000185.1, on the reverse strand, counting down.
AAGGGGACGACACAAATCGGAGGAAGTAGCAGGTGTCTGCTGGAGAAGAAGTATTCGTTTGAAATTTTTGAGTCGATCTTGGCATGCAGAGCAAATGGATATATGGGTACGTAAAGTAAAGCTTTGAACTCTACAAAATTAATGGTAAATACGTTGGTTAACTCGGGCACTAGCTAGCTACACGCCCAATGATATGCCATGCCATACATCACTGATCAATTAATTGTATAGTAAAAAAGAATATGTTATTAGATCAACTGGAATATATACCATATCCAGTGTAGCAAGTACGAGGCCGGCCAGTGGAAGAAAAATTTACCCGCATCAGTCCGACTGACTGGATCCTCACATAGTGACAGCAACGAAAAGAAACCTTTTGAGCTACTAGCTAGGCTATTAGACGATATGTATGTAGTGCTACTGGAGGTGAATAACGCCTGCAGCAACGTTCAATGGCTGTGTTGTGCTCTACGGATAGTGCTCATGGCCGCCGCATCACTGGTGTTGTCTTCCTCCTCTCTCTCCTTGCCCACCATGGGTGCTCCCTCACCTTCCACTACGTCTCCATAAACAGCACCAACAAGGCCGACTTCGGCGTGGTGGGGGACGACTGCAGCATCGGCGACCACAGGGCCGACCTCACCAACGACGGATCCATCACTACTACAGAAAGCCTAATAGTAGATGCCAAATCACAGATGGTTTGTGAAACCGTGCATGATGTACACTGTCTGACGGTTTTAATTTGGAGGCGTCGTGGTATTTGTGGCGGGAAAAGGAGTATCACGAGCGGTTCTTACTGCTGAACCGTGCGTGATCTGGAATATCACAGATGATTTTTATTACAAAACCGTCGTGATATTCCAGATATCCTGAGCGGTTTTATTACAAAACCGTCGTGATATTGGAATATCACGAGCGGTTTTGTAATAAAAACCGTCAGTGATATCGAATATCACGACGGTTTTATTATAAAACCGTCTGTGATATTGGAATATCACAGACGGTTTTATAATAAAAACCGTCTGTGATACGTTTTCCGCCTTGCAATCCTCTCAAAATTTCATATTTTCCCACTTAAGTCCGAGTATGATTTAGTTTTGAGATACCTTCAGTAAAACGGGCATAACTTTTGCATACGGTGTCCGTTTTCGACGTTCTTGTACTCGTTGGAAAGCTAACGACGAGCCCGATCCAAAAAAAATGACCAGCTCCGGCCAGTCGACCTCCAAGACCCCGAAAATCGGCTATCTTTAGACCTAAACCTGCGTCACAAGTTTTTGGTGTCTGTTTTTGCCCTTTTTCTTGGTCTTCCTTTTGGAATTTGGATTTTGCTTCAACTGTAAAGTTGTAGATCTCGTCGAAATCTTTCAAATGAATATATATAAGCCATATATAACTTTGCTGTTTTATCTTTCCAGACTAGTTGTTTATATTGCATCGGTATATAAAATTTTGTGCACTAATTTACAGACGGTTCTAGCTATAGAACCGTCTGTGATATTCATTCATCACAGACGGTTCTATATATAGAACCGTCTGTGATATTCCCGCGCCAAAAATTTCGAACTCCCGCCTCTCCCTCCCTCTACCTCCCCTATAAATATAACCCAAACTCAGCCTCTTTGCTGGTCTGCTCTTTCTTGCTGTCCTCCTCCTCCTTGCTGTCCTCCTCCTTGCAGACGACGCACAAGTCTACGGCGATGATGGTGGGCGTCAAAGACATCCAGCTCATGCGTTACATCAGGGGCGAGATGGATGGTGGGCGTCAAAGGCATAGAGGATCTTTGCTTATTGTGTAACCAGCTCGTTGTTCTTGTTGTTCTTGTTGTGTAACCTGCTCGTTGTTCTTGTTGTTCTTGTTATGTAACCTGCTTATTGTTCTTATTGTGTAACCTGCTCATTGTTTTGGAATATTGTAATGGCAGGCTCTAATCTTAATAAAAATAGATGTTTTATGTTTGTGAAATGAATTGAGTTGTGAATTGGATGTATACATGTACATGTTGATCTACTTGTTTCAGAGGGTATGGCTACCATTTCCTGAGGCTAGCCAATAAACAGAAATAGATTTAGGAGCAGAAGGCAATATCACAGACGATTTTTAGTTAAAAATCGTCTGTGATTTATACATATCACAGACGGTTCTTAAGAAAAAACCGTCTGTGATAACTATATATCACAGACGGTTTTTAACTAAAAACCGTCTGTGATTATAAATATCACAGACGGTTCGAAAACCGTCTATGATGACCTCGTATTATCACTGACCCATAAACTCAGACGGTTCACAAAACTGTCTGTGATGACGTTTTTGAACCGTCTGTGATGACCTTTTCTGTAGTAGTGTATGAACTACACCAACAACCGCGGCCGGCTGCTGTACCCCAAGCCGGTGCAGCTCTGGGACAACAACACCGGCGAGACGGCCAGCTTCACCACCACCTTCTCCTTCGGCATCGACGCCATACCTGGCGGGCTACCGGTCGGGCACGGCATGGCGTTCTTCCTCACCGCCAACGTCGACAACCCGTCCAACATGGCCGAGGACTCGGGGGACGGCTACCTTGGGCTCTTCAGCAGGAGCACCCTGGCAAGCCGCGGCAACGCGACCGGCGGCGACCGCGTCGTCGCCGTCGAGTTCGACGCTTTCATGGACGGGTGGGACCCCAGCGACCGTCACATCGGTCTCGACGTTAACAACATCAACTCGTACGGCGCCTACACGGCCTTGCCGAACGACAGCTTCGTCGGCCGGGTGATGTCCGCGCGGATCGACTACGATAACGGCACGAGGCGGCTCGACGTCGTCCTGCACAACGGCAGCAGCGACGGCGCCACATACAACCTCAGTGCGACCGTCGACCTGAGGAGCTTGCTGCCGGAGCAGGTCACCGTCGGCTTCTCGGCGGCGACGGGCACGGACCGCGTGGCTCGGCATTACGTGCTCTCCTGGTCATTAAGCTCCACGCTGGAGGATAAGAATACTCCAAGTCCAAGCTCGCCGCGGCGGGGCACCGGCCGGCCGCTCGTGGCCGGCGTGACCATAGCGATGTCGACGGTGCTGGCTCTCCTGCTCGGAGCGGTGTGATGAGTATCTTATTGAGTCATGTTAGTCTTTTGTGTTGTCGTTGTTACTTTGTTTCATGTAAGTGCATGGTAGCTTTCATGTTTTCTATTCTTGCATGCAAGTCTGTTAGAGTTGGTCTTGAATGCTTCTCTCAGAAGTGTGGCATAGAGTGCGGATCGAGGTAGCACTCACCGCGTTTGTAGGAGCCACCACATGCAATACGTTGTATTTTCACTGTCAAATAAGAGAGAAACAGAAAAGATGCAGTGCAGCTGTTGCAGCATCGAAAATCAGAGTCTCATTGTTTCCCTTTCTATCTTCTTCGACCAGCAGTGTGTGTCCACATAGAAAGCTCAAAGCCAACAATTGGTAACAATTGGTACCAGAGCCTTGTTCCTTGTATGCTAAAGATCATGCCAATGAGAAGTAGTTCACCGGGAGTCTTCGCATGTGGCAGCAGCAGCAACATGACGGATACGACGGCAACAAGGGCACCAGCGAGAGAGGGAAGTGTATCCCTTCAGTATCCTTGTTCATGAGGAGCAACTACTCAGCATAGGTGATCAAAATAGAGGTTTAGGGACTGTTCGTTTTGGCTTTGGCTTTAATTTATAACTTTTGACTGTGACTTATGGCTTTTAGACTGTTTGTGAGAAAGAGTATGGAGTAACGGAAACTCACGTACGGTTTTGACAGATATAAATGAAGTCGCTACAGTGTGTACTACAGTCAATTTATAGATTCCGTCTTAAAAAGGCACTCCGTTTGAAACCTAGTTATTATAGAGAAGCCAAAAGGTAGTTTTTAAAAGCTGAAAAGAACAGTCCCATATATGGAAGCCCATGATGTGTGGGAAGCCGTTGAGTCCGAATAACTTGTGGATGCACACAAAGATAAGATGGCATTAACTGCCATCTACCAAAAGATTAGCGAAGATACTTTGCTGCAACTGGGAGCGAAGATCGTAAAGGAGGCGTGGAGCGCACTGAGAACCATGCATCTCGATGTGGCTTGTGTTGAGGAGGTGAAAGCCCAATCCCTTAGATGGGAATTTGAGGGGCTGCACGTGGGAGATGACTTAGCAGCGGATGACTACACTGCCAAGGTCTCTACACTCGTCAACAAGCCTCGCGGCCTGGGAGGGAAAGCGGAGGAGTATATTGTGAAGAAGATGTTGCGTGCCGTGTCACTGACATTCATCCAGATTGCCTCATCAATCAAGGAATTTGGAGATATGAAGACCAAGATCATGAAGGAGGTTATTGGGTCTCTGAAGGCCCATGAGGAGCGCTACCGCAGTTACGGGAATAAGGTGATGGAGACACAGGTTGTGGTCACAGGAACGCAGGGCAGAGAAAAAGCCGTGGCGACAGCAAGCGCGGCAACGACGGTAACAACACTTACAAGAAATTCAACAAAACCAAAGTGCGCTGCTACAACTACAATGACTATAGGCACTTCGTCTCAGGGTGCAAGTCATCGAAGAGGGAGGAGAAGGTGCACTTAGTTGAGAAATGTGACGTCAACGAGCCGGCGCTGCTCATGGCAGCAGTGTGCGAAATTATACAGACCATGTCAGATGGTAGACAATTAAGGGGACGACACCAATCGGAGGAGGTAGCAGTGACACCAATCTTGGCATGCAGAGCAAATGGATGGGTAAAGTAAAGCTTTGAACTCTACAAAATTATTTAGTAAATACGTTGCTTAACTCGGGCACTAGCTAGCTACACGCCCAATGATGTGCCATGCCATACATCACTGATCAATTAATTGTATATAGTAAAAAAGAATATGCTATTAGATCAAGTGGAATATATACCATATCCAGTGTAGCAGGTACTAGGCCGGCCAGTGGAAGAAAAATTACCTGCATCAGTCCGACTGACTGGATCCCCACATAGTGACAGCAACGAAAAGAAACCTTTTGAGCTAAATAATTAAATTTTGTAACTACTTAATGCATTCATCATGTGAGTATACAAATATAACTTCAATGCAATGCTCTCATTCCTCAAAAAACAATTCTAGAAACCTAAGCCTAACGCAAGGTGCATTAATACAATAATGGTGGTGAAACAAATAGATCATCAGGCCATTCAAGAATGCTAGCATATTTTTCTTTCAACTGAAAACATACAATAAGTTGTAGTAATCCTAATAAGCAGATCTTATGAATGAAAATGTGTGTCCTTGCACTCTCTCTAGTAGGACAATGTTCCATAAACAAGATTTTCTAAATCATTTCTGTTGTAGGGGTGGCCCCCACCTAAGCCCAGCAGGCCTGTTAGCAGGTTATAGGGCCCAAAATGGGACATGTGTAATGGCTTAAATGCTCCTGATGAGGATGTACTACTAAAAGGGTATAATTGTAAAGACATACCCCTAATGAATATATAAGGAAGGCTATGGGAGGAGAGGACTACCAACTCTCCACTACTATATCTCTCTCTGTTTGGTCTGTAACAACAACAGTTGGCGCCGTCCGTGGGGAGGACAGGAGCAAGCCTGAAATCCGAAGAAGGATGGCACCGAAAAAGGCTTCGTCGACGGCGGCGAAGGGAAGAAAGGCGGCCGGGTCGGAGCGTCGCGTGGGTACCAGGGCTTCGGCATCGGCTGTCGTGGGCGCGGATGACGACACGGGCGCGGCGGTCGCGAACGTCGACGCTCGCGCGGCGACGATCGACCTCGACACCACCGCGACGACAACCGACCCCGCCATTGCCCCGACGACCGACCCCGCCACCGCCGCGACGACAACCGAAACCGCCACCGCCCCGACGACTGACTCCGCCACCGCCGCGACAACAACCAACCCCATCACCGGCACCGCGACAACGACGCTTCGCCACCCTCGCCGCAACGCCGCCGCAATGCGGGCCGGGTGGTTGGAGGTAGCCGCGACGAACAACCGACAGCTCGGCACCTCGCGGCGATCGTCCCGTGCCCGACCGTGCGCTGGCGCGCGCGGCGGCCCGACCGCACTGCGGTGGAAGCGCCTGGCGGCGCCTCAACGCGTTCGGCGGGAGCTAGGGGATCTTCGTGGGGCTGTCCGAGACATACAAGAGGCTCGAGCCGGCGAGGCGCGCCGCTGGTCGCGCCGAGCCCACGTCGGAAAGGGCAGACAGCCGCGACGCCCCCACATCCACCCGCATGCCGCTGCGGCGCGTCGATCCAGAGTCCCCACTCTCGGCAGGGCTACAGCAGGCGGCGTGGCCCGAAGACTTCAAATTCCCCAGTGTCATCAAGCCATACAAAGGCGACACAGACCCCTATGAGTTTGTGCGCGTGTACGAGACCGCAATTGAGGCCGCGGGTGGAGACAACACCACAAAGGCGAATGGACTCCCCCTCGCGTTGCAAGGAGTGGCGCTTTCCTGGTTTTTTACCATAGAGCCAAACTCCATCTACGCGTGGGAGCAGATCCGCGACCGCCTTCACAACAACTTTCAAGGGAACTATGTTGAGCGGGTCGACGTAGACTAGCTCTTCACCATGAAGCAGAAACCTTCGGAGAAGCTCCGAGACTACTTCAAATGCTTCGCGAAGATACGCTGCCAAGTCAAAGACGTTAACGAAACCACCGTTATCAATGCAGCCATACAGGGCCTTCGCCCGGGCCCGATGGCCGAGTACAACGCCGCGAAGCCAATCAAGGCGATGGCAAGCTCTTCGACAAAATGGAGAATACGCCAGGCGAAAGAGGACGCGACGGCGAAGACAAGGTGGCGACTCGACATCAACGGGCGGTGGCCCGCGAAACCGAAGATCCGCCAAGGACGGTTTTGAAGGGAACATGCAAGCGAGTCGTTCAGGGCGCTCGGCGCAAGGGCGCCCGCACAAGGAGTCGTCCGATAGGCCCAAGCGCCGCGAGGTCACGGCGGCGGTATGTCTCGACATCGGCGGTTCAAGAAAACGCTGGTCGTGGCGGTCGGGGCGCCGAGGCGGGGGCGCGGCGTGGCCGGGCTGCGATGATAGAGGCCGTGGAGATTACGGCGACCAGCACCATGGGCTGTGGTGCGAAGTCCACGGTCGCGGCACCCACGACACGCGTCGTGCACCTCCATCGCGCGCCCGCCAAAGCGTCGCCAGGATAGGAACACGAGGCACGCCGCCTGTGGTGGCCCGCCCAGCACCCATACGAAGCCCCCATGCAGATCCAGACACAAGGGATGCAGCCCCAGGAAGGCCCTCTGCGGATTCAGGCTCATGTGCAGCAGCCTCGGGAGGGCCTCCTGCAGCTGCAGGCTCCGGAGGCAGCCCACCGCAGGGTTATCAATGTTATCTCCGGAGGCTCCTCGCTGGAGTTCGCCTCGGCACGGCAGCAGAAGGCCTACGTACGGAGGCTACACCACGTAGCGGCGTACCCAGCGTAGACACCGCCGGACTGGGCACAGCACGAGGTCATGTTCACACCCGTCGATGCCCAAGGCGTGGAACTTCCTCACTAGGACCCCCTGGTCGTCCGGGTCGTCATAGCGGGATGCGATGTGGGACGGGCCCTAGTTGACGACGGCAGCTCCGTGAACATCCTATTCACAGCAGCTTTCGACCAGATGGGGATTCCCCGAAGCCGCCTTGGCCCATCGGGAATCCCGCTGCAAGGTTTCGGAGGACAACCTCTACGGGCGCTCGGCCAAATATGCCTTCAGGTCTCCTTCGGCCAGGACGACAATGTAAGGGTCGAAGACGCCACATTCGATGTTGTCGATCTCTTATACCCCTATAATGCCATACTGGGGCGTCCAATCCTCAACTCCTTCGGAGCGGTGCCACATCACGGCTATTTATGCATAAAGCTCCTGGGGCCGCGGGCCATCATCATCATCCGTGGCGACCAGGATATGGCCAGGCACATCGAGCACGGCACCAGATATCCCCGTCGCGACGCTCAATGGCATGCTTAGGCTCGGCACCGCAGCGCGGGGACCCACAGCGTCATCCGGAGGCGGCTCGGCAAGCCCTACAGATAGTCTAACTACTAGAGGCTCCGCCTGAGCCAAAGACAAGTGGTCAGTACCTTGGCCTCGTGTAATTGCTCACCCGCGCAAACGGGAATGTAATAAAGTTCCGTTTGTCGCCAACCTCTTATCATTGTGCAAAAATACGCGGCGAGAGCGCACGGAGGCCTAGCCTACGAGCGCGCTCCCGGAGTATAAACTGAAGACGCACGTTCGCGTGTGCACTCTCCGTAGCCAGGGGTACGGGTATGAGTATAAACCGAAGACGCACGTTCGCGTGTGCACTCTCCGTAGCCAGGGGTACGGGTATGAGTATAAACCGAAGACGCACGTTCGCGTGTGCACTCTCCGTAGCCAGGGGTACGGGTATGAGTATAAACCGAAGACGCACATTCGCGTGTGCACTCTCCGTCAAAGACACGGGTATGAGTATAAACGAAGACGCACGTTCGCGTGTGCACTCTCCGTCAAAGGTACGGGCATGAGTATAAACAAAGACGTGTGGGGGGACGCCTCTGCACGCACTCTTCGGAGTCTAAACAAGACGCGAATCCCACGCATGCCATGGACATCATCCTTGCGCATACTCCTTGGAGTATAAATAAGACGTGGACACCGATCCCACACACTCTACGGAGTATAAATAAGACGCGGATGTTGTCCCTGCGCACTCTCCGGAGTCTAAATAAGACGCGAATCCCGCGCATGCCGTGGACATCGTCCTTGCGCATACTCCTCGGAGTGTAAATAAGACGTGGACGCCGATCCCACGCACTCTACGGAGTATAAATAAGACGCGGATGTTGTCCCTGCGCACTCTACGGAGTATAAACAAAACGTGAATCCCGCGCATACCATGGACATCGTCCTTGCGCATACTCCTCGGAGTATAAATAAGACGTGGACGCCGATCCCACGCACTCTACGGAGTATAAACAAGACACAGGTGTTGTCCCTGCATGCTCGACAAAACACAAACACGGTGCGAATTTTGCATGGCTATCAGCTCGCCTTCGCGCACCACGGGAGATGAACGCAAGATGCACTATGGAAACCCAATTCCAAGAGCTTCAAGAGATAGAGACATAGCGCGCCAGAGGCTGGTCCCAGTGAGGGCGCGCACGAGGAGTGCGAGGTACACCAGAGGCTATCCCCACCTTGGAGGGTAGGAGCGTGCGCGCACTCCTGCCTCCGCACGCGCCAGTCTACGGACTATAAACAAATCGTAGCGTCGAGGCTCGCCTCCGCACGTGCTAGTCTACGGACTTTAAACAAGTCGTAGCGTCGAGGTCCGCCTCCGCAAGCGCCAGTGTACGAACTTTAAACAAGTCGCAGCGTCGAGGCTCGCCTCCGCACGCGCCAGTCTATGGACTTTAAACAAGTCGTAGTGTCGAGGCTTGCCTCCGCACGCGACAGTCTACGGACTATAAACAAGTCGTAGTGTCGAGGTCCGCCTCCGCACGCGCCAGTCTACGGACTTTAAACAAGCGCTCGCACGACTACTTCGCCAACAGCGCACTTTGAACGTGGGGATCTCGTCCCAGCACAACATGACCGCCCGAAGCACAACATGCAGCGCATATCCTAATTGCTAGCAGGTCTATATATCGGAAAAATCTTACAAGTACAGAGGCCCGCCAACATCTCTGCCGCTCTAAGCAACTATTCGGCAGGCTCGTCCTTGGCATGCGCTAAGGGCGGGGCTTCGCCAGAAGAAGATCGGCCCGCCCAAAAGTTCAGTGACTCCTCGGCCCTTCGCCAGCGTCGAAGGCGTCGCCGGGTCGCAAGGTCAGACACAAGCAGTCGGCCCCAGCAAGGAAGCTGCCCAGGACACGGGTATGTTGGACCAAAATGGCGACAGAGGGGGGAGAATGTCGATCTTTAAAAATCGCCCCCAACAAATATCTTCTTCTCCAGTAGCTATGGGAGCTATGAAGGAGAAAATAAACCCTCACTGGAAATCACAGAGACACTGAAAAGCTAGACCCAGAAGGAAGCAATGAAGAAAAACAAATTCAGCGCAAGTCTGGCTGCAAGCGGTAGTACCGCTGGGACGAGCGGTAGTACCGCTGAGCGGTAGTACCTCTTCCAGGAGCGGTAGTACCGCTGAGCGGTAGTACCTCTTCCAGGAGCGGTAGTACCTCTCGAGGGAAAACAGCAAACAGAAATTTTCAGACAATGAATCTGAAAACTGAGAAATTCGCAAGAATCTTGGATTCTTGCCTTGAGAAACTTTGAGGATAGCTAGGGAACACTCCCAGAAGAAATAGCCAAGAGCCAATTTCAAGAAAACACTTCCAAGAAACACGAATTTCAGATTTGGGTAAAACCTGAAATTTTGCCGAACTGAGCCAAAAATCAAATTACTCCCAAACCGTTGATCCTTTGGCTATGAAATTTTGAGGGTAGCTAATTAATAGCCTTTGGACTCTCCATACCAAATTTCAAGCCATCTCAACAAAGGAATCAAGAACAACACCAAAACCTAGAGAGGCAAAACAAGAACAGGGGAGGCTCAAAAACGAAATCTGAAATTAAAATGAAGTTAGCTCATGGGAACTCGATCAAATGATCTTGAGGCATCATCCCAACATAGAGCAACCCATTTTGGGCCTTCCCAGCAACAAACAACAAGAAATCAAGAAAATCACAAATCCAACAAAGAAGGTAACGAAGAACAGACAGGAGCTCGGGACAAGAACTTCAAAGATTTCATTCATTGGATCAAAAGGGATACAGAGGAATCCCGATACGCATGTACATTAGAACCAGAGGAAGGATTACATGACTCTCAATGCATCTCCTCACTCTCCCAACTCAAGAACACACACACATCCATGGAGGGAGGAAGAACTCACATAGAACACATCGTAGAGACACAGAGGGAGCACACTCTGCCTCCACCACCAACTCACAACCACTAAAGTCTAAAGCCAAAACAACCACTAAAGACTCTTTTGACTCTAGCAAACCCTAATTCCTTTCCAAGTGCTCAAGGAGGGCATGCAGCTCCTCCTCTCCTTTTATAGCGCTTGGCTAACGGGTCTCGCCCGTTACGCCCGCTACGCCCAACGAGCCCGCTCCGCTTGTGCACCTTGCGAATTTCGATTCGCCCATCGCACCTTCCGAAGCTTCGCGCTCCTTGCCTCGCACGCCTCGCAACCACTTCGAGTCCACGTCGTCTTCGACACATCCCGACCGTTCGACCTCAACGCCACTGCGCTAGTCCGGTCCACCGTGTCTCGCCACGACTCCAACTCGACGTCCCGCACACACGGACAAGAAAACACGCCAAATAGCACCGCCGACACATGAAAGCGTAAATACCATCACACTTACCACGCACGAAGTTCAAACTCGTCGAAACATTAGAATATACATCCTAAGCCCAAATGACCAGATTTGACCAGTACGACCGAGCTCGATTGCGCCACGCAACGACTCGACCAACCACTCAAACCAAACTCGATCGACCTAAACCTTTGTCAATTACTCATCACTCTCATGGAGCACGACCACATGGTCTCTCAATCTCCCCCTTGATGAGTCTATTGACAAACGCAGAAAAAGCATTAAGAAGAGTTTGATTTTGAAGAATCCAACATGGTCCAAAGAATGAAATGAAGCTAATGACCATGTCGACAGAAGGAACACTAGAGCAACTACTGAAAGAATAAATTGATCTCCAAAGCTCTAAACTATTCCCAACAGACTTTTTCTTCTCTATTCTCCCCCTTTTGGCAATAAACGCATCAAGAATGCAAACGAGAGAATATGACATGTCAAATGGATGAAATGGCTGAAGTTTGTTTATTTAAGCATTTAGAGCCATGAGAATTATCCATAATGACCAAAATGTAATACACCAAGCCATACCTCAATAAACGCTATCTAAATCATGACAACATGTATATGAGCTAGCTAGAGCACATAGATGACAAACTGAATTGTAATGCATTTTATGAGCAAGTCAAGTCATCAATGATCAAAGTCTAACTAGAGATATCCAAGGATGATGCAGGCCATGTCAATAAGCTAAGCGCAACAAGAAAGCTAATATTAAGTCCAAATAGAGTGCTATGAGCTCAAGATTGAAACATTGGTTAAGTACTTGATTCTTTTTGAAACTTAAGCAAGTTGAGCACAAATGATATATTTTCTTTTGAAATTCAAGGTTGTTGACAACCAGATTTTTGTTTTATTATGTGCTAGACCTCCAGCCTTATGCGACTATTTCAAGCGAGAAGCTTAAGAAGATAGTCTAGGTCATCCAAAACTCTCCCTAAGTTCATGCCAAGTGCAATGGCAAGCCGTCTCATAGGAGAGAATTGGTGAAGTCAGTTTTTTCGCACAAAAGAGATCTTTTGCATTTTAACATGTTGTACTAACTTATGCATCATCAAGAGACTAAAACAGCTCAATTTAAGGCTCAATATAGATTCAACGCTCTACTCAAATTTATTTGACATGGCATGAATCATAAAGGATAGCTCAAGAAAGACTAATCTCGAATGCTAACATGACAAGTTTTAGTTTAAGTTGAGCAATTTTAATGAACTTATCATGACAAGCTAATCCATACATATGAAGTCATGATAAATCTAGCAAGCTAAGCACAAGTCATGGCAAGGTGTAAAGCATTAAAGCATGTCATAACAGATAATAATCAAGGCTCAATGCAATTTGATTATAATGCTAGAATGATGAAAATGCATGAAAGTCCAGCTCCCTCAACATTAGATGCAACTTTTAGTTCAAGTTGAGTTATGTCAAAATTAAGCTTCGAAGCTCCCAAATGAACTCCCCAACCAAAGCAATAAAATCGAGAAGTCGGCAAAGAAAACCAAACAGCAATCCTTAAAGCATAGAAAAGATATAGAAGCAACTATGGCTTAAACCGACTCTCATCTACCCCAAATGACTCTAGGACTAACAAATGATCATCGAACACACACTAGAGAGCAAACACGCACTGCCTACCCGAGGGTGGCCCAACCTCGCTAGAACCTACAAGAAGTGAGTGAGCTCAACCTAGTGAGATAAGAAATAGCTAATCCTGGAAGCACAAGATAAGAGTAAGAAGTCTAAGCAACTCAACACAAGAAACACTCTAACCTATGCTAGAAGGACTTAACCCAATGCACCCGCAAATGCAATGCAACGAAAATGAGACGAAGCATAATTAATATAATAAAGCAAGAAAGCCCAAGCTCCCCTCACTACAGTCCGTAAGGACAAACCACCCCAAGCTCTCCCGCAGCTGAAAACCTCGAACTGCCCAAAGGCTTGGTGAAGATATCACCAACCGGTGGTCACTCTCACAAACTGGAGCACTATGTCACCCTTCTCTACATGGTCTCTAAGGAAGTGGAAACGAATATCAATATGCTTGGTCCGAGAGTGCTGCACTTTGGGTTCTTAGCAATGTTAATCGCAGAAGTGTTATCACAAAAGAGTGGAACACCGTCGATAACTAACCCAAAGTCCCGCAGGTCGAAGCCATCCGTAGTACTCGATCGCAGCACCGGCCGCAGAACATACTGGCCTCTGCGATGGATCAGGCAACACCGGATCGCTTCCTAGAAGACCAAGAACGAGAGAAGTGCCAATGAATTGGCAAGTGCAAGAAGTGCTCTTTCTATCTATCCTACACCAAGCAAAGTCTGCGTCCGAGAAAGCTCTCAAGGAAAGACAGATGAGGAAGAGTACCGATACCATAGTCAATGGTAGCTCGGAGGTACCGAAGATGCGCTTCACCGCTGGCGGTGAGATACGCGAGGAGAGGCTCTGAACGAGCACACGCACACACAGAAGTGTATGTCCGGTCTCGGCGGTGAGGTAAAGAAGGGAGCCGATCATACTTCTGCTCTTTCGATCAATCGCTCGCCATCCTCATACGGGTCAAGATAGGTCGTTGAAGCCATGGGAGTCGACACAGCTTACCATCACTCATGTCGGCGCCAGAGGTCACGAGTGTACTTTCCTCGATGAAGAAATGTACCTCCCGAGTCCGCTTGATTTGGAAGCCAAGGAAGAAGGTCAACTCGCCCATCATACTCATCTCAAACTCGGTGCTCATGACATCCGAGAACCGTGAAACAGAGTATGGGAAGAGCCGCCAAAGATGATGTCATCGACATCGATCCGACGAGCGAGAAGGTCATTGCCATGACGGCGATGAACAAGGTCTTGTCAACTTTACCCATCTCAAAACCATGACTTAACAAGTAGGACTTAAGCTTCTCATACCAAGCTCTAGGGGCTTGCTTAAGTCCATACAAAGCTTTGGAAAGCTTGAAGACATGATTAGGTATTTGGGGTTTTCAAACCGGAGGTCGTCGGACATATACTTCTTCCTCAATGAAGCCATTAAGGAAGGCACTCTTGACGTCCATCTGGTAAAGCTTGAAACCTTTAGAAGCTGCAAAGGCAAGCAGGATTCTAATGGCCTCAAGTCGAGCTACAGGGGCAAAGGTTTCCTCGAAATTCAGACCCTCAACCTGGGAGAACCCCTAAGCTACCAATCTAGCCTTGTTTCGAATAACCACTCCATCCTCGCTCTGCTTATTCTTGAACACCCACTTAGTTCCAATGACATTGTGACCTCGCGGGGGCTCGACAAGTGACCAGACCTTGTTTCTCTCGAAGTTTTCTAGCTCCTCATGCATGGAATTGACCCAAGACTCATCAGATAAAGCATGAGAGACATCTTTGGGCTCAAAGGAGGCAATGAAAGCAGAATGAAGACAGAATTGAGATAAGCCAGATTTTGAGCGGGTAACACGCTCGAAAAGGTCTCCAATGATCCGCTCTCAAGGATGAGCTTTCGGATATGTCTAGGAGGTCCAGGATGAGATGAAGAAGTGGCCTCTACCTCGTGAGTCGACGAGGTAGGAACAGAGCCACCACCTCGGAAGAAGTAGAAGGCATGGGTCGATCACCTCGAGGTGCGGTGGAAGACGGCACCTCAAGGGGTGGATGAGGGACAGATCGTAGACAACCGCTCGTCTCCATCATCCTCATCATCCACAAAGATGGTCTCGGACTGCTCTAAAGAACCCGAGACATCGGCCTAGTCCTCTGACCGCCTCGTCAAAGGTCACCTCACGTGTCTCTACCATTTTGCTAGACTCAGATTCCAAACCAGATAAGCCCGCGAAGAAGACGAGTAACCTAGAAAGATGCCATCACAAGAACGTGACTCAAACTTATCTAGGTTCCCGGACTTCAGAATGAAGCACTTGCAACCAAAAACACGAAAATGAGAGACGCTGGGCTTTCGCCCATATCTCAACTCATAAGAAGTGCGGTGCAAGTGTGCCCGAAGAAAAACTCGATTTGACACATGGCACGCGGTGGCTATAGCTTCAGCCAAAACTTCGCGGTGTAGAGTACTCATCAAGCATCGTCCCGCCATCTCAACTAAGGTACGGTTCTTTCTCTCCACAACGTCATTTTGCCGAGGGACGTATGGAGAAGAGAATCGGTGCTCTACACTGCCTCACCACGAAACTCTCAAAGTAGGAATTCTTGAACTCCGTGCCATTGTCATCGCGGATCGCTCGTAAGGCACCGGGAGCTCTACAGAAGCCTCACGAAAGACCTCGGAAATGGGTGAACGTCTCATCCTTCGAGGCTAAGAAAACACCCAAGAGAACCTCGAATAGTCATCGACCACGACAAGGACGTACCACTTCCTCCCGCCGATCGCACTCGAGCCGTCCAATTGTGTCCATGTGGAGCAACTGTCTCGTGCATCGGCCATCGTGTGATGACCGGAGAATGAGAAGCGGTAACCATCTTGCCGTGCGGCATGGAGCGCAAACAAGATTTTTGGCCATCTTGAGTTTCGCAAACCACGAATGAGATCGTGGCGCTAACTCGGTCAAATGGTCAAATCCGATATGACCAAGTCTCCTATGCCGAAAAGTCAAATCGCGGGACTCGTAGCAACCAAACACCGGAGAGGATCACCGAAGACTCGGAAAAATCAGCACGAAAGATCCTCCCAAAACGCGAAATCCATAAACAAGACTACCCAAGAATCAAGAATTTTGCAATTGTTTTCTTGAAGCTTACCTCGAAACCGCTCATCAGTAAGTCGAGAAACGGAAAGCAAATTGTACCGCAGCTTACTAACCAAGGCAACATCCTTAAGAATAAAAGATGCATTAATGCGCACAGCACCTTTGGCGATGACGCGCCTAGACGGCGTCTCGAAGGTGATCATCTCATCACTGGGCGCGGGCTAGGAGGAGAACCAACGGAGTCTCTGGTCATATGACGAGAACAACCGAGTCTACAAGCCAAACCTTCTCCTTCCCTACCCGCGAACTGAGTCAAGCAGAGTAAAGTCTCGATCGGGGTAAATCAAGAGAGATTTTGGCACCCAATATCGAACAACACGCCGAGCGATGAAGTAGTCAAGCACGATCGACCTCTATCTACCCTACGCTCTCCGTGACTCAAAGAAATGAAGGTCCACGAGTAGACTCGAGTCGTTGCCGGGTCGATCGCTCTGAGGAAGCGAGTCGAGCACCGACAACAGCTGAACACGCCGTGGGTAATCGTCTCGATGGGGAAACGAGATGTACCTCGAACGGCGGAAGTCACGACCGGAGTAGCACGAGGACGAAGA
The DNA here is from genome assembly GCA_036346575.1 of Dendrocalamus sinicus. NCBI lineage: Eukaryota > Viridiplantae > Streptophyta > Magnoliopsida > Poales > Poaceae > Dendrocalamus > Dendrocalamus sinicus. The sequence goes on along the minus strand of JAYEVI010000185.1, from coordinate 164,060 downwards.
CCGAAAACTCGGAAAACCAAGTCCTCGATGCTGCCCAAACCCATCGTAAGCATCTCAAGCAAACCTAGACCTCGTGTTGGTCTTAGATGCACTCAAAGTCCGGGCTGACCACGATACGCCTAAGAGCTGCAACATGGTCTCTCTCGCGCGATCTCGGCGCGCTGAAGCATCGGCCGATCGATGTCCATCCTTCCGGCGAAGGTGCAATGATACTTCGCCTTACGAGAGGCTGAAGTAGCATGAGATGGCTTCGCCTTCGAGAGGCCGAAGCCGCAGTGGACTCACCTTGCCGCCGAGATCCCTTGGACAAAGCTCGCTGATTTGAATTTGACCTCATCGGATCTGGCTCGACTCGATCACACCTCCTACTATGGGTCGGAGAATAGCAGTGGATGCTTCCTCATATCCTCATAGAAATCATATCCTAGACCCTGATTAAATCTGCAGATCTTAGATTGGTCTAGAATAAGATTGAGCTTCTTCTTGCCACCTACAAATCTCTCGAGAGTGTTCATAAGATACTGACACTCCCGAAAGAGAGAGGCACAAGAAGAGCAGGGAGAAGAGGGAATAGCAGGAGGTAAGGGAGCAGATGAGGAACCAACAACAGAGGGAAGATTGGCTTGTGCACGCCACCGACTGAATGGACAGTCCATCATAGCCGCTTGGTTCACGCCCTAAGCGTCTCCACCTTACCCTGGGGCTTCTCCCCCTTCTCAACAATCACATCACAAGGAATTGATGACTTCTCTAATAAGTCCTTAGTTAGCTTCACACATTTATCATCCAAAGCAATCAAGTCAATTTTTAGTTTATCACAATTTGTGCATGGTGAGCTAACAGGGTCCTTAGAAGCATACTGAGCCAACTTTCTATTATGATCAATCATATCTTGAAACTGTTTAGAGACAGATTCAAGTTCAGCAGTTAATTTAGGACAGTTCAAGCATGAATCAATCGGCTCAAGTAGAGAAGCATGCAATTCAGCAATTTTGTGATCTGCCCGTTTTAAGTTCATCTTTAAATTATTGCAGTTTTCACAAGAATCGGGCAGATCAAGGAGCATGGCATAAGGTCCTCTAGCAGCAATGTCCTTAACCTCACATGAGGTGGGAGAAGTAGTCTCATCAGTAGTAAGTAGGGTAACAGCCATCCTACTTAACTCTAACTCAGCAAGCAAACTAACATTCTCCACCTTAACAGAATCAAGCTCGGAGGACACACTATCATGCGAGGTCCTTAGTTTCTCAATGTCATCCAACAGAGCACAGCAAGTATCACAATCATCACGGGAGGGAGCAGATGTAAGTGAAGTAAGCTCCCGTGATAGTCTATCTACTTCCTTCTCTAACTCGGTACACCTAGCCCTAGCTCTAGCATGAAAGCCACCTAGTTTAAGGAAAGCATGATTAAGCTGGTCGTATGTGGGGCATACCTCGTCCGAGTCGGAGTACAGCTCGCTGTCGCTCAGCTCGCCCTCGAGGGCCATGAAGCACATGCCGGAGAAGTCGTCGCCGCCATCCTTGGGCTCTTGGTCACCCGTCCCATCGTCGTCACTCCATCCCTCCACCTCACTGAGGTCGAGGTCGTCGAAGGCAATGAGGACGCGGTGGAAGAGCTTCTTGGCCTTCCTGAAGTTGCGGAACTTCTTCTTTCCCGGCGTCTGAGCTGGAGGCTTCTTGTTGCGGTTCTTGTCAGTGTAGTCGTTCTTGCTTGGACCGCCGAAGTCGTTCTTGCCTTTCTCCGGCTTAGCGCTTTGCCCAATGTGGTTGGGGCCACCTCACTCGAAACAAATCACGTGTCCTCCTCTTTTTCTCGTCCCTCCCCTTGTAAGCATGGGAGAATCTTCGAGCAAGGAGGGCCGATTGCTCATCCGCAAGTCGCCTAACGATCATCGCTATGTCACGAGAGCAGCAGGGAGAATCCGCAAAGAGAACCGTAAGAGGAACCGTAAGCCAACGTGGGATCGGTGACCAAAGCCATCGATCGTGACTTCGACCTCACGAGACAACGTCAATCTCGTGAGTCTTGAGGCGCGAGTACAACGCATCCGAGTCGTGGCGAGAGGTGCATCCGTGTCCTTGATGGTGGTCACTTTCATCTCCCAAACCGGAAGATCGAGAGCAGTGAGCATCTGTCGAGCGTTATCCGAGTCGGGGTATGTGAGACCGACGGCTCGGAGGTTGCTCAGAATCTTGTGGAAACGCGCAAAACACTCATCCAAGGACTCACCAGCAAGCATCTCGAATTTGTTGTATTCTCGCTTGAACTGGTCCTGTCGGACTGTCTTAATCTGAGTGGTGCCCTCATGGTATGCATCGAGGGTCTCCCAGATGTCGAAAGCCGACGAAAGATGAGAGATGCGGTCAAACTCACTACGACTCAGGCCCTGAATGATGATGTTCCTTGCCTTAGCATTCGCCTCAACATCAGCCATGTTCCCGGCATTGATGTTCTCATCGGCAGGAACAACGAACCGGACTTGACCTTGCGCGGATGGCGTACTCACGGCCTGGATGTATGTCTCCATTCGGCTCTTCCAGAAGGGGTAATCGATCCCATCGAAAACGGGCGGCTTGGTCGAGTACTTGTCCGTCGCCATGGCTCTTGAGACCGGTTAAGATCTATGAATTAGAGCTAACCGGCTCTGATACCAATTGTTGGACCAAAATGGCGACAGAGGGGGGGTGAATGTCGATCTTTAAAAATCGCCCCCAACAAATATCTTCTTCTCCAGTAGCTATGGGAGCTGTGAAGGAGAAAATAAACCCTCACTGGAAATCACAGAGACACTGAAAAGCTAGACCCAGAAGGAAGCAATCAAGAAAAACAAATTCAGCGCAAGTCTGGCTACAAGCGGTAGTACCGCTGAGCGGTAGTACCTCTTCCAGGAGCGGTAGTACCGCTGAGCGGTAGTACCTCTTCCAGGAGCGGTAGTACCTCTCGAGGGAAAACAGCAAATAGAAATTTTCAGACAATGAATCTGAAAACTGAGAAATTCGCAAGAATCTTGGATTCTTGCCTTGAGAAACTTTGAGGATAGCTAGGGAACACTCCCAGAAGAAATAGCCAAGAGCCAATTTCAAGAAAACACTTCCAAGAAACACGAATTTCAGATTTGGGTAAAAACCTGAAATTTTGCCCGAACTGAGCCAAAAATCAAATTACTCCCAAACCGTTGATCCTTTGGCTATGAAATTTTGAGGGTAGCTAATTAATAGCCTTTGGACTCTCCATACCAAATTTCAAGCCATCTCAACAAAGGAATCAAGAACAGCACCAAAACCTAGAGAGGCAAAACAAGAACAGGGGAGGCTCAAAAACGAAATCTGAAATTAAAATGAAGTTAGCTCATGGGAACTCGATCAAATGATCTTGAGGCATCATCCCAACATAGAGCAACCCATTTTGGGCCTTCCCAGCTACAAACAACAAGAAATTAAGAAAATCACAAATCCAACAGAGAAGGTAACGAAGAACAGACAGGAGCTCGGGACAAGAACTTCAAAGATTTCATTCATTGGATCAAAAGGGATACAGAGGAATCCCGATACGCATGTACATTAGAACCAGAGGAAGGATTACATGACTCTCAATCCATCTCCTCACTCTCCCAACTCAAGAACACACACACATCCATGGAGGGAGGAAGAACTCACATAGAACACATCGTAGAGACACAGAGGGAGCACACTCTGCCTCCACCACCAACTCACAACCACTAAAGTCTAAAGCCAAAACAACCACTAAAGACTCTTTTGACTCTAGCAAACCCTAATTCCTTTCCAAGTGGTCAAGGAGGGCATGCAGCTCCTCCTCTCCTTTTATAGCGCCTGGCTAACGGGTCTCCGCCCGTTCGCCCGCTCGCCCAACGGAGCCGCTCCGCTTGTGCGGCCTTGCGAATTTCGGTCGCCCCTACGCACCTTCCGGAAGCTTCGCGCTCCTTGCCTCGCACGCCGCAACCACCTCGAGTCCACGTCGTCTTGACACATCCCGACCGTTCGACCTCAACGCCACCGCGCCTAGTCCGGTCCACCGTGTCTCGCCACGACTCCAACTCGACGCCTTGCGGTCCACACGCACAAGAAAACACGCCAAATAGCACCGCCGACACATGAAAGCGTAAATACCATCACACTTACCACAGACGAAGTTCAAACCTGTCGAAACATTAGAATATACATCCTAAGCCCAAATGACCAGATTTGACCAAAGTCCAACCGAGCTCGATTACGCCACGCAACGACTCGACTCCGAACCACTCAAACCAAACTCGACTGACCTAAACCTTTGTCAATTACTCATCACTCTCATGGAGCACGACCACATGGTCTCTCAGGTAATATGGTCAGAATTTGTAAAGCAAGCATGCACTTCATTCACAAAAAAGGGGGGACATTACAACACACGCCTACGCCTGGCCACTTCGGCGTCACACCTGCGAGTTTCCGGCGCCTTCGGAGGTCTCAGCGCCACCCTCGTTGCGCCGCGGGACCTCGTCCAGAAATTGGCCAAGGCTCCCCTCCCCGTAAAGGGACTTCCGGAGCTCGACCCGCGCGGCGGCACCCCCAGCGTAATCCCAGATCCACTCGTGGAAGTACTTGATGGCGTGACGAACAGCGCGGACGACACCAGACATTACTTCGGCCCCGCCGGGCATCTCCAACTAGGGGTCCTCCAGTCCGGCGACGTTCGTACAACCACGGTGCCGTAGGAGCGAGCACACCATGCACGACGCTACGTAAGCACAGTGGTTGCCGAAGGTCGTCGTGGCGCCGTGCGCAACGTCGACGGCATCTTCGATCCAGCGAAGGGTCCGAGACAGCTCCTCCGGGCCGAAGGCGCGATCTGGCACTTTAGCCACCAGCCCTTAGAGATGGCTTTCCAGCGCTTGCATGGCATCCCATGCTATTACCGAAGCTTCGCCAAGTGTCCGGTCACGCTCCACTAGAGTTAAGGCAAGCTCGCCTTTTTCCTTCTCTAGCGAGGCGACCTGTTGTAGAAGACCGTCCCGCTCCGCCGCAAACTCCTGTTGCGCCGCCTCCGCAGCCGACTCCTGCGCCGACGCGGCAAGTCCCTCGACGTGCGCTTTCACCTCAGCACACTCTGCTTCCAGCTAGCGGATGCGGGCATCTTGGGCAGAGCGGGCCCCCGCGGCTTCGCGTAGCTCCTCCTCGGCGACCTGCAGCCTATCCTCAAGCGCCCTTTGTGCACGAACATAGGTCGCTTGCAAGGCCTACCCCAGTACAAGTGTCTGCAGAGCAAAAAGGCTTAGCTAGCTCAGCATGGCCAGGCATTGTCATATAAGCAAGTGCTTACCCTCACCCCCGACACCTCAAAGGCGTCTCCGAGACGTCCCACCCCATAGGCCTGCAGCGCTTCCTGGCTGACGCTGGCGGCTGCGTCATCCACGATCGCACGCCACGCCCTCAGTGTGTCCGACGGAGGAACGAAGTCCGCTGGGCTCGGGCGCACGGTGTTCGCGTCACCAGCACCAGGACCTCCATGTTCCGGCAAAGGCTCCTCCGGAATGAGCAACGCTGCAGGCAGGGATGCATGTGAGAACACCACAAGACAACTAAGAATATACCAGGGAAAGCTAAGCCACCTTATCCTCAGTAGCAGACGGAGGGCTTCGGGGGCCCGCTCCCCTAGTCCCGGACAGGGTAGCGGTGGCGCAAGCCCCCGCGGGGGGGCGCGGTCCCGCAAGAGACTGGAGCCTCCGCGTTCGGGGCCGGCGCTGACCGTTCCTGCGTCGCGGACGGCGTGGCCTGAGGGGCAGGGGGCACGCGCCACAGGGACTTCGGCATGCGCACCGGAGTCCCACAAGCTCCCGATGCCCGTCACCACGGTGAATCCCCTCGATGTCCGATGGAGCCCCGGCCGTAGGCACGGCCGCTTAGCCGGAACGAGCGGCGACGGCCCCGCCCCAGTAGCCGCTGCGGGAGAGGTGCCCACAGCTACAGCACCTGTGGGCGAAGACCCCACCGTGGCAACCTCTCCGGAGGGTACCTCGATCTCGGCCGCTGCCGTCGGCAAAGGCCCAACTCCGTGCGCCCCCGCGGAGGGCGTCTCCGGCATCGTAGCGGCCACGGCCGAAGGCTGCGTCTCCGGCATCATAGCGGCCACAGCCGAGGGTTCCACCTCAACACCACCGGTCAGCACGGGCATTGTCCCGATGACCGCCGCGGGTGACAAGACTTCCCCTCTCCGGCTGCCTGCGGCGAGCCCGCCGTCCAGGGCACCCCCCCGAAGACCCTTCGCGCCCGGCGTCCGTGCCCTCCAACCCGAGTCGGCGTACCTCGCTGAATCCGACTCCGCGTCCGCCGTGCCATCGAGAGCAGTAGCAGCAGCAGTGGTAGCTGCTATACCGAGCACGGCAGACGCCCCGCCTCGAGCCCTCTTGTGAGACAGCGCCTTCATCCTCGTTGCGCCGTCGTCTTGGCGCTGCGAAGTCGGTAGAGCGCGGTCCAGCACGGCAAGGCCCAGGGCCTCGCACACGCGGTTTATCCACCCTAGTCCCGCCTCCGCAGTTGCGGACGCGCGCTGCTCGTGCTCCCTGCCGGTATACGGCCCAAGGAATATGCGCGTAGCCCGCTCCGCGTCCTCCAGGCATATCCCTAAAGCAAAGTAGGAAACAAGGTTAGCACATAACGCACTCCATACGAACAAGAAGGGAGATGCGGTCGAGACTTACGAGGACCGGAGGGCGCCGGTAGTACGCAGATTGCCGGCAGAACATTGTTGTCTCGACGCTTCTCAACGGCGAGGCGCCAGTCACGGGCGAGCGGCGCCACGCCATACATCACGAACTCTTCGGCGAGGTCGCGCATGTTGAAGCAGGCGGCCACGCCTACGAGTCGTCATGCCCTCCGCCTATCCTCGTCGTCGAGCGTCCGGCCGGGTGAGGTCTTGAACGCGATCGGCCGGCCCGTGCACTCGAGGCCACTCCCGCTCTCCACACGGTGGTAGAACCACCGTTTCATCCAGTGAGACTCCCACTTCCCGCGAGTCGAATCCGCAGGGAAGAGCTTGCCGCAAGATGACCGAAGAATGAAGGTGACGCTGCCAAAGTTCGACAGCGTCCCGTCCTTCCGCTCCTTGGGCTGGAACCGTGCCTCGTGCAGGTAGGCAAACAACGAAGCACTAGGCCAGCACGCTCCCGAGCGCAAGGCCCAACTATACACGGCGAGAAGGGCCACGGCGTTGGTCGATTCGCGCCGGCTCGGCCGAAGGTCCGCAAAGACGCCGCCCACAATCACCGCCGCCGGGATGCGGAGCCCTGCGTCAAAGAAGGCGGTGAACACAAGCGCCTCCGACTTCTCGGGGCGCGGTTCCATCTCGTCGGCGGTGGGCAATCGTACCGCCTGGCGCTCGGATAGCTTCCCCTCGCGCAGTAGCCCTTGGATCGTCTTCTCGGTCACGAGCGAGGGGCCCAAATCACCAGAAAACGAGCCCTCCTTCTCCGTCGCCAGCCACCACTTGTCCGCCGCCGCCAGGTCGCGCTCGCTGAGCGAGTATTTCACCTCCAGCTGTGATGACCGCCGACGAACGCCGAAGTCACCAGCCGCCTGGCCACTCCTGTCACCAGATGCCATCGCTCCTCACAGAAGGAAGAATACAGCGGTGAGAATACCATGAGAATGTAGAGGACGATGTAGGCGAGAAGAGGGCGTAGAAGTGCGCGGGCGCTGTTACGGGGGTTATTTCAAGCCACCTCTCCCCGATGGCTGCAGCCAAAGCGTCGCGACGGTCCGCGTGCCGGACACGACCGCAGTCGTACAGAGGCCCGTCCCGCACGATTCCCCACAACCAAAGCAAAGCGTCGTGGCGGTACGCGCCGCACGCAACTACAGAAGCAAGGACCGTCAGCGCACAGCGCTCCAGTGGCCTCCCGCCGCGTGGCAACCCCCGCACCTCCGCCCGCAGTAAGGTAGCCTCCGGTGCTCGGCCCAGGACCGCGCCCGGAAGATGGCCCCTTCACGCAAAGGCCAGCTAGCAGGTCACAGCCTCGGCCGAGGGGTCCAAGCCCATTGCACGAATACGTCTAGGAGCGAAGGACAGCGCAATTGGCCCCCTCCCCCGTCAACCTCAAAACCAGCGAAGACCCAGCTACCTGGGTCTATCGGCAGCTCGGGGGCATCGGCGCTGCTATACAAGCATAGTAGGACAGCCGGTAGTGACGGGGCGGCGAAATATGGCCAAGCGTCGCATGACGCGCCATCCCTCGCCCGCCTCGTGTCCCTCTTCCCTAGGGAAGGGGTGAGCAGCTGCGATCATGCCACTACTCACATCCCACGGCGCACCAGTTACAAGCCGCCGCGTGCCCCATACGCGCCAAGGCGAATCGCAAGGCATGACAACCTAACTCTGGCAAGCTAGGGGCCGGCGCGATTCCAAGAACCATTACAGCGCATTACCGGATCGTGAAGTGGCAGTCACCGCAGGCGTAGCGTTGTCTGCGGTGCGAAGTTTCAACTCCGACTACACCGTTGGGCCTCTACCGCGACAGGCCCCAGTCCCGACTTCGGCTTCGGTTCCCGCGTCTACTTCGACTAGGCGCCTGCTCCGCTGCCACCCGTTCGAAAGGTAGGGGACGGAGTGCTTGCGCGTCTACCTCGACTAGGCGTCAGCCTCCGCTGCCACCCGTTCAAAGGGTAAGGGACGGAGCGCGCGCGCGTCTACCTCGACTAGGCGCCCGGCTCCGCGCCGCGTTGGCGTAAGGGGCGGAGCGCGCGCGTCTACTCGACCAGGTGCCACCTCGCGCCACCCGCTCAAGGGTAGGGGCGGAGCGCCGCGCGTGTCTACCTCGACCAGGCGCCGGCCTCGCGCCACCCGTTGGAAGGGTAAGGGACGGAGCGCGCGACGCTACCTCGACCAGGTGCCGCCCCTCCGCCACCCGCTCGAAGGGTAGGGGACGGAGCGCCGCGCGTCTACTTCGACCAGCGCCGGCCCGCGCCACTTGTTCGAACGGTAGGGACGGGCGCTCGCGCGTCTACTTCAACTGGCGCCAGCCCGCCGCCACCCATTCGAAAGGTAGGGGACGGAGCGCTCGCGCGTCTACCTCGACTAGGCGCCATCCTCCGCTGCCACCCGCTCAAGGGTAGGGGCGGAGCGCGCGCGCGTCTACCTCGACCAGGCACCGCCTCGCCGCCACCCGCTCAAGGGTAAGGGACGGAGCGCCGTCGCCTACTTCGACTAGGCGCCACCTCCGCTGCCACCCGTTCGAAGGGTAAAGGACGGAGCGCGCGCGCGTCTACCTCGACTAGGCGCCAGCCTCCGCTGCCACCCGTTCGTAGGGTAAGGGACGGAGCGCTCGCGCGTCTACTTCGACTAGGCGCCAGCGTAGTTCGACTAGGCGCCAGCTTCGCTGCCACCCGTTCGAAGGGTAGGGGACGGAGCGCTCGCGCTTCTCCTTCGACTAAGCGCCACCTCCGCGGCCACCCGTTCGAAGGGTCAAGCCTTGCCATTTCCACGCGAAAGCATGATGAGCGAGCAGGATCCTGTGGACGTCCAAGATTTCTGCACCGAGCTGTGACGTATTCCCATAAATAGGCCGTCTATTGTTCATCAGCGCTCGCTGACATTAGCGTTAGTAGACGCAGTCATCAAACGCGGATGAACAATAGTTGGCCTACATGTGAGAAGATAACCGCGTGCAGGTATAAGATGAGTAACCGGGGGTGACCAAGGAGCAGCCCGCGACACCAACGTATTTATACCCAAGCTCACTCGGCGAGGAGTCGCCAGGCTGGCGGGAGGTCAATCGGCGGCGCGCCAATCGACGGGAGCGCAAACGATGGGTGCCCGGCGGTCCAACTGCCCGCGATGGACAAGTGCAACCACTCAGCACCAGCAAGGCGCGCGCTGGAAGGCGGACAGACGACACAACAGCTCCCCCGCCACGCGTCCCACTTCCCTGGGGAAGAGGCGAACAGCCGCGCTCACGCAACCGCTCACATCCCACGACGCGCCAGTCGCAAGCCGCCGCGTGCCCCACCCACGGTAAGGCGCATCGCGACGACACGACACCGCCTCGACAGCGGGCGGCCGTCGGCACGATTCCAGCCGCCATTAAAAGCGCACTACCAGACCGCGGGGTCATAACAGCTTGGAGGCGCAGCGACGTCGGCGGCGCGAGGCCCACCTACACTACTGCGTCAACCACGACTCCGACCCGGCCCCCAGCGCCGACCCCGGAATCAGGAGGTCTGACCTCGCCTCCGCGACAACTCCGACTACACCTTCGAGCTTCTACAGCGGTAGGCTCCAGTCCCGGCTGCGGCTTCGGCGCACGCGCGTCTACCTCGACTAGGCGCCAGCCTCCGTTGCCACCCGTTCGAAGGGTAAGGGACGGAGCGCACGTGCGTCTACCTCGACTAGGCGCCAGCCTCCGCCGCCACCCGTTCGAAGGGTATGGGACGGAGCGCGCGCGCGTCTACCTCGACTAGGCGCCAGCCTCCGCTGTCACCCGTTCGAAGGGTAAGGGACAGAGCGCGCGCGCGTCTACTTCGACTAAGCACCAGGCATCGGCTTCGGTCGCGGCCTCAGACCCCGGGCCCCGCTGCACTCTAAGGCTCCGCAAGTTAGGAGAAGTTCACAGGCCGCAGGGATGGAGGGGGCCAAAGGACTCGACAACATGGCTTCAGCCCTGTGAAGCCCTTCACCATGAGAGGCTCCTGTTGTAGGGGTGGCCCCACCTAAGCCCAGCAGGCCTGTTAGCAGGTTATAGGGCCCAAAATAGGACATGTGTAATGGCTTAAATGCCCCTGATGAGGATGTACTACTAAAAGGGTATAATTGTAAAGACATACCCCTAATGACTATATAAGGAAGGCTATGGGAGGAGAGAACTACCAACTCTCTCCCAACTCTCCACTACCATCTCTCTCTCTGTTTGGTCTGTAACCACAACAATTTCCTTATGTTAATTTCCTTTGTAGTTGTATATCACCTTCTACTAATTTCCTTTACAGACTAGAATAAATTGAACTGCTCCTTAAAAAGATTTTAGATGACCTAACTCGTAAGTTTTATACATAAATGAAATAGTCCTTAAACAAAATTTCAGATGAATGACAAAACAAGTTCCCATCATGCTATACCGATTGGTGCCATATGTAGAATAAAAAGAAACAACATCACAAAACAATGCATATTATTTCTACAGATACTATCTGTCCAGAAAACATGTTTTAATATGACCCTGTCATCTAGTTCGTAATCAAAGAAGAAGGTCTAATTTGTCACTTTGCTTCAATTTGTCACTTTGCTTCTTTTTTCATAATATCAATAAAAACCAAACCATCTGATGCTTTTATTATCCTTTTTAAATCACAGTAACAACATCAACTCGCATGGCGCCTACAAAGCCTTGCCGAACAACAGCTTCGTTGGCCGGGTGATGTCCGCACGGGTTGACTATGACAACGGCACGAGGTGGCTAGACGCCATCCTTCCTAGTGGCACTACAACGGCACCACCTACAACTTCAATGTGATGATGACGAGCTTGCTGCCAGAGCAGGTCACCGTCGGTTCCTCAGTGGTGACGAGCGTGGACCGCGTGGCTCGGCATTATGTGCTCTCCTGGTCATTCAACTCCATGCCTGTTGAGACCTGAATCTGTAAATTCAGACTCTCCTGTGTATTCTGCACTAGTCTAAGATCACACTAGTGCACACAGTATAAACAAAGATGAAATATCGACCATATCATGATTCACTAAGAAAAAAACTCAAATATTATTAATTATTAGAGTTGCAACCTTATGGCCCAACTTATAGATAATAGCCTAAAAGGTTTAAGAAACTTGTAGTGGAAAATAGAAATAAGCGTAGTAGCTATTTGACATGCCCACAAGCAATCGACTAGGGAGCGAAGTCCTAATCCGTGAAGTCGTCGAAGTACCCTCCTTCTGGTACCTCCTGATGATATAGTTCTTTTTCTTCAACTGAACAAATATGGATATAGTCGTGAGTACATAGAGTACTCCGCAAGTCGTTTGTAACAAAGAATGCAATATAGTATGCAAGGCTTACCAAAGGATGGCTGAAAGGTTATTTTGCAAAAAAGCAATAATTTAAAGTAAATATAATAAATAAATTGAAAGCGAACTTTGAAAATGATTAATAAGTAAATAATCAAAGGAATTGAGAATAACCACAAGCAAACTGACCATTCACTCCAACGAACCATCTGTGAACTAACCATTCACGTAAAAAACCACCAGTAAGCTAACCATTCACTTCCCAACTTAATCTGAACCAAGGTTTTATGAAAACTCTACCATTCTTGTGAAATCACCGAGCATTGTCCATAATCAGGGATACGGCTATTCAAATAGTTTTACACTCTACAGAGATTATACAACTTTACACACATGATATGACCATCTTGTAATATCATCGATATAACATACTTCCTTTGGCATGTCAACCTAGAATATCACAACAAGGCTTTTACAATATTCAATCTCAACCCAATTCCACCACACTAAGGTTTGGCCATCCTAGCCCCCTCTTGCACCAATGTGGATCTATGGCTACGACTACACCACATTCATCTCAATGACGGAACGAAATTAAAACATTACAAATTAATCAGCCATGTCTATTCCATACTAGACATGTAGTTACACAGTAAGGCTCAGATCAATGGCGCACAAAATTAAGTCCGTAACATTACCCAGGTGAGACATCCACATCCCTCGAAGTGAATCCACACTTCCCCAGGTGGTTGGAGGAACGAACGGCAGACATTAAACCGCACAGATGAATAGTACCATAGCGTCTCGATGGCTGACATGTGGCGGCCAGAGGAGATCTGACGATTGGCTTCAGTGGTCAACTGGATGGGTGACATGTGGCAAGAAGAGGATCACACGGCTACAAGTTCGTGGGCCGAGTGAATAGTAATGGGCTTGGCCCGTTACTGTTCTAGGATTTTGAGGGCTTTTCTAATTTCAGAAATTCAAATAAAATCAAGAGAGCTCTAGAAAATAGCAAATAAACCCAGAAAAACTCAGAAAATTCCAAAAAAAACTTGAGACTCAGGGAACCAAAATAAAATATTTTCACCAAATGTTAATGTTTAATTTAGTCATATTAAATCCTTTTAATTAATAAAAATTCAATTTAAGCTTTTACTAATTCTAGAAAAATCCAAATGGTGAATTTTATTTTTAAAGGCTTCAAATAACTCTGAACAACAGGATGTTACAAACCTCCCCCCTTAAATGGAATATCGACACCGAGATTCAGGCTTACTAAGAGAATAGGTTCGGAAATTCTGCTCCTAGATCCTCCTCGCGCTCCCAGGTGGCTTCCTCCTTAGAATGATTGCTTCGTTCAACTTTGCAAAGACGAACTACCTTGCTCCTGGTAACACGTTCAGACACTTCCAAGATTCTGACAGGACGCTCCTTATAAGACAAATCCTCCTGAAGATCAACAGCTTCTACTAGCACTACCTCCTCTAGCACTCGCAAACACTTCTTTACCTGAGACACATGAAAGACGTCATGTATCCCACTTAAGGTCGCAGGTAGCTCCAACTGGTAAGCAACCTCTCCCTTGCACTTTAATATCTTAAATGGTCCAACATATCTTAGCGCAAGCTTTTCTTTCATTTGAAACCTCTTAACACCTTTGACAGCGTAATCCTAAGATACACATAATCATCTAACTCAAAGCTCAATTCTTGACGATGGGTATCCGCATAGCTTTTTTTGTCTAGCCTTTGCAGTTCTTAACCTTTCTCAGATCAATCGAATCTTTTACCCAGCTTCCTTTAAACATGCTAGCCTAAAGACTTGACTTTCCCTCGTCTCTCTCCAATTGAGAGGGGTTCTGCAATTTCTACCATACAAGGCTTCAAATGGCGATATCTACAAGCTGGCCTGGTAACTATTGTTGTATGAGAACTTTGCGAAAGGCAAACAACTGTCCCACTTGGTTCCATGATCTAATACACAAGCTCTTAGCATATCCTCAAGAATCTGATTCACACGCTCAGTCTGACCATCAGTTTGGGGATGGTATGCTGTACTGAAATTCAAATGAGTACCCATTGCTTTGTGGAAACTTCTCCAAAATCATGAAGTGAAATGCGATCCACAATATAATACTATTTTCTTAGGTACTCCATAAAGACTCACAATCTTCGATACATATAGCTCTGCCAGCTTGCCACTTGTATAGGTTGTCTTGACTGGAATGAAATGAGCAACTTTCGTCAAATGATCTACAATTACCCAAATCAAATCAAAACTATCCTTTGTCTTGGGCAATCCCATAATAAAGCCCATGCCCACTTCTTCCCACTTCCACTTGGGAATTTTCAGCGGTTGTAGCAAACCTGCCGGTTTTTGATGCTCGGCTTTCACTCTTTGGCATACATCACAAAGTACTACATATGCTGCTATCTCATGCTTCATACTTGGTCACCAATATTTGTCCTTGATATCATGATACATCTTGGTACTACCCAGATGGATCGAGTACAATGACTCATGAGCTTCCTTGAGCAATAACTCTTTCAACTCCTCTTTGTTTAGCACACACAACCGTTCTTTAAACCACAAGGTACCCTTGTCATCCTCTGCAAAACCTGATACTTTGCCTTTACACATGTTAGTCTTGATTCGATGAATATTTTCATCCTCTGCATGTGCTTAATGAATCTGGCTATCCAAAGTTGGCTGCAACTCCATTGTGGCTAAGAATCCTTCATCAACCAACTCCAAGCTGAGTTTCTGAAACTCCTCGTGTAGGGCTGGTTGACTTTTCTTGATCATCACTGTATTGCAATAAACCTTTCTGCTCAAAGCATCTACTTCCACATTGGCCTTTCCAGGATGATAATAAATTCCAACATTATAGTCCTTTATCAACTCTAACCACCTCCTTTGCCTAACATTAAGATCGGCTTGCATAAAGATGTATTTCAAACTCTTGTGATCTGTGTAGATTTCACAACGATTACCCATGAGATAGTGGTGCCAGATTTTGGAAGCATGCACTATGGCTGCTAACTCCAAATCATATGTGGGATAATTCTCTTCATGTGGCCTTAACTGACGCGAAGCATAAGCTACTACTCTTTTGTCTTACATCAACACATATCCCAAACCTTTGCGGGAAGCATCACAATATATCTCAAAATCCTTGTTAATGTCTGGAAATACTAGCACTAGGTTGTAGTCAAAACATTCCTTCAACTTTTGAAAGCTGTTCTCACACTCTAGTGTCTAAACGAATTTCTTTTGTTTCTTTAGCAACTGTGTATGCGGTCTCGCTACGCTGGAGAATCCTTCGATGAAATGATGGTAATAACCAGCCATTCCAAGAAAACTTCTGACTTGCGTTATTGACGTTGGCGCCTTCAATTAAGCATGCCGTTCATTTTCCTGGGGTCAACTACAACTCCTTCCGCCGACATGACATGGTCTAGAAATGCAACTTCCTTCATCCATAATTCACATTTGCTAAACTTGGCATACAACTTATACTCTCTTAACTTTTGCAACACTAACATCAAATGCTCTTCATACTCTTTCCCATCCTTGGAGTAAATCAGAATATCATCAATGAACACAATAACAAACTTGTCTAAATACTCCATGAACACATTGTTCATCAGGTACATGAAATAGGTTGGGGCATTGGTTAAACCAAAGGACATCACTATAAACTCATACAGACCATAACAAGGTGAGAATGTTGTCTTAGGTATATCCTCTTGACAAATCTTCATCTGATGGTACCCTGACCTCAAGTCAATCTTGGAGAACACTCTGGCTCCTCTAAGTTGATCAAACAAATCATCAATTTTGGGAAAAAGATACTTGTTCTTGATAGTAACTTCGTTGAGATCTCAATGATCCACACACATATGCTAACTTCCATCCTTCTTTTTGACGAAAAACACTGGTGCTCCCCACAGGGATGTACTAGGTCTGACATAACCTTTGTCCAGCAACTCCTGCATTTGTTTCTTCAACTCTACTAACTCATTAGTAAGCATTTGATACGGTCTCTTGGAAATTGGCAAAGTACCGAGTTCTAGCTCAATTGCAAACTCCACTTCCCTATCAAGTGGCGTTCCAAGAAGATCATATGGGAACACATCGAGATATTCTTGGAAAACTGGCATAGCCTCTAACATGATCACTTTACTCTAGCAAACCAAAGCCTTCTCTGCTGATTCACGCTGGCTTTAAAATTCACTTTATCTCCATCTGAACTGGTTAAGGTAACAGCTCTATTTCCACAATCCAACACTGTCTGGTGTTTCTTAAGCCAATCCATTTTCAAAATTACATCCAACGATTGGATATCCAACACAATAAGGTCAGCGAAAAACTCCACTTCTTGAATGGTTACCTTAACTCCTAAACAACCTAGGTTTGTACTTAACTCAGAGCATGAGGATTGAACTAATAGAATAGATCCAAGAACAACAGTTTTCAACCACTACTTTAAGGCAAAACTTCTAGAAACAAATGAATGCGAAGCTCCAGAATCAAACAAAACTATAGCAGGAACTGAATTTACTTGGAACTTACCAATCGCAACATCTGGTGCTGCTTGAGCATCCTCCACGGTGACATGGTTCACTTGTCCTCGCATAATTGATTGCGGTGCTCGATTGACTTGACCGGACACTTGAGATGCTCCGTGTCCTGATCCTGAAGCAAGGGTCCGATCTGGCATAGCTCCCAGATTGAAGCGAACTAGTGTTGGTGCTTGCCTCTGTTGACACTTGCTGGCATAGTAACCTTGCTCATGACACTTGTAGCAGGTGACTAATGCTACAGAGTTAGTATTCTTCTGTTGCTGATTGCTGGAACCGATAGGGCGGGGTCTAAATAAGAACTGACGAGGTGCTGGTGCTGGGGTCTTGAATCTGGACTACGGTGGCACACGAGCTGGCTGATATGCACTAAAATGAGCCCTTTGGGACTAATGCATATAAGATCCTTGTTGCATCATCCTTCTTTTACGAGACTCCTCTAGCTCACAATGACTTTCTTTCAATGAGCATTGCTTTGTCCACCATGTTTCTGAAAACTGGCATAGTCATTGCCCACAACTTGAACTTTCAGTTCTAGGTTTAATCCTTTCTTGAACCTCTTCTCACGAGCATCATCAGTGGCAACACCCTTAGGTGCATGTGAGCTAGCTGAGTGAACTTGTTGAGATACTCACTCACTGTCATGTTCTTTTGCTATAACTCCCAGAATTCCTTCTTCTTCATTTCGATCACCCTATCCAAGATATGGGCACGACAAAATGCTATGGTGAAATCAGCCCAAATGATGCTGTCTTTGTCCTCATGAGTGGCGCAGTAATTCTCCCACCACTCTGCAGTGACTCCCTCTAGCTGGTGGGTGGCATAAAGTACTTTCTTGTGATCGGTGCACTGAGCGAGATTCAGCTTCTTCTTTACTAAACAAATCCAATCATCTACCTCCAAGGGCTCAGAGGACTGAGAATAGGTGGGCGGCCTGGTCCTCATGAATTCTGCAAACTTTGATTACTAGCGAGCTGGCTGGGGTACGTTTGCTTTCAGATTCTGCCTGTTCATCATTGCATTCATATTTTGCATCATAGTGTTCATCAGTTGAGTTTGAGCTGCCATAAACTAACTTAAGATCAGATCCAGTCCCATTGGGGTTACTTGCGGTCCTTGTGTTGATTGATTGGCGTTGCTGCCCTCTAGATTTTGGTTCATCTGACTGCATCCAGCTGAGTTTTGGGTGTCAACCATTTTTCCTCTGCTCTGAAAGAGAAAGACCACTTGCTGAGAACTGGCTTCACAAGGCTCAAAAGGTGAGAGGGAAAAGCATAGATGAGAGGTAACCTCATCCAAGGGGGATAGTCTAATGGCAAACCTAAACTAAGCAAACACTTAGCCGAAAAGATAACAAAAGAGATGATTAAATTACTCCAATAAAGGGTTTTGATATGATTGCAACATAATACTTTTAAGGGCAAAACTGCAGTTCATCTCACAAGCAATTGCAAATAAGAATCAAAATGGATTATTCGCTCTTCCTAAACTATACAAGGGTCTACTCTGGTGGCGTCCAGTTAGGTCCTTGTCAGATAAGGATCGCTTGACTCCTTCTCTAAGTCACTGTAAAACACCCATGTATTGCGGACTTGTGGTGATTTTTCTTCTGTTATGGCTAGAATGAAGTGCCGAAGGTACTCCCAGTGGTTGCTTGCTATGCGATGTCTATCCTTCGGACTGGGTGGCATAGGCGAAGGCCGAGATACTGGTAGCTCCGGTTGAGGTTCCTCTTGTTCTGTTACAACAGAAGCTTGTACATATTACACCTTGAACTTCCGAATGAGCTTGGACATACTGATCTTGTACAGCATGCAGAGACGTCGAACGGCCTTGTGCACGGTGCTCCTTGTGCGGATCACTCTCCACAAGCACCGGTGTACTTGAAACTATGGTGTAGAACTTGGCTACCAATCCTTGTGGTGAAGTACAATCTCGTGATGCATCCAATACATTGCCATTTGACTTTTCATCCTTGGTGAAGTAAACCGGTGACCTCTTTAATCCAAGACTCCACAATAAACTCGGAGAAGTCCTCACCATCCTCCAGTCTAGTTGTAGGAAACTTGGGACATCTACAGTATTACAAGGGAGAGAAGTCAGATTAAGAAATTGGAAAAAAAATACTCTTTTAGAATAAGGCGAAGAGTAAGAACCTTAAGAAAGAGGGAAGAGAATATAGAGATTACTAAGTATCTTGTTTAGTTGGTTTGATTTAGAAAATAGATTTTGAAATTCTGCTAAGGCGACCATTCTAACTAGGGCTTCATCCTATAGTCGATATGGCTCTGATACCACCTCTGTCGAGACTCGAATATGCAAATCTAGAGTCTTTGTATACACTGCACTACTCCAGGATCACGCTAGTGCACACAGTATAAACATAGATGAAATATCGACCATATGCATGATGAATGAAGGAAAAGACTCAAATATTATTAATTATTAGAGTACAAACTTATGGCCAAGCTTACAATTAAGTAGCCTAAAGGCTTAAAAAACTAGTAGCAAAAAACAAAAATAAGCATGGTAGCCGTCAAAGTCGTAATCAAAACTAGTAGTGAAAAACAAAAACTAGTAGCGAAAAACAAAAACAAAATACAGTCCTAATCTGCGAAGTCGTCGAAATATCCTCCTTCAAGTACCTCCTACTGATATGGTCCTTCAACTGAGCAAATGTGGATATAGCCATGGGTACATAGAGTACTCAGCAAGTCGTTTGTAACAAAGAATGCAATATAGTATGCAAGACTTATCAAAAGATGGCTGAAAGGTTATTTTGTATAAAGCAACAATTTAAAGTAAATACAACAAATAGATTGAAAGCGAACATTGAAAGTGATTAGTATGTAAATAATCAAACGAATTCATAATAATCACAACTAAACTGACCATTCACTCTAGTGAACCACCCGTGAACTAACCACACATGTAATGAACCACCAGTGAGTAAACCATTCACTCCCCAACTTAACCCAACTAGATTTTTATGAAAACTCTGCCCCTCGTGTGAAATCACCGAGTGTTATCCATAACCGGGAACACGACTATTCAAATAGTTTTACACTCTGCAGAAGTTGTACAACTTTACCCACATGATGTGATCATTCTCACGTTAAAGAAAATCATAACAAAGCCTTTACAATGCTCAACCTCAACTCAATCCTGCCCGCTAGGGTTTCACATCACGCCCCACACCTCATGGAAATTAGCATCCATGTTCATCACAATGGTGAAATCAAAATTAAAATACTACAAATTAATCAGCCAAGTCTATCCCATACTAGACATATAATTGCGCGGTAAGGCTCAGATCAATGGCACACAAAGTTAAGTCATCAATAGAACCCAACCAAGACATCCACATCCCACGAAATGAATCCACACTTCCCCCCTTTACTGGACGATCACTTGCCTATGTGAAAACCAAATTTTGTATACCTAACACCTATAACACACCAATATCATGGCACATAAATTTTATAACTGTGGCTACAACCACAATTCAATATATCATTAAGTCAAAATTAATTAATTGATCACATGTGATGATGAGCCCGATGTAACTATAAGCATGGCTAAGTAATTTAAACGTACAACCCATGTGACAACTAGTTTTGCACCACTAGATAATTACCCATCCTATGATGATAATGGAATCATGGTATTAAAATTATCAAGGAGGAATTAATCAGTTAGGTCGCTAACCACTAATACAAAGATTTGTAATAAAGTAGCGATGCATGATAATTTAAAATAAAATAATAAATAAATAGATTTGAAACAATATGTTTAACATGATCAAAGGACATGACTTGCCTTGGCCATACTCAGTTAATAGCTCTTGATCTTCAAATCTTGCTTCAGCTCCTTCAAAAGCGTGATCTAACGAGAAAGAAAACGAAACAAACACAAAATAAATTTAAAAAAAATCAAATGAACTCTAAAAATTTCAAAATAGAACCAAATGATAGAACTCAATTTTAGATGAATTTAGAAAAAAGAACAGGGTCAACGAAGCTAGAACGAAGGAGAACGAGCTCTTGGAAGGTTTAAATCTAAAGAAAAAGCAAAATAGGATTTACTGGAATTATTTTTCTAAAGGAAATCTTAATTATGATGTCATCACTGATGTGGCAGGCTGACTGGGCATCTAGGCTGACGTGGCATGACACGTGGCACTTAGGTTGAGGTGGTAGGGTGACGTGACATGACACGTGGCAGATGACATGGTATGCTAATGAGGCACAAGGGACGGCTCAGGTGCTGATGTGGCGTACATGTGGAAGTCACGTGGAATTAGGGCTTGCATGGCGTGCTAAGCTGGTTCCTGACTCAGCTCGGTCGTTACATGGGTCTACAGAACTGTGACGTTGGCGTGTGGGACCCGGATGTAAGCATCTTGGCGCATGGTAGTCATAGTCCACGAAGAAAGTGAACTGATGCACAATGCGGGTGCGTGGTGACGCAGACAACACGCGGACTGAGGCAGTCAACGGTTCGGGCAGTGGAAGTAGCGAGCAGGGCATCGTGGCGATTGCATGGCGGCCGAAGCGGAGCGAGGTGGTGTGACTCATTAATGGTAACTCACCGGTCGGTGGAGGCAGCAATGAAGTCTAGCTAGGCGATGAGGACCGATAATGCACGACGGAAGAGCTCACCATTGAAGGAGACACACGAGGACAGTGGCAGCGATTTAGGGTATGTATAATAGTATGAGCTAGTTATTAGCTCTAAGCTAACTTCTTCAATGATATTAGCTTTTAGCACATAGTTCATAACATAAATAGTCCCACATGACATCCTCATATAATCTTGGAATGTGCGTATGAGACTACCTCTTGATCAAAAGCTAGCTTTTCTCTCTCTTCTATTAAAATATGAAATAATATGTTTAGAGCTAGCTCATAAATCATCATTGGACATGCCCTTAGCGGGCATGACGAAGCAGAGACGAGCTTTGCTGGCAGGAGTGCGCAAATCAAAGGGGCGGGGCGGCTATTTATGTGCAAGGGCCAAGGCAAGGCAACCGTGTGGTGCATGGCACAGATGCTGAGACAATGGCGAAGTCAGAGTTCCGATTGGGAACACAGATGAATAGTGGATGGGGTCCCCGATGGGTGACACATGGTGGCTAGAGGGAATGGACGACCAACATTTAAACCGCACAGATGAACAGTACCACAACATCCCGATGGTTGACACATGGCAGGTGGAGGAGATCCGACGTTTGGCTTTGGTGGTCAACTTCATGGGTGACGTGTGGCAAATGGAGGATCGGACGGCTGCAAGTTGGTGGGCCGATGAACAGTAATGGGCTCAGCCCGTTACTGTTCTAGGATTTTGAGGGATTTTCTAATTTCAAAAATTTAAATAAAATTAAGAGAGCTCTAGAAAATAGCAAATAAACCCAGAAAAACTCAGAAAATTCCAAAACAACTTGAGACTCCGGAACCGAAATAAAATATTTTCACCAAATGATAATATTTAATTTAGTTATACTAAGTCCTTTTAATTAAGAAAAACTCAATTTAAGATTTTATTAATTCTAGAAAATCCAAATGGTGAATTTTATTTTTAAAGGCTTCAAATGACTCTAAACAATAGGTTGTTACAATGTTTCAGTGAAAATAAGGGTGGAATTGGTCTGCCAAGTGGCACGCGTATGTTCTCGCAAAAATATGCAGATATGTGCGTACATGCGTGCACACGTGTGTTTAGCCCTCCTCATTCCACCCTTATCCATGTGTCGTATGATTCAATGATTGGCAAGGATTCTACCTTATAAATTGGTTACCTCCACTTTGCGTTAACAATATGGTACTAAACCATGAATACTTTGGAATTAAAGAAAATGGACCTCACTCATATGGGCCTATTTCTAATAGGAACAGTTGGCCGCCTCCTCCACCAACGATGAATCATCGATCGACGAGGACCACGAGTCAAGTTCTGGCCTACGGCTGTTCCAGCTGAGCAAGCTGACGGCAGCGGTGAGGAGCTTCTCTAAGGAGGAGAAGCTCAGGCAGGGTGCTTTTGTTGCTACTAATCTTCTTTTTTGTTCCATTCTCCCTTCCTAGTTAGTTAAATTCAGAGACGCTGCAACAGGTTTAGCAGTTTGTGGTTTGTGTTGCTTCTATCTGTCATTTCAGTATTAGTTTGAATTGAATAAGTGTTCAAAACATGTGTGCTCAGAACGTGGATTAGTAGCTCAGTCCATAATCTGTATTCTACATGATATGGCTGTGTCATAGGAAGTAGTTGCTAGAAAAGTGGATCGACTGTTGCTATTTAGCCTTATGTGTGTTTTTGTTATAAAATGTAGCACGTCTAAAAATAATAACTGAGCAGTAGAAATGCAAAAGAGGTGCGGAGTGTTGAGCACCAAAATTGAGTCATTTCTTTGTTTGCTTCTTCTTCTAGTGTATCCATCAGTGCTCGTGGGCAGGCCGTGCCCTGAAATTTGGAGGCCCTGTACAAAGGTCTAAGTGAGACCTAAACCAAAGTACCAAATATAGCCAAAATAATGTATGTATTGCAAACAGTTCTAGACTTTCATACGAAAGATTTAATTAGTACAATACAATTAGAATTGAAAAAAACGAATACCTGCACTGGAGTACTGGAACTGGACGATGACGAATCACGAATGGATTGGACGAGCCGGCCGGCCGGCGCTTGGCGGAGATGAGACGAACACGAACTGACGAAGTCACGAAGACACGAATACAAGAGAATACGAAACGCCGTGGGCCGGTGGGGGCCTCGGAGCCGAGAATACAAAGCGCCACGGCCACGCACGCGAAGTTGCCACGCGGATACCATGAGTCATGAGAGCGGAAATAACTCACGCAATAATTCTTCTCTTCCATTGGCCATACAGGCAAATATAGAATTATGTTACAACCGGAAGGAAACAGAATAAGAGATTGAGGCTTTGAGAGAGAATCCTATTCGAATCCCTTGTTGGAGTCCGTTGCCATGCATATGAGCATGGCATCAGAAGCGATCAGTAGTCATTGGCAGATACGACTACAGTGCCATGTATACGTATACATGTGCAGTCCCATGCATGTATACGGCTAACAGCGCACGCGGACTCGAGCTAGGCTCTGGCGCTCTGGCCTCACACGAATACATAGGCCTTCTCTTGCTGGGCTGATTTTTTGAGGCCCTGAAAATTTGGGGGCCCTGTACAGTCGCGCGGGCTACACGCCCATGGGCACGGCCCTGCTCATGGGTGTTGTGAGTAGTCTCTGGGCCGACATTTGGTATAAGAGCTTAGGTTGTGTGATTGCCCAAGATCATGATGCGGGACAAGTCACCAGAGAAGTCGCTAGGAAGCATTGTCACCCATGACGGTGCGATGTTGAGGGCGCTGTAACATCCTGAAAATCCTAAGGAATATAAAAAATAACAGTAATTTAAAATTTTTTGCATGCATTTATTCTCCCTTGGTTTTTATTGGAGTTTCTTTAGAAAATTTTGATTTTCTATAACCGAAAGTGCATAAAATATAAATCAGATTGAATCTGAATCAAATAAGTATACTTAAACTCAGCGAGAAATCTTCTCAGATTTTTTCTAGAAAAATCATGACAGATAAACTCTAAAAAATTACATAATCATCCATACCATTCAAAAAGATTTCCCCAAATCTTTCGAGTGCATCTAATGAGTGGCTAAAATGCCCAAACCTCTCAGCTCACCTCACCTCTTTCCCTGTCCCTGCCGTGTGGGGCCCAATCGCAGAGATCATCGTCCACCTCACATGCATGCACTAGCTCCACCGCGGTCATGGCCAAGCTGCCCCCGGTTTTAGACATCACGCCACAGTTCTCCTTTGCTACTGTCCACTCCTGCCTAACTCGTCGCTCTAATGTGACGATTCTCTTCCCCGTTGTTGTCATCTTCAACTCGCACTCCACCGTGAGAGCCTGAGATAGTGCCTACAAAACCCCTCTGACCAGGCCAATTTCTCCTCAGCTCGCCCCCTCGGTCTTTTGCACGCGTTCCTTGAGCATTCCGCCCTCTGGAACATCAAGAAACTGAAGTCGTATGCGACGCCGACGAGTACGCCACTGTGCTTTAGCATCTCCAATGAGTTTCTCTCCTCAACCCCGTCTCAACATGGCTTATCTCTCCCTTGAGCACCCTACTCATTTTTTACCTTTCATGCAGTCGATCACTTGAGCTACATCTTCTTCTTCATCTCTGACCAGAACGCCACCGTAGGGCCTTTCTCTCTCTGGTAAGCCATACCTTGACTACTTCCACTCATACTTCTGCATGCATGCATGCAAGCTCATGCACACCTCTTTTTGTAGCTTCATTGCTACCAGAGAAATCGTTGTCGCCGTGGACCCCTTCACCGCCAGCGAGGTCTCCGACGCTAGCTTCTTCCACTTCTCATGAACCATTCTCCCTCTCGTGAACCATCATCATCTTTGGTGAGCTCCTCCTCCCTCATAGAGTATGTAAGTTGAATAGGAGTAATCGTAGTCCAAAAAAGAACTGGGCAATCAAAGTCAACAGGAGACTAAAGTGACTATAGTCGAAAAGAAAACTAGAGTAATCAAGAAGAGAACTAAAGTAGTCAAACTCATAAAAGGAACCGTGGTAGTTGAACACGAGAACAGAACTATAGCAGTCAAATTCAAAATCTTGCAACACCGTCGTAATCTCCAACACTCGCGTAGTCGAGATCTTCGACTGTGTAGTCGAGATTTTCGACCGCTCGCGTAGTTGAGATCTTCGACGGCTTGCATAGTCGGAATCTTTGACCACTCACATAGTCGAGATCCGCAACCGCTTGCGTAGTCGAGATCTCCGACAGCTCGCATTGTCAAGATCTTTGAATGCTCGCATGATCATGATCTTGACCACTGATGTTGTCCAAATATTTGACCGTAGCTGTAGCCGAAATATTCAACTGCAGCCGTAGCTGAAATATTCGACCACAGCCGTAGTCGAAATATTTGACCACTTGCGTAGTTGAAACCTCTGACTGTAGTAGTTGTAATCTTCGACCTCTAACCGTAATCGTAACCTCGATTACTAATGGTAGTCGTAAGTCATACCGATCGATAGTCGATAGTCGATAGTCGATAGTCGATAGTTGATAGTCCATAATCGTAAGTCATAAGTTACGGACCGATCGATAGTCGATAGTCATAAGTCGTAAGTTACGATACCAATCGAAAGTTGATAGCCGATAATCGATAGTCGTAAGCCATGGTTGCAAGTCATGGTCGATATTCGTAAGTCGTGATCGATAGTCGTAAGCCGTGGTCGGTAGTCATAAGTCGTGGTCATTAGTCATAAGATATAGTACCTAATCGTAATCTGCTTGCGCATCTGGTTGCGCCGTAGTTACGCACCGTCGAGTCAAAACTCTATAGAACCTAGTCGATAATCGGTAGTCGTAAGTCATAGTATCTGCTCGGCGCTCAGAAAACCTTCATGGTCAAAGGCCGAAAGCACTGGCACTATGTGAGCATTATGACTGAAGTTGCGATAGGACGAAGACCTTTGCAATCAAGGCACCGTGGTTGGTGGAATGATACTCAAAGCATCCAAAGAATGTTGATAGTCATAAATAGCTCTATACTCATCGAGAAGGAATAATTCAAACCAAGCCAAAACTGAAAACACTTGTAACTTTTGTATACAAACTCCAATTTAGTGATCTTTGTTTCTAAATTTTATAAAAACAAGATCTTTCTAAATTTAAAAAACATTTGAGTCTTATCTATGTTTGTTTGGATCTTATTTGCTTTGATCTGGATTTTATCGAATAGACGACTCCGCACCAGACAACGTTGAAATGCATTTGAAACATTCTCTGAGTAACAAAAGCAAGGCAAGCACCCCCTTTGACCATGTTGATCCTAGTATTTCGATTATTGTGTGTTGTTTGCAAAATCTATTATACATGCATGTATGTTCTATTAAAACTGCTATACTGTGGGTAATGTTAGTTACGACCGGTCGTATGCATTGAACCTCCTTGAAAATTTGATACCCTCACTGTTGTAAACTCTAGAATATGGTTTAGGCAATATAAACTATCAAACTGGGAATACTACATCGATATATGGTCTAGATGCTTAGCCAAGCAATAGTTTCTTCTAAGTTTGAACTTTCGAACAAGTTTTCATGTGAGCATGATGGTTTCAAAATGTTAGACCAGAGGGGGAACCTCTGTTACTTTGGTAGGTCTAGTCTTGCATTGTAGTAGGTGCAGAGGTAGTAAGGGCATTCTGAGTAGGTCTACTTCTAGGGGCTCCCTTCACCAAGGTGTTGGGACCAAAGCTTGCTAATACAACGGTAGATACCCACTTGGGGGACGGACCTAAGTGAGTCTTCACTTAGGGGTATACCTAAGTGAGGGCTCGAATGCTCTCTTAGGGGTGTACCTATGAGATGTTCGATGTTCATTGGGCTGGTGCAAGGTTAGAACCAGATGATCTAAAGGCTATAACATAATCAACTTTCATCACACGCCAAAGAGAATTGTGTAGTTGCTGACAGTAAAATTGATTATCTCATGTGGGGAAAACTGTACAACCTCTGTAGAGTGTTAGAAACTATTTAAATAGTTGTGCTCGCGATCATGAGCAAGCTTGGATGTAGCTACAAAAGTATAGTTTTCCATTTCAAAATTGTTTCGCTGAGAATATGGGATGGCATGAATGTCTAATTATGTGCCATGCCCATAGGTAAGATTTGTGCGATGATGATAGCCAAGGAGGTCTGTGAATTGATGTGCTCATAGTGAGGAAGGCTGTGATTGGGTTTGATCAACTGTTATCAAAGTATTATGAATGTTATTTCATTACATGTCAAATGCTCTTTGCAACTCTGTTTTGCAAATTATTACTTATTGATATTGCAAAAATGAAATCCACTTTATGTTGAAAATAACTTGGTATAGAGCCCCATCCTTTGATAACCTTGCATATATGTAAAATTTTGCGATACACTACAAGTCTTGCTGAGTATACAATATACTCAACCTTGCTTAAATTATTGTTGATCAGAGAATGAAGATTATGTGACCGACGATGTGTATTTTGCCCCTAGAACTAGGGAACTTAATGAAGGATCTTGCTAGGGTTTGACTCCAGTCATTTGCCTGTGGGTTATGATGGTAAATCACTGGATACTTTTGTTATTAAACTTCCACTGCATTATGTTCAAGACTCTTTTGTTGTTTAGTCGGTTAGCTTATGTGCACATACTCTTTTACGCCTCGCTTATGTATATACATCGCCCCTTTTATTGTAAACTAATCTGTGCGATGTATATGGATGTGATCTCAATGATGTGAATGTGTGTACTAGCTACTGATCATGAAACTAGTACAGAACACATATGGCGACTATGGGTGCTGCCGCACGTAGGGTCCCTAAAACTTCAGGCTCTTAAAGTGCAAACTTAATACTAAGGTCGTAATTCTGATAATTAATTAATATTTGAGTCTTTCCTGGTTAACCATATGCATGGTTGATATTACATCTATGTTTCCACTGTGTGCACTAGTGTGATCCTGGACAAGTGCAGAATACATAGAGAGGTTCGAATTTGCATGTTCGGGCCTTGACAGAAAGCCTCAAGCTGGATCTTTGTCCAATACGAGTAGAGATCATATCTCACTCGGAGACTATCATCTGGGCCCTTATCGTTCTAGCCCATTAAGTGTGTGACCCTATAAGTTCATATATATTTTGCAATGGGCTAAAAACTCCTTTTTGGTCCATAAGTCGGTAGCGGTCCCTAACAGGACATAGCCACTCTTAAATAAACATAAAAATCATATTGGACGAACCTATATAGTGCTTATATACCGATCCCTTTGCTTCATGATACCTGATCAAACTTAAGACGAGAATATGCTATCCTATGATAGCTCGATCTTTCACTCGATCCTGTAGTAGACTACTCAATTGTGATTGAATCATTAACCATATTCGGCATGGCCATGAACTTCCTTAATCCAATTACATTGAGGGGCCCAGAAATATCCCTCCTGTTATATAGGAGGGGTAAATTCTATCTTGATCATTTATATTCGTCCGTATGTTTCATAGGAAATCCAAAGCTACCTTAATAACCACCCAGTCACGAAGTAGTGTTTGACAACACCGAAGTAAACTATTACATATGTAGGAAACAATGACGATCTCAGGTCTAAGGATCCTACATACACTATGTATGAGACCAACTGATGACACTTAAGAATATAACAAATTCTCGCAGTATCTCATGGTGGGTCAATCCAATATCATGTTCTCTAATATGTGTCCATATTATTGATTTGATATCCCATATCTGTAATCTGTAAAACATGATCATCAATCAATACATGTGCTGATCTGTAAATTATAATTATCCCACATAATGATATAAGATTGGGGATAATTTAGAATAACATCAAAATATGAATAAAGAGTTCTATAAACATATCATATACTTGTTGATCAATATAAAAGATATTTATTTAAGAGATAAAATAACATATTATTTAAAATCATAAATGTAGAAGTGATACAATCATGTTCATGATTACCTCTAGGGTATATCCTCAACAATTTACACTGCTGGTAAAGCTTGAAACAAGGAAAGAATGTTGATCATGCATGCACAGAAAATGAAGGGAACCAAAAGGCCCCAGTTAACAACCAAACCTGATCTCTAAGATGGGAGAACCCACAGCATTGGAGACAAAATAAAACAAATTTATTCTGTAGTGTTGGGGATACCAAGTGCAAGGTATTATTGATCAGTGTCACTGCTACATCTTCCACTACATCTGTCTTCCTATAAGCCAATCGAAGCAGTTTCAGCTTCTGGTACAAAAGAAAAGCTTAGATCATGGTCCATTTCCTCGGACAAAACTGGAGTTCGCTCCATGGCAAAAATAAATCTTTGAAGAAATTACCAGACGACACTGGACCTCATCCATGAAGAATCCTGTCGACTGTTGAGCACTTTGATCATCTAAGTTACACCTAGTCCTGCCCTTCCAAAGATCGAGTAACCAGCGTAAACTTGGCGGAACTTGGCAGGACGTATTTGTACAAAAAAAAAGTGGTGCTTTCTATCTTCTGAACAAAATCGTGGTCATCACATGTGCCTTTGATGAAGAGCATACTTGACGACCTCGTAGAAGCAAATGACAACTGATGGGCCAGCACGTTGTGCAGTATATATATGGTGTAGATGGCAATTTGGAGTTGAAGAGTGAAGAGACGCCCGTACATGAGAGAGATCGAACTGCCGTATTTTTTTTCTTCCTTGAGAAACTCCCGTACGTGCTTCTGTTTTGGGCGGTTAGGAAAAAGTTCAGTTCGAATAGGCACAATCTTATTAAGCACGTCAGATGGATAAGATTTAAAAAAAGAATGATCAGACGGCCTCTACTTTGTGGATGACGTGAGCAATGAAAAGACTTGGTTTGTAGTCAATAATGCAGGGGGGGGAAAGATTACAACTCGAAACCGAGTGCGAAAATCAATCTAGAATTCCAAAACTGTTCATGTTCGAACCTCGAACTTTCGAAACTGGTCAAAACACTCCCTTGTCCTAAACCACCATGAATATTAGCAAGCCTAAATTATTTATTTTTAGGTTTCTAAAAAAATTAGCGCCATCTTGTGCTTTCTCACGGATAATTTAACTGGATCTAATTCTTTTAGAAATGAACAGATCATATATATTTGTGTCCGATGTTGTTTCTCAGTGATAGTTATTGTTCAACTACCTGAATACCCGTGCGTTGCTACGGATTTTTAAAAGAAACTCACGGGTGGTAAAAATTTTTAGAATATGCATACAAACATCTTCTAAAAGTTTTTAAATCTGTAACAACACACGGGTATTCAGTTAGTGCAGATCAATTGTCAAAAGGCAGGAGGAATCAGGGGCATAATTCAAATGTTGATGAGTTAATTTTCATCAATTTCTAACTATATAAATTTAACATATTTGCATCACCAAGAAAGATAGGGTATATAAAAAATTATACAGTCCAAACAGGAGGAGAGGGAGGCGAGAGAGGCAGGGTAGAAGAGGAGGTGAAAGATGGTAACTGTTGGTGGAAGTGAAGAGAAGAAATAGTTAGATATGAGAGAGAGGGAGAGAGATGTTAGATAGATAGTTAAGATTTCAGTATTTAGATCAGATGGTTGAGAAGAAAGGAAGGAAAATGCACCAACCACCAACTCAAACTTATTAAATAATAAAGATTTGCTGGAAAACTCCAAACATTGTGTATAGTACAATCATACTAGGAAGCACTATCAGATCCGCATCAAGGCTCGATCGGATGGTTGCTATGGATCGTACACCTAGTTGCAATTGTAATCGGTATTGAAATACATAGGTAATGCATTACGCCAATCATGTGATGCTTGCATAGGAACAATCCTGTCCAAATTCACGAAGTTAAAATTAACGTCTATACGCTGCAGGTCCCTGTCTCATGGACGCCCACGGGAACCCAAACTCACGAAGATATCCGTACTTACTTCCCCTTCATCCCCAGTCTCCAGTCCCTTCCGACGACTCCTTCCATCTTTCTCCCCCACACAAGCAGCACCTTTTCCTGCTGCGATATGGTGGGATCTCTAGCGACAACAAGCAATGACGGTGGTAGGTGGCGGTGGCGAGACGGAGGGTTGTAACAGGTTCATCATACCCCCGACAATAGAGGAAAGGAGGGGGTATGGTGGCCCAGCGGTGGGTGGCGGTGGCGCTGCCGGCCGCTAGAGTTGAGGAGAGGGGTGGCGGGTGGCACGGCATGGTGGTGCGAGAAATATTATGTTGGGCGGGATCGACTTGGCAGCTGTAGGGAGGAGGGAGCGGCGCCGTAGTGAAGTGGCAAGGGCGCCGCCGACCACGGGTGGTGGTGGAGGTGCATGGAGCTGTGACGTTGGCGACGTTTAGATCCAACCAAATCTAGATTGGCCCAACCAGATCCGGTCGAATCTGACTTGTGAAAGAGGGGGTGGAGACGCGGAGCTGAGGCGGCAGCATGGTGAGGTTGTGCTGGAGAGAAAAAGGAAGGGTGGCGGCATTGGCAACAGAGGCGGCGGCGGAGGTGGAGGAGGGCAGCGAAGGAAAGGGGAGAAGATGCGAGCGAGGTAGAAGAGGGCTAGCCGGGCTGGGCACTGAGCGTAGGGTAGCGCGTTAGGGTCAGGGCCGTCTTAGAGGGGAGGGCAGCAAGTGCGACGGCCGAGGGCCCATGTCACAGAGGGGCCCATGAGTATATGTATGTATATAGTACTTAGTATATGTATTTGGCATATTGAAATGAAAATTTAAAGGCCCATACACTTAGCACAAGTCCAGCAATCAATCAGGAATTAGCTTGTCGTCGCTTCCTATTCTGATATTCGGCTATTCTCGATCGCCGACCGATGATCGTTTCGCCTCCCTATCGCCCAGCCCAATCGCCAGACGCGGCGACGCCGCTCCGTGAGGTGCGACACTGTGAAGCCACGACACGCCGACGCCACTGGTCCGCATGCGACGAGGGATGGGTTCCACGCCCCCACGAGCGGACGGCTGGACAGGATCACCCATCACCGATCAGGTTTCTTAAAAAGCACTGAAGCATTATTTTTTTATTTGAGGTAATCATAATAGTTATTTTACCCTTTTTTTTAGTTTGTTTATTGTACTATCGTTATCTTTTATAAACTAAACATATGCTATAAGTTAACTCTTATTAGTAGTACTATATACTTTATTAAAAAATTAGATTGTTGGGCCTTTGCCGTCTTGCTTGCCCAAGGGCCCTTGAAATTATTGAGACGGCCCTGGTTAGGGTGTCCTATAAATACTGTCTCCCTTTTACCATCTACGGTTGCAGATAAAAGGAGGTACATGAGCTCCCCAGCAAATACCGCCTGAAACAACACCGCCGAACCAGAGGCCCGCAGCAGCCACCAGCCACATCGATCCCTGCCTGGGATCCGACAAGCACAACAGAGGAATCGCCACTGATTTGACGATGCTGTAATTTCTCAAACATTTCATACAATACAAAACAAGTTCAGATCTTAAGTTTATCAACTGATACAACAAATTATTGGAAACCATTAACAGGTTCAACATGCTCAATCCAACAACCCTGGAAAGACGGAAAACGAAAGACACACACATCATCAATCACCAAATACATAACTGGCGCATCAGCTTCCAGGTCTTCAAGTCCTTTTGCTGCCAGCCTTATTCTCGGTGGGCCGCACAAGTGTAATGATAACCTCGAAGCGTGTGGAACGCATCTGAACCCGCAAATCAGAAGGAAAAGAAATAAACAAAAACAAAGCAAGACACAAAGGCACACAGCATTAAACAAAGCACCAAGCACACCGGGGGAAATTGAAAACAACAATAATCTCCCATTGTCCAGTTCAAATAGCTTCAGCGCACCTCAAGCTAGGATAAAACAATCCCAAGAATTTGTAGGTACCTGCTCCTGCAAAGACCGGGATCTGTCTTTGAGTCTTCTTACCACAACTTCCTTAACGAGCTCCCCTCTAGTGCTGTAAGAAAAGTAACAAGTTCATGGTTAGTTTGGTTGTCAACAATATCTTATTGTGACTCTAAAAAATCAGCATCTCATTGTGCAAAAGATCAGGTTGTGGCTTTTCGAAACAAGGGACATTCTGTATGTAGATGGAAGATGGTGATGCAATTATTGTAAGATACTCGGAAGGATATAAATACGAAAGCATGCAAGATAAATTTGAAACTCAGCGAAACAGATGCCAAATTGATGTACCATTACGAACAATCTATCATTTCTCTGAAAAAGGACTATAAATGGTTCTTTTAAACATCTCCACAACCTTGACATGTTATAAATTTAAACATTACTTTTTTTCTAAATTAAGAATTTATCGCTGAAATATATAGTTATATTTGACAATTCACGTTTTAAGATTTGCAATATCATATTAGTAATTTCTATCTAATAAAAATTTGTAAAATAAATTAAAAACGTGTATATTTTGTAAATGGCTTCTGACACACATCGTTTTGCAAAGACACCAACTAGGAAACACTAGTCATTCTATTTCTATCAATACCAATTAGAGTGTCTTATCTTTTCTCCTTTTTTCAAAAAAAGGAAGAGGATTTCTACTTGTCAAAATCATAATTTTTAAATATGGATTTCTTCTTATAAATTTAATAAATTTATTTTGAAAACTTAGAAAAACTGGAATGCTATAATTTCGAATATTAAGTGTGTATAAATTAAAAGATCAAATCCTATTTTTAAAATTTGGAAAATAGAAATGAAAAGGCCTCAAATTCTATACTTGGCTAGCCATCTTAACCAATTTACATAAGAGTTTAGGCATATTACAGTACATAGTCAATATTTTTTTTATCTATACATCAATGAGAATTTCCTCCAACTTATTTTTGTCAAAAATTAACTGTTAAAGCAGGTTTAAATGTTCAAAATTTCTAAATAAAAATTCATATTTAATATCAGTTTGGTAATTCGTAAATTTCTCATAGAAATAACAAATTGATAATTGTAATTTATAGAATTTATGAGCTCTCTATTTTGTGAAAGTTTAGAAAGAAAAGACAACTTAAAGCATATCTGATTTATGGTCTTTTTTGGTGAACCTCGATGAGGGCTTAACTCCTACTAATGATTAGTGCACTTCCCAATACATTCAAGGAATTTGGAAAGAAACTAAAAGATGAAGTTCTCCAAATTCTGAATTTCCCATTCTACTGGCTTTTTGTTCTGTTTCCTATAACAGGAATTGTTCTATTTACTAAATTCTCAAAAAATTTGTACGAAGTTTCTGCAATTTAAATGGGGTATAACAAGGTTGTTCATATGATCATAAGATTTTACGATCCAAGATTGATTAGATCAATCCGATTCTATGGTACAATCTTAATATGGTAGAATCTTAATGTTCTTACGATTTTTTAAAATGTTTTTGTTAAAATCAAGTAAGATATTATATTCTACATCAATCTTACGATTTACGATCCTACCAAAGAACCACTGATCCAACTCAGAATTATAATTCAGGCAACCTTGGGTATAAGTATTACCAATGCAAACTCCGGATGCATGGGATGTTAGTAACCTCTGGAGATTCATAGAGTAAAAGATTCAAGTTGATGAACAAATGGGCAGAGGGTTGCACAACCAAATACTGAGAATAATAAAAACTTGAACCACAGAAGAATGAGGTAACTTTTCCAAGAGCTCAGATGCTGACCTGTTAATGAAAAACGGACTCGTCTGGATAAATATCGTGACCATGCGCCCCAGTCGTGACAACATGGACTAGCATGCGCTGTTGTTCTTCCAAGAAACACTCCCAGAATTGCCGCTCCATAGGGCAATCGACCATGTACAAGTCCTTTAGCGATCTTAGATTCTCTGTCTGATGCAATTCTGGGCAGTCCTGAGCAAGCAAGAGCTGCAGCTTAGAGAGATTAGAGATTCTCCTCAGGCCTCTGTTGTTCTTGACCTTGAGCCATACAACTCCAGGAAGGTCCACGATTTCTTGCAGGTTGTGAACACCTTCGATAAGAACTCTCTGTAAGCTAGCAACACTGTGCAGCTCTTCAGGTAGCGCCCTTAGTTTTGGGCAATTTATGAGCAAGAGACGCTTAAGATGAGGCATCAGAGAGAGCTGTTGATGGCTGGTGCCGGCTGCGTGACCAGACAAGCTTTCTGTGCTCAATGACCAACTCTCCAAATTGTACATGTCAAAGATCTCAAGCAGCTCCAGCTTTCGGAAAAATGTGGTACCTGTTGGAGTGCTGACACCTTTCCCCAGGAGTTCTCCACCGATACTCACCACTGCGTCTGCTCCTTGAACATGAAGAACCTGCAGTGCTAGTAGCTGGCCTGCCGGTGGAAGCTCTGGGCAGGATATGCACTCGTAAAAGTGCATATGAGCCAGCTCTCGCAGCGCATCCTGCTGTTCTGAATATAGCCATTCTGGAAACTTGCCACCAGGGTACCCTATTATGAAGATATACTTTAAGCTAGGTGATGGAGAAAGCTTGTCATAGACTTGTTCGATTCTCTTCACATCACTCTCCTGGTAGCGAGTTCGATTCCCAGGA
The DNA here is from genome assembly GCA_036346575.1 of Dendrocalamus sinicus. Taxonomy (NCBI): domain Eukaryota; kingdom Viridiplantae; phylum Streptophyta; class Magnoliopsida; order Poales; family Poaceae; genus Dendrocalamus; species Dendrocalamus sinicus. The sequence goes on along the minus strand of JAYEVI010000185.1, from coordinate 128,361 downwards.
TTCGTGTCCATGGTGCACCGCAGCCCAAGCTCTTTCAGATAACTCTTGTTGCTGAGTACTGGTGCAGTTGGTGGCGTGGCTTTCTCTAACTTGTCAACCCAGAGACGTCGTATCTTGGAGAGAGTTCCCAATTCATCCAATCTGAACCCAATACTACCATTTTGGAAAACTGCTCTAAGAATATCCATCTCTTGGAAATTCCCAATCCCTTCTGGAACATGAGTTATTCCCGTGTTTTCTAGATCAAGGAAATTTAGGATGGTCAACCTCAAGAAACTTGGGGGCAAGCTACCCAACTTAGCGCAACCAAGTACTGAAAGGTATTCAAGGCTCGTAAGGTTTCCAATAGACATGGGAAGTTCCTCAATTTCATTATGGCGTAGATCTAGCAGCCTCAAGAGCTCCAAGTGTCCCACTGACTCCGGTAGTCTCTGGATGCCTGCTCGAAAGAGAACTAAAACACGGAGATGCTTGAGCTTTGTGTAAATGTCCATATTGACTGACTTGAAGTTCTTGTGCTGAAAAAGTAGGAGACTCCTTAAGCGTTTCAGCTCTTCTATAGCAGGTATTTCCTCGACAGCATTACCGATTCCTATACGGCGAACATTAGATGGGCCTTCATTATTTTCTTCGTTCATGAATAAGGCATCATCCCTTGTCAAATCCTGGCCAAGAAACCTCAGTAGATCATGCATTGTCGACATCCCCTTGTCTATGTACTCTGGTCTTGAGTGCAGTAGATTCCTCTTGATTAGCTCGTGGTAGTAATCTTCAGCGACCTCATGAATTGAGCGGCTGCCCTCTTTCTTCACAAAACCTTCAACAACCCACCAGTAAGCAACATCATCTCTATAAATGTAAAAGTTTGGAGGCAGCAAGGCACACCAAAGAAAGCACTGCTTAAGTTGTGGGGTTAAGTCTTTGTAGCTTAAATACAGGGAATCATGTATTTCTGGGGGAAGTCCGTGAATTGACCATCTGCTTTCCAGGATTCTCTCCCATTCTTCTATGCTTCTCCTAGAAGATAGGGCACCTGCAATGACCTTGATGGCAAGAGGAAGCCCATCACATTTCTTGACAAACTGCGCCCCAACATCACTGAATTCACTTATTTCGTCTTCTTTCCGGAAGGACTTCTTCATAAGCAGTTCTAGGCCATCAGGATCCTTCAGCTTGTGCACTTGTTGAATATGTATAGCATCCATTTGTGCCAAAACATCACGTTGTCTTGTGGTAACAAGGACATGGGCATTCATGCTTCTCTCCATAGGTGACAGAAGAAGTTTAACCCAGACATCTGAACTTGTCACATTGTCCAACACAAGGAAAACACTCTTTCCACTGATAGAATCAAGTAGAGCGCATTGAAGTTGATCCTTACTCATGCCGTGACCACACTTCCCTCCTGCCTTCTCGACAGCCTCCTTTAGCAAATCAGTCTCTCGGATGCTCTGAGAAATGGGCAGCCATATAAGGACCTCAGGGAATTTCTCCCTTATCCTGCGTTCATTGTATATCTTCTGAGCTAATGTTGTCTTGCCAATTCCTCCCATCCCTACAATCCCATAAACAGAAATCTTTCTCTGGTGGCCATCACCAACAATCATTTTGACAATTTCCTCGGTAGCTTCCTTGATCTCTCTTCCAACAACATCAATTTCATCAATTGAAGTTGCCACACTTCCATCCACGCCAGTTATTGTGGGAGGCTGAGGATTCGCTGCCGGAGAAATGAACATCTCTCTGTTCTTTTTGATCTCCTCAAGCCTTTCAAGTACGCCCTTGATCCTTTTGGCAATCCCATGGTCGAATGGAAGTTGTGCAAGCCAAGAGAACATGGGGCAATCACAACATCCCCTAGCGGATGGCTGCAAAAGTTTCTTCTGAGAGTGAACCCTGAAAAGATCTATGATGTCATCAACATCGTACATGACATCTTTCACATCCTTCCACCATATCCCTGTCGTGCTGCGGTGTTCCATGGCCCGAGCATCGGCATCTTCACGAACAAACTCGAAGTATTTCAGAGATTCATGAAGCTTCTTGATATCCCTTCTCACACGTAGTGTCATCACAACCTGCTCCTCCAGCAGCCCAGCCAGCCTTTCCATGCATTTCGTTGCTAAACCAACCAATACCGTCCCCATGGCGCCTTGACTTGAGGCCTCGCTCACATCTACCCTACTACATGAGAGAGAGAGAGAGAGAGAGAGAGAGAGATCTTAGAAACTGCAGATCATAAGAGCTGGAGATATCTCAGATTTGAAACTTAATTAGTAATTTGTTTGTTACCTGATAAGGCAGAGGACGGGACGGGAGGTGTTGAAGCAGGGGAAGCGCTTTGATGGAATTGGGATTTGAAGCGTAGGAAGCTTACGTGGTAAGGACGAGAAAGGGTATTACATTTGGATAGTAAGGTAGTGACTTGTTGCAGACTTCCAATACATTTTGATTTCACGTTTTTTTATTCTCTCTCTCTCTCTCTCTCTCTCTCTCTCTCTCTCTCTCTCATTCTCATATATTTATTAATTTTATTAACACACTCTCTTGTTTATTCGCCCACTTGCCAATAATTAAAAAAAAAACTACCGGCAGGTTAGACAGCCCATCCAGCGTAGCATAATTGACAAAGACCTCAAAAAATGCACCACCAGCATTCTTTTCCACTACGGCTTATGACTTATAACTACAACTAATAGTTTTTAGTTCTAGCATAAGTATTTGTACAAATAAACCAAATACCGATAAGCTATTTTAAAAGGCTATCTCGATAAGCTGCTTCAAAACGATAGCAGAGAAGTCGTTCCATTTATTTATTTAAAGAAGCCATAAGTTACAAACCATAAGCCCTGTTATTTTTCAGCTTTTGGCTTTTGTACATTAACTAGCATTTAAACGGAGTGTCTTTTCAAGATGGGGTTTACTAGTTAATTGTAGTACTACTGTACCGACTTCATTTATATCGACAAAAAACATACGTGAGTTTTTGTTACTCTGTAATCTCTCGCACGAACAGTTCAAAGCCACAAGCCGTAGCAAAAAAAGAACTAGCCCTATGCCAACTTAAGTGGGCATTTGCATCAACCAACAATATTTGATTATGGACAAGGGTGAGACCAGCAAACTCTATGCAATCATTGTTAATATTGCAATTGTTCTGCCATAGAATAAGCCAGAATGCTAGTCTGAACTCTTAAAGCCATGAGTTAGAGGTGGCCAATGGGCAGGGCCGGTCCTGGGATTTTAGGGGCCTGGGGCGAAACTAGAAATAGGGGCCCTAGTATAAATATCTAAATATAAATATACATACATACACACACATATACATATACATACATATATATATATATATATATATATATATATATATATATATATATATATATAAAATTTTACCAACAAACACTTAAAACACGTTATGTATTAAAGAAAATTCATATCAAAGAGTTTATAGATTTTACCTTAAAAATTTCTTCTAACATTTCTAGATGCGAATTCATTGATGATGGTATTGATATCAATCTCATCCAATAATTTCTTCTCAATACATAAAGTTGCCAAACCGTTTAACCTCTCTTGAGACGTTGTTGACCTTAAATGATTCTTCAACAATTTCAACTTTAAAAAGCTTCTTTCAGCTGATGCCATAGTCATAGGCATAGTAAATAAAATCCGATAAGCAATAGAAATATTAGGATAATAATCCGCTTCTCTGACAAACTCAAAGATCTCCATAGCAGACATTGGTTTATCTGATAAAGTCAATTGCATAACACTTAACTCAGAAATTAGATCATTTAACTCACCATCAGATGAACCATCTAGAGAGAAAGTTTCTGCAAATTTTATACAACATTCTTTTAATTCAGTTCGATCCAATGACTTCAATGTTGTTGAACTCATTAAAAATCCAAATATACTTCCGAATGTTTGGAGTTCTTGAAATCTACTTTTCAATGAATTGATTGCCATATCAACCATAACAAAAAAATAATTAACTTCAAATTCCTTCTCAGCTTGCAAAACTGCTTCATCACAATCAATTTCATCAAATTGTTTCTTTCTAAGAACACGCCGCTTAACTGGAAATGATGGCTCTACATTCATTTGAGCTACAATATCTTTGGCAATGATCATACTCGAAGCAAACCCTTCATTTCTATAAGTATTAAACTATTTAACCATGCCTTCTATTTGTTGCAAGGTAGACTCAATGCACATGGATGGTGATTGCAACTTCTTGCTCACAGTATTTACAGCAAATAAAATATCATACCAAATAACCATACCAATTATAAACTCAAAGCTACCAAGCACTTCATATAAATTTTTTGCATCAGTCCTATCCTTGGGTTCGGTATCCCTATCTTCCATTAACTCAAGTAGAGCTGACCTTAATTGAGGAGCTTGATATCTAATTGCTTTGACACTTTTGATTCTACTCTCCCAATGACTATTGCTCAATGATTTCACAGTTAAACCTTCTCTATGGTCAAGCAAAACTTTCCATCTTTTAGTAGAACCAAAAAATAATACATATATCCTTTGCACAATTTCAAAGAATGAAATAACTTTAGCACAAGATTCAGCCATATCACAAAGGGTAAGATTAAGACTATGACAAGCACATGGCATATACAAAGCTCTTTGATTTATATCAAGCAACCGTCTTTGCACCCCCCCGTGTTTTTTCCTTTCATATTAGAGCCATTATCATAACCTTGACCCCTAATATCATCAACATTTAAATCAAAAGACTTGATTGCATCAAGCAATACATTGAAAAGCCCTAAACCAGATGTGTCATCCACTTTCAAGAAACCAAGAAAGTACTCCTCAACTTTTATTTTGCCATCAGAAATATCAACACATCGAACCAACAAGCTCATTTGTTCTTGGTGACTCACATCCGTGTACAATCAAGGATAACAGAAAAATATTTGGCCTCTTTAATGTCTTTATGATTGAATTTGTAATTTGAAGCCAAAAGAGAAACCAACTCATTCTGAATTTTATGACTAAGATAATGATAATGAATCTCTTTGCTTTGAATACATCTAAGGTGGTCTTGCATTACCAAGTCAAATTCAGCAACTATCTCAACACAAGCTAAGAAATTACCATTAACATCATTGTAAAGTTGCTCGCTGGATCCTCTAAAAGCCAAATTACGCTTGCCAAGAAATTTCACAATGGCAACTATTCTTAATAGAACATGCCTTATAATGCTCTTTCTCCTTTGTAATTTGTCGTTGTAGCTCTTTACCGATCGTTTCATGTTTGCTCAATCTAACTCTTAGTTCATTCCAAGAATTCATGTTGGAAATATGCTCGACACTAACTTCATGTTCTTTTAGCCTCTCATTGATATGCCTCCAATCTCTAAACCCATCATGCCCCAATGAACTCTTGCAATTATCAGAATTGAAAAGCTTGCAACAAAAGCAAAACACCTTATCAACGTGTTTTGAATAAACTAACCATTTTCTATCATGTACCTCTCCATTGCTCATTTTTCTAGAGTAATGACTGCATTTAAAAATATCTTGAGTTGTCATCCAAACGAAATTCAATATTTTCTTCTCTTATAGGCCCTTCTCCACTAATATGTCTCTTGCTTTGTTATCAAGATTACCCCAATTTATCGGATCATAAATATTTGTAGTAAATACTAGTTCATCAAAACTAGCAGATTCAGAGCGATGAATTAAATATGTGCTCATGATCACTCACATTGTTATCATCTGTGTTGATGTTGACATGGTCTTCCGTAGGGCCCTCATCTTCTAGATTCACATTAGCATCTTCCTCCACAGAACTATCGCCAATTCATCAGATTTCTTGAATCGCCAGATTACTTTTAAAAATTTGTCAATGGATCCTCTCTGTGATTCTATCAACTCATCTATTCATTTCCTCTTTTTCTTTTTCACTGTCGGATGCATATTTTCTAGATGACATGGTACTGAAAATTTAAAGAACAATAGTATAATTAGTAACTACAAAGCACTAATTATTGATTAAAAAATTCCTAATATGCAAACATCTCTGCATGCAAGGCCTTAGGAGGGCGGCGGCTCACCGTAGGGAGCCCCGACTGTCTTCGCGACTTCACCCTGGAGAGTGGCTGGCGACTTCGCGACTTCGAACCGAGGAAAGGCGGCTGGCGGCGGCTTGCCGTGGAGAGCCGAGAGACGAGAAGACCGAAGATGAGATCTCAGATCTGTGCGGAAGACCGAAGACTAGAAGAATCAGAAGACGAGTGTTAGACGGATTGGATACAGCCTTGGTCTCCCGCACCGGACGCGCTACACCATCTCATCAGATTGATTCCAGATACGGTTTCGGTTAGATACGGCAACTAACTTGGACTCTATCTCTAGCATGCATGTAATCCTGTTAGTTGCCTTCTGTACGCCTCTTTGGCTATTTGTACCGAACACTTCCTATACTGATAGTATACTAGTATATATACTATGTATTATGTATATGGGTGGGGGCCCCTGAATTTTGGGGGCCCGGTGCGGCCGCCCCGCTCGCCCCCCCCCTCAGGGCCGGGCCTGCCAATGGGCCGAGCTTTGGCGTGCAGGCCTGTGGTCCATCACTGTTGCCCCGGTCCAGGCACGGCACGGCCCATCTAGCTCATGGGTTGTGCAAGCATGGCCCATGAAAATAGCCATTTTTTTGACTTTTTTACTGTTGGGGATAAAAAATCGAAAAAAGCAAAAAATTCGAGTTTTTTTCCTATAAATAGGGGCCATCTGGCCTCCATTCTCTATACCTCAAACCTTACTCACATCTCTCTGTTTAGCTGTGAAAAATCCAGTTGTGTTTGAGCGAATTTGGCAAAATTAGTGAAAAATTCGTGCGAAATTCAGAAAATTGAAAAAACTTCAAAGAATCTTCGAAGAGCTGCAGAAGAGGTAATAGACTGATAATGCTACCTTATTTCAATGTTTTTACTATTATTTGTTGATTCAATAGTAAGTTAATTGTATTTTACTATATGAATTTACAATTGATTCAATGGAGAACTACGATTTCCAACTCTTCGAATTCGGTCTCGCGGCGGAGGATATGCAATCCTTTCAAGAAGCACATCCATCCATGGAAGATGCACATCCACAAGAAACTGTAGAACCGAAAGAAGCGTCATTGGGTCTATCTTCTACTGGCTCAACGAGTGCATCCACAACCCAGAGCACGGGTGCAAAAAGATCAAGAGCTACTACATAGAGAGTCTGGAATAATTTTGACAAAAAGTTCAAGACCAACAATAATGGGAATTTGATAAGGTATGCTATTTGTAAAATTTATGGTAACGAATTTTCTTCAAAATCTTCAGATAGGATGGGTCACCTACAACGGCATGCTCCAAGCTGCAAAAGAAGGCAAGGAATACAAATGCTCTAGACACATACTTGAGAGTACAACCCGGAGGTAGTCCGAGAATCTCTTTGTAGATTAATTGTTTATCAATATTTTCTTTTAAATTTTGATGAGTCTGATGCTTTTCAAAAATATATTAGGACTGCTCATAACCCTAGAGTTAGTGTTGTATCTAAGCAAACTACAACTAGAGATTTAATTAAATATTATAACAACTGCTATAAAAAATTAAAAGAAATGTTTCGTACTTGTACATTCTTTGTTGCTTTGACATCTAACATATGGAGTGGTATGGTTAGGGAGTATTATATTAGTGTTGTTACTCATTATGTTAATGATGACCGGGTAATGAAAAAACAAATGTTTTATAGGATTTACATTAATTAATGTTGCACATACTGCTGAAAATATTGCAGAATGTATTATTAAAGTTGTAGAAGATTTTAGCCTCATGGATAAGATTTTTTCTATAACTTTAGATAATGCAGCTGCAAACACTAAGGTTATGAAAATTCTTACTTCTTTGTTTAATACTTATGCACAATCTTTCTTACTGCATCAATGTTATGCTTACCATATTATTAATCTTATTGTTAAATCTGGTTTAAAAAGATTAAATGCTTATCTTGATTCTTTTAGGGATGCAATTTCATATATTAATCATTCTAACCAATGAATAGCCGCATATGCTTTTGCGTAGCAATGAACATCCATCCTAGAAAGTTTGGCTTAGATATGTCTGTTAGATAGAACTCTACTTAATTTATGCTTAAATATATATTACCATATAAGAGCACCTTATATGTCTTCCTTCACACCCAAGTTAATTAATCTCGTAGCTCCTCCATTAGAACCCAAGTTAGAGACCCCCAAACTTATTGAGGCCGATTGGGTTGTTGGTGAAAAAATATTTTCTTTTTTGGAACTTTTTTTATAAAGCTACACTTTGTCTTTCTGAAGTATACTACCCTATGTAGGACCGAAATAGGCAACATAGGGGGGTGAATGGTGCCTTGAATTTTTGTCCAAATATTCACACTGACCTTTCTTCTCTGATAACTATAGAAGCTATGAAGATAAAGGTGAATGCTCACTGAAAGACCAGAGACAGTTTTAGATCAGTCGAGCTCCACCCGAGAGGCGCTGACCGATAACAGAAGCAAAAACGGGCTCTCGACCAAAACTAGAGTGAAAGCGCACTCGACCGAAAAACTAAGACTTCAGAGAACTTTAGGCTCCAAGAACCAAAACACATGAAACTCGAAACAAAGTAAGAGCATACCCTCTGCTACAGAAAATACCAAGAAAAACTGAAGTCTTTGCTACGGTCAGAGAGAACGACGTAGTCGAACTGAAAACAGAGGAACTCGATGCGCGCGATCGGGAGACGCAAACACTCTTCGATTCAAACATTTGCTCTCGGGAGTTAACTGACCAAATGGTCTTGGGACGATTCTCCGTTCAGAGCAAATCAAGACCAAGCCTCCTCAAACCAAGAACGTGAAACGAGAGCAAACAGAGAAATCACAATCAGGACATCCAAGCAATAAACAGAGAACACAACTCAAATAGAGGAAGAGAGATGAATGATTGGATACATGAAGGTTTCACAGACTCTCCACACAGCCACTCCCCTCAGGAGGACAAGCTCTAACCCTAGAGCGAAACTCCCACACACAGACTCCATGGGAGAGAGAGGCAGCTGCCTCCAAGGCCCAGCCGGCCAACTCACCCAAACTCGTGCCTTCCCTCTCCCTTTTATAGCCTCACACCCGAGACTAACTCTAATGGATCCATCCATTAGTCCACACTGGGGCTAACCCGTAAACCCCCTCCTAACACCGGGTTTTACACACCGCACACACGCGATAACCCGTTAACTTCCAACAGAATCCACTTCCTCTCTCAGGTCCGAGTCAATTCACCAGATTGCCCCTCGGCACCTTCCCGGAAGCTTCCTTCTACTGCCTTGCCGCCCACGCTTGCAACCACCTTGAGCCCCAAGTCTTCTTCGGCTTTACCTAGTCGTTCTGGACCCCGACACCACCCGTGTCTTGTCCCGACCATCCTAGCCTCACCAAGACTTGTCTCCAAGGTCCTGCAACCATCTCACAAGACCAAGTCCTCTTCGGCCTCACTCGGTCGTTCTGGACCCCGACACCGCCTGTGTCTCGTCCCGACCACTCCAGGCCTCACCAAGACTTGTCTCCGACCGACTCCGACCGATCGGACCTCCGACTCCTCCTGAGTCTGGTCTCGGTCTGCTCTGTTGCATGTCGCGTCCTTCACTGGTTGCTCCTGCTCCGGTTCCTTGTCTCCTCGGCTTGCAACCACCTCGCTGGCCTCACCGTCTTCGGTATCTCCCGACCGTTCACTGACCTCAGCACCTCCTTGTGCTTAGTCCGGTCATCCATGCCTCGCCACGCCTAGCCTCGAGATCCTGCAACCACACAGACAAGAACACCATCACATAGCACCGCTCATAGCATTCAGACCATAAGTATGAATCAGGAAAAACACTCAAGACACACTCCTCCAAAGTCATAAATGCCCTACGACCAGTCAAATCACAACTCAAGAAGTGGTCGAAGCCCTGGAAGACTTCCCTGCTTCCTTCGACCACACAACATGTCGTTACGACCGCCTCACAGCTCACTACGACCATGCGGACACATGCCACGACCATCGCTAGCCGCTACGACTTTATCGCACAAAGTCTAGACCTCATACGACCACTCTGTTGCACAGAACAGAGAAACCCTCGATCTCACAAGAGCCTTCTTGTAGCCTACGAGACCCTTCCAGTGGCCCACGACCACACACAGCTCTGCTACGACCATCACAAGTTTTAGTTCCAACTTACCAGACCAAGTTGTACCAACTTACGACTGGTCGAAATTACAGATCAAGACTTTCTTAAGTCCTACGACCACATCTCAGGTCGTTACGACCATCTCAGAAATCCATACGACCGGTTCCCAGAGGCTACGACCAAAACCAGAGATTTCATCGTGGTCGAACCACCTTCCGACCATGTTCATCACTTTTCACCGTGGTCGAACCCCGTTCAGACCACGTACATCGAGTTTCACCGTGGTCGAAGCCCTTCCGACCAGCACAATGAGATTTACCATGGTCAAAACCCTTTCTGATCACGTTTGAACACTTTCGACCGCAGTCTACCGAGTCCCAAGCCAGTCCGACCGCATTCAACCACTTCCGATAGCGTCGGACTGCTTTACGACCAAGTCCGATCGGTAACGACTACAACTGACTGCGTCCAACTCCGACCCGACCTCTTTTGAGCACTTCACAACGTGGTCGAAGTTCTCCGACTTTCCACGTGGTCGTAGTCAAGGTTTGTCGACTAACGACCGCATACGACTGAGCTACGACGACATTCGATCGCCTCGCAACGTGGTTGTAGTCTGCCGTAAACTTGAGCGCCGACTCCGACCGCAGCCTGCTACAACATGGTCGTAGCTTCGACTTACGACTTCCAGCCGCTTAAGCTCATGACAACGTGGTCGTAAACAGTGCGCACAGCTTCCGATCACGACCAACGTGGTCGTAAAGCCTTTCGACCACTCGATCAACAATTTTACCAGTTCCGACCAGGAACAACAAAGTCGATACAAGGGTTGCGACCTCTCCTAGACGCTACGACTGCACAGAACCTACTCAATGGTGGTCGTAAACTTTTTGGTGGCCTTCGACTTCCAACAAGTGGTCGTAAACTTGCCTGATGGCCTTCGACCACAGCTAAAATCGGTCGTACGCCCTCCTGGTGACTTCCGACCATGGCAAAACTGGTCTGCCGACCACTCAATAGTCACAGCATGGTCGTAAACGTTCTGGCGACCACCCGAAGGAACTTGCGACCTCACAGAGACAACACACCGAGGTCGTAGGCAATCTATGACCACTCGATAAAGCTTGACACTCTGCTGAACACTAAGATGTAGGCTCAATTATGACTACCAAGTCGTAAATGCCCCCTTTTCGACCACATGATCGCAAGCCTACCCAACAGAAAGAGTCATTCTCAAGGCTTACGATTTTGCAGAGACAGCTCAAACCTCAAAAACCAAACTCACTCTTCCTAGAACAAGAGTCAATTACTCATCACAACCATGGGGTGACCTCCACATGGTCTCTCACCCTACCTCTCCTGCAATTGTTCATAACATTTTTGAAATAGCCACTCACCTAAAGGTTTTTGAAAATGATCCTATACTATGGGATGCTATAGTTGCCATGGAAACTAAGTTTTTAAAATATTGGATGAAAATTCGTATTTTATATGCATTCGCCTTTATTTTGGATCCTAGGGCCAAACTCCAAGGATTTACAAATATATTACAACTTTTATGTGATGCTACTGGTTTAGATTATTATACATATTATAGAGTAATTAAGAATAAATTATATGAGGTATACAAGAAATACGAAAATAAGGTTGGGTCCGTGCGTATGGAAAGACCCCCGGTAGCCCCTAGAACTTCTGTGGGACCATGAAATGGGGTATGATTTTTGGTTCTTCCTCTAGAGATTCTTGAGGTTCTCATGCAGGTACACATCAGTCAGAAAGAGGAGGGCGGCAAAGCACTGCAGACCTACAAGCTATCTCAACAGTGATAGCGTCAGCCTTGAGCAAGGGTTAAACATCCTCTCATGTGGCAAACCCAGAAAGTAACATATCTAGTGCTATCCATATTAGAGTGGGATGTGTTGACTGTTCTTGTCTCTACGGTCTTCTCAGAGTCAGCCTTCAGTCTATCTAGAAGAATAATCGAGGAGCAACGAACAAGTCTCTCGAACGAGCTGGTTGAAATCCTTCTGACCGTCAAAGACTGGGAACAAACTAAATCAAGACTCCAACATATTATAGAGAATAAAGACTTAGAAGAATCTTTTGAGAATTTGTATCTAGATAGCAATTAATAGGATTTCCAATAGTTTTTCTTCAGATGTAGTGACTAGTGAGCTATATAAGTTGCACTCTTTTTTCTTTATCAAGATTTTCTCAAGTTGAGTTTTTACTTGGTAAAGTTTTTAACGAGGCAGCCATGCCATGTAATAATCTATATTGATATTCGATAAGTTAATAAAGCTCATTATATCATTAACAATAATTATCTTGATGATTAACAATGTCTACAATTTTCTATTGTTTTCTATAATTTTCTATAATTTTTCTGCAACTTTCTATAATTTTCTGAATTTTTCTCTTTTTCCTGGCTTAATGGTCCAACTATGTCGGTATGGCCCGTTAAGGCCTAACCATGCCCGTGCTGGCACGACACGGTCATGGGCCGTGTCTGGGCTCGGACCACGGCCTGTGGGTCGGCATGGCACAGCCTGTTTACTTACCGTGCCTAAACGGGCCATGCTTGGACTGGGCCCATGCCATGTTGCTCGACATGGCCCACTGGACAGCTTTACATGGATGGCTCCTTGGCACCCCATCTAGATTTTGGTAGAAAAAGCAGTCTCGAATAAAAAAAGTAAGGGCACTTAGGTGTGTTTGGTTGAGTGTGGCTTCAAAAAGCGATGTGCTGTGTGAAAAAGTCTTTGTAGGTTGTGAGTCATGGAAAAGTCATGGTCGCTTGGTTCAAACAAGTATAAAACTTACCTCCTATCTCTATTTTCCTTGAAACAACTGTGAAACAGCTCTCTATTTTCACCATTTCAAAAGCGAAAGCCAAAAGGGGTCCAAGGTGCTTTCAAAATCAGTACTACAAAAGTAGCCGCTTCAAAAAGCGACTGTTTCCACCCTTTGGTTGGCTTTTGGCTTTTTGGAAGCAAAAGCAGCTCCCTAAAGCTCAACCAAAGGCACCCTTACTTGGGTTTTTTTGCTGGCTTATGGCTTTTTCCATTGTAGCTAATTTATTTTATATCAGAGTCGCTAGTAGCTTTTTTGGCTTAAATTTAAAAAAATAAAATTAAAAAATAGGTTAGCCCATTATGGACAATGCAAAGGAATACTAGAAAAAAGGTCATAAAACCCAAAAAAGATGAAATTAAGAAGTTAAAAGTCAGAAGCATAAGCCAACTTATATAAGTCAAAATGAGCACAGCTATGCATGCCAAGCAGCCGGCTTCTGCTGATAAGATGGCATTTTTTAGAAGGACTAGCACCAAATGCCCCGCGTTCTTAACTTTAACTGGTAAATTAGGAAATTAAGCAAAATTAATTAATCAACTAATGAGTAAATTACAAGACATTAAGTTCTTTAAATGTGCAACAAATCAAATTGAAACATAAGAACATTGAATAAATACATACATTCAAAAGTACTGTATGACTAGTATGGCAACAAAGAGGTGAATGTTGCCTTTAAATTTTCACCAAGTATTCGTCGATTCTTCACTCCAATAGTTATGCGAAGTTATGAAGATCAATAATTCAAAATTCCAAAAAATCACTGTGCTACAGTAACATCGGCTCGAAAAACAATACAAGCAATGCTATTTTTGTGATTTGGCGCAACTCAAAACTGATCTTGATTATTCTTGTGATGCACTTTGAGTAGGCTGTACAGAGAGGCACAGAGGATAGCCATGTGCAGTTGTTACAGATCCGGAGAGCCCGCAGAGTGCGCTACTACAAAACCAGCAAAAACTGAGCTACTGTTGCAGAACCAACAAAAGACAAAAAGACTGAGTGGCTGCAGATTTGGGGGCAGAGTAGTTACAGAGCATTGCGCTGAATCTCCTAAGGACCTGTGCAGTTGGCAATAGCATTGCGCTAACAGCCCCCGCAGTCTGAACCATCTTTGGGTAGATGTGAAGACTGATGCGGAACTCGTGAAATAATGATAGTAGGGGCTCTTTGGTGAAAACATCAGTGGACTATGAGGAGGATGGAACGTGTAGCAGTTTGACTTCACTCAAAGAGACTTGTTCACGGACAAAATGAAGATCAATCTTCAGATGCTTTCTTCATTGATGTTGCACAGGATTACACGATAAATACATGGCACTCATATTGCCACAGGAGACCAGGTTGCATGGTCAGGCAGCTAATAAGTTCATCAAGTTGATGGAGCCAGCATGTTTCTGCCACTGCGTTTGCCACACCATGGTATTTGGCTTTAGCACTGGACTGGGAAACAATGTCCTGTCATTTAGATGATCAGGACACAAGGTTGTTGCCAAGAAAGACGCAATAGCCTGATGTTGAGCATCTGGTATCAGAGCAGCCAACCCAATTTGCGTCCAAACAAGCCACAAGACTGTGAGATGATGACTGATAGAGCTGCAAGCCGTAATCTAGAGTACCACGTATATAGTGAAGAATAAGCTTCACAAGATTGTAAGTTCAATTCCATTAAGTTAGTTTTGGTGATAATGACAAATGCAATTATGAGACTAACTTGTTTATTAACTATGATAATGCCTAGTCTCATTTGGATGTGATTAATGACAAATGTAATTGTGAGATAAACTTATTTATTGATTATAATATTGCGTAGTCTCATTTGGATGAAAAGGTGAAAATCATAGAGCTATGCATTCGACATCACATTCTTATATCTTATTGCATTTCTCGGATCTAAAATATATATTGAACTCCATCAATAATCTAACTGAATATGTGCATATGTTTCATTATATATTCTTGTATGCACATATTTAGAGGAGTTCACTCTATACTTTGTGGTTTCATTAAGTAATGATCCATGTTTTCCTTTCAACAATATTATTATATTTTGAAACGTATCCTTTGAGTATATGAAACTTGTGTAATTCATGTATACTCTGATTGAATTAAATTAAATCAATTGTAATCAGGTTGTTATCAATCATCAAATAAAAGGATTAAAAAAATCTAGTTCCTCTATTAAAAAAATCTAGCAATTAATCTCAAAGATAAACATTCATATTCAAATGAGTTAATTGCTTAAGAAGTTTATCCTAGAGTATATAATTATTGTGTACATATTATATACTCGTAAATCATTTTCTATCTCATTGTTTGTTGAGATTGTCATGAATTACCAAAAATGAAGTATTGTTGAATCTAATCCCTCCATTATGAGTTAATAGTGAAGTTTTGGTAATTAATGTCAATTGATTTGTAGACTAACATCTTTCATGGCTTAGATGAATATGTTAGATTCCACAAATAAGAATGACTTAGAATAACTTCGTGTGTTGAATATCATCAAATCAAGATAAGGAGTAAAAGATGTCTTCATGAGTTGAAGTCTATCAAGAAGACAATGCATCATGTATTGATGCACATCAAGATTTCGAAAGAGGAGATGATCATGTGTTGATCATCAAATCAAGTGAAGACCCATCATATTGATGGAGTTTAAGTGAAGAATGTATCATGGGTTGATGCATATCAAGACAAAGATATGAACTTGAAGAGAAGATATACGTCATCAAGTTTCAAGAGGATGCTCAAGGCAAAGATATGACTAGTTAAGACTAAAGAAGTGTTAGTTTGGTTAGAAGATCGGTAGTATAGGTTGCCGTACTATTAAGAGGGGTCATGTTTAGTAGCTTAAGTCTCATCATGTGTTGATAGCTCACATCTCACTTGCTCTAGCTCTCCGTGGCATGATGCTTGTAACACCCCGACTTAACAAAATCCTAAGATGTCACCTACAACCACTACCGCTACTAATTAATACCAATAAGCAAGTATTAAAGACCACTAGATATCAAGAATCAATATTCCACATGAAATTAAACATAAATTTTAGCAATATGATAAACCATAAATTTAGTTGAATACAAACCAATTAATTACTAAAGGCACCATAACTAAATCTGAACTAAGAAAAACATCATTTAACAATAATACGAACCATAAAGAACTAAGAGAAATCACAAATTATCTAATTATTACAACAAATGGTACTAAATTATTTATGACCAAAAGTGACATATTACTAAGTGAAATGAAGAGGTATAAAGTGTAAATATCCATGTGCTACTCCCTCATAAGTATGTCGCCTTCAAAGATCACCTAAAAGCAATAAATAAGCAAGGGTGAGTCCATAACTCAACAAGTACAAAGCAAAATAATAAACGAGGCATCATCTTATTAACAATTCACATCTATTTTTCATTAACTCAATTTTCCATACTCATTCTCATCAATTTTCATTCACATGTATCATTATCACAAATCACTTGTTCACTTCACATGAATGCAATACAATACAATGCTCAAAACTCAACTTCTCTTCTGTATATACTGGTATAATTAGGTGTTCACTTGTCGATGACACACCTTTGCCCTATCCTTTTTCATACAGGGTCACCCTGTCCTTTTTCATACATGGTCTCAATTCATCTTTTTATCACATGCATGGCCCTGTCCATTTTCATACAGAGTCGCTATATCTTTTTTCATACAGAGTCGCCCTATCTTTTTTCATATAGGGTCTCAGTTCAACACTATGTAACACAAATGCTCCACATGCAATGCGATAATCATGATTTTCCTTCTATCCCTTTCCATCACTTAAACAAAAAGATGTATTCCTCATTCTACCATAATTCTCATCTTCATAGTCACATCATAAGTATAGAGCAATATAAATTAAACATTGTTATAAGAATAATTAAGGCAAGTAATCATTTAACCATAATTTTAAGCACTCGAATACTATTCTACAATGTACTTGTCTTTCTCTTAATCGCTACGGCCGAAACGATTGGAAGATGACTACACTCCCGAAGCTACTCCTCCTATAGTAAGTTATTCACTCTCAACACAAGCTGAAGTATTACAAAATATAAATAAATGATAGCACTCCTACACGCTCTTCAAAACCACAACTTTTCCTCCTTTTACCGCACAGTGTCCTTACTGTCCCATTACTAAAAATATCACAACTCTTAATTCTCACTTCGTAAAATAGCAAAAGATATCATTTCCAGAATCTACACAAAATTCCCTATATTTTCTTAGTTGGCACAATTTTCAGATTAATACATCTAAATCAACGATTTTAATCCGGAAGACAGATCTGTCATTCCCCCGAACAACATAATAATAATTATTGTATATTTTAATCTACATGGGCAAATACAGTGAACAATGACATTACTGAAATCTACAGAAAATTTCCTATCACTTTCTAGTTATCACTAAATTTTAATTCTAGCATTTAGTTAATCCAATCATCACTTTCCCACGATTGGTCCAATAGTCACCCAACGCTGGATAGTGGTACTGAAAAATTCATGTCTTCTAGTCTACCCATCTAAAAATTGTGTTAGTAAATTCTTTGAAAACCTTAAGAAATTACCTATAATGTTCATATTGACCAAATTTCCAAATTGGTTCGTTTACTATTTTTAATCTAAATATTAACATGTACTATCAAAACACGAAAATCTTACCCGATAGTAGGACTATAAAATTCATAACTCACAATTTATTCATCTGATTGACATTTACCAAGATTGTACTGAAAGACAACGAGATTCTTTACAATTTTCTAGTAGATGGATTTTCCAAATTATAACCATGCATATCTCAAAATAATCATACAATTTACAATAGACTAAACCAATCTATTAGCCGATTTCCCCGAACGAGTGTACACGACATCTCTCTCTAATCTGACATCTACCCTAAAAACCATAGAGAAATCAAATCATTACTACCACTAATTACCCACTAATCAATCCCGATTGAATCAATACATAAGATGTGCACTGTTCTAACCGTGAGATTCATGTACAAAGTATAGATGCCGCACGCACCCACCGACACATGCCCCAAAATGCCACGGGAAGCCCCGGGCGGAACAATTAGACGCCACGCGGCGTGGCAGCCTCCCAACTCGCGCGATGGTAGAGAAACGCGTGAAAGCGGCGGCCACTGCCGAGCCGGTCAGCGCATCACAGCGGTCGGTGCCGGACCTAAAAATAAAACAGAGGAAGACTAATCTAAGATATCCTAATATATAATATATACGGGTACGAAAATATAGACATGATGATATCGTGATACATATTTCATAAAAAAGATATGTCGATCGATATATATATATATATATATATATATATATATATATATATATATATATATATATATATATATATATATATATAAACACTAGAATTACCTTGATAAATGATGTATATTTCATTATTCCTTAATGAGCACGAATCTCTTGTACTCAACATAGCTCATCCTCTACTTGGAGTTTTTGAAGTGACTTCTTTGCATAAATAGTTATCATAACAGTAGAAACTGTAGCTGTTGAAAAGCCAATTCAATTGTAGATCATCTACTTCACTGACAAGAAAGACCTTGGCTAGTTGCTATGGCCCAACTTTGAAGAAGTTTCTGTTAGCAATTGGCCCATTTAATTGGCATATTTCCTTAATTCCAAAGCACGCATGATTTAGTACCATATTGCTAAGGCATGGTGAGGAAGACCGATTTATAAGGTGGAGTCATCCCCACTCCTTAAATATATAAAGAGATGGTAAGGAAGGTTCTGTCTAGTCACACATGCGCGCACGCACGTGCACGCGTATTTGCGTATTTTCGCGTGAAAATCGCGCCCACTTGGCAGACCAAGTCCATCTTTATTTTTGCTGAACCATGCACCTCACTCTCTCTGTTTAAATAAGATTTAAACATTTGAATGAGGCAGTTACAAGTGAATTTACACTGCTTAATTTGTGATTTGATGAGGCAGTTACCAGTGCATAATTCTGTTTAAAACGCAGCAGTTATTAGTGAGTAGTAACTGCAGCGCCCATAAAAGGGCCTGGAGACGTCCAGGAAAAGAGAGAGAATTTTGCACCTCCATTCTTCCCCTACTTTCTGTTATGTTGTCTTTGTTGTCTTGTCTTTATCGAACCTCGTCGACCTTTCTTCCCGGCGTGCACCTAGAAGGAGGGAGAGCGGTTATCTCCGAACCGTTGCCGTAGAGAGTACCTGCACGGGGTAGTAATAAGGTTTCTAGGCAGCGCATCTGCGTGACCGCTCACTGCACTGCTACACCTACGTTCTGCACTGCGTCAAGCCTGCGCGGCTTCCTGTTCTTCATCAGGTTAACAAGTAAGTTGTTCGTGCGCACGTTCGACTTTGTTACTATATTGTTTTTCTTGTATATGTTCTGAAGTATGATGAGTAACTTGCTGTTAGTTATGAGTTTTGCATCATTAGTTTATTATTTCTGTCTTCTAATAAAACTTGAAATTAAAATATTGCCCATATTTGTAACAGCTTCCCATTGTTATCACAAAATTGATGAAGTTAATTCCTCCCTATGACACTAGATAATGAGCACATTAAGCAGAGGTGTCTACAAATAGATTCTGGAGCTGCTAAAAATCATGAGCACAACTACTATGTTTTCACATATAATGCTTCAAATACAAATCTAATTTCTCCATCAAGACCAGAAAACCCAGAATCCAGGTAGAAAGTCAAGCTCTGCACATGCCATGATCCATTACTCTAGATTTTGCATGTAACCTTCAGCGTTCTCATTCAAAGCATCAAGAGCAAACTTATCTACCTGCAAAGCAGAGTCACCATAAGATTAAATAAATTCCAGGTGGAAATAAGACATATAAATAGTTCAACAAATTCTTACTTTTTCAAGCTGCAACTTGTTTGGATGCTCAGGGAATTTCTTCGACAAAGTGATGCAAATTTTTGGGAATTTTGGCATAACACTAGCTTTCCAAAATGCATCCAAAAATGTGTGCGTGTTTGGATCTGGGTAGTCTAGGATGCTATTCAGCCTGTATATTTTAGCCAGCAATCCTTCCATGACCTTTGACAATTGAACCGTTGGGCATTGGCTCCATTTGAAGTTGTTTCTAGCCACTCGCGGAACCTTGAGGCCCATTGATGCTAATAGTCCTCCAGCTTGCCGATGCCGAAGGAGACGATTCTTCAACACTTGGTACTCTGACCAACGGGACATGCTGTCCACTTCCCTGGATTTGAACAAAATATAGGCCATGTCTTAGTAGAGAACTACCTGGGCATTGTCATAAGCTCAACCACTGAGAGTGAGGGAACTTAACAGGATCTCATCCGCCAGAGCCACGTGTGGCCGAAGCTAGCGGCGATGCACGGCCATGGCACGCGGGGCGGCGTCGGCGTTGCAATCGGGCGGCCGGGTGGGCCGAGCAGCCAGCTAGAGTTTAGGCCTTCATGGGGACAGGGAACATGAGAATGCAGCTGCGTCGGGGGCTGTTGGGCTAGGCACTGTATTGTATAGCCCATATGAACAGTAAAAATAGACTTCTTTGGTTGGGCCAGTACCTAGGCTACAACCTCCTTAGCCTGGGCCCTAGGTCCACCCTTGACAGCGGTCCAAAGCCCCCTGCGTGAACATGAAACGACATCGGCTGCCAGACGTCGCCCGGGTGGCCAATCCGCATGGCGATGCTGGCGATGCGTGTGCACACAGAATTGGCGACAAATTCTTTTTTCCCTTTCCATGATACTTATAACACAATACAAATACTAATTTATCCCTAACTCTCCGTAAGACTCTGTTCCATGAAACCAACTCCTCTCTAAAAACCAAACATTCCTTTTTCACGTATTCTTTTTTTTACAAACTTTGCATAAGTTCTTGAGAATTAATTTCAGGGTATTACACTATCCTTTTATCAAAATTCGACCCCGAATTCTACCCTCACGAATCTACATGGAAACATAACTGAACTAAGAATTGAACCACACCCATACCTGAAGCGAACAACTCTGGGTATTTCTCATACATGTGAATCTCTAGCTCCCAAGTTGCTTTCTGCTCGATCTGATGCGTCCAGGGTTAACTCAATGTCATAGACAATTACTTTTAATTTTCTAGCTCCGGGGTTAAACTCAACCTCATTGCATTCCCACTACAAATCTAGAAAAACTTTAGTGGCAAGATTCTCACACAAAAGTATCACTTTTGTTTTCAATTGCACCTACGTGTACATTCCCCATTGATTACCTATCAGCTTAGTTGTTTTAAAAGACAAATACCCATAGAGACTCATATGCAGTTATCACAACCCAACAAATTCCATCAATGATCAATGCAAGTCCAGCTCTACTTGTTATTACCAAAAATCACATCAAGACTGCTATTATTTGCGAGTGTGTTTTGCAAATATTTGAGCCTTGTGTTTTCAATCCTTATAACATAGGACTATACATTGCGAATGTGTTTGGCAAATGTCTGAAGTTCATATTTCCTACTCCTTGTGGTATGAGACTTATATTTGTAAATATATTTTGTAAATGGTTAAAGCACATATATAATCCATGTAGCATATGACTTAGGTTTGCGAATATGTTTTGCAAATATGTTGAGTCCATGTAACTATTTTTTGTGTCATAATTCTAAATGTGTGTAAGTGTGTCATAGTTTCAGTCTATAATGGTTAGTTTTCTGACTGTTATGAAGGGAGCGGTAGTACCAGCCATATAACGTTGGTACTCATGGATTTCCTGATTTTTGTCCCCAACGGTTAGTGTCATTGTGTGGAGTATAAATACCCCCTTGTGGCTGGTTGGAGATTGTTCTTTGGCACTCCATTTCACTTTCTTGAGCTAGTATAAGGTTCTCCTCTCAATTGTGCATGTGTTGGACCTTGTGAGCAATGAGAAGTGCTTTAAATTACATGTGTTGCATTTAGAGGTGGATTTCGTATCCACTTGAGATTGTGCATTTGTTGCACGTGGTGAGAGTCAAGTAAGGGTCTTGACTTATTACTCTTAAAGGTTGCCAACTCCTAGATGGCGTTGGAGGCGTTGTGCGCGGTGATCTTCTCAAAGAAGGTTATGAAAAGACCCGGCATGTTGTGAAGGTTGGAGCTCACTTACCTGAAGTGGGAAAGAGTTACCACTAGTAGAATTGAGGTGTTTCGCTTAATTCGGGGAGCCTGTCCAATTAGTTTGGGCTTATCTCAACGTGAACAATGGGATACTGACAAGTCTCTGAACACCACAGTAAAAAGTAACCTTGTCATTGTGGCTTGTTTTCTTATACTCAATTTACATTCAAGCAATTTATATTCATAGAATTAAATTGTTTGCTTATCACCCTAGGATGGCAAATATTTGACAAAGACTTAGGTTGGTGGTGCACTTTAGGTGAAACTAGTTGATTTAAGCTTTATTTGTGTTAAACTAGATTGATTTATACTTCCGCATTGTCAACTTGGTTTTAGCCAAAGAAAATTTTAAAATCACCTATTCACCCTCTCTAGTCAGCCTCCTCAATTTTACAAGTGGTATCAGAGTTTGGTCTCTCATTTATTAGAGCTTGGCAATTAGTAATATAGTGTATCTAGATTTAACACCACTATTTGACGGCACGAATTATGCTAATTGGAAAATCCGTACGACATGTTATTTTAAGGCCATGAGCCCTAAGATATGGTGGATTGTAGATATGGGCTTTTCTCCTCCAAAGAATCCTTTTGTTTTAACAATTGAGAAAGAGAAATGCTCACGTCTCGATGTTCAAGCAACTAACGATTTATTGAGTGCTTGAGTATAGAGGTATTCAATGCAATATGTAATCTCGAGAGTGCTCATGATATGTGGACCACAATTTAAGATGATTATGAAGTGCTCACCTCAACCGATGAAGATTGTATACAAGAGTGGATGTCGGGAGAAGAATGCTCAACCTCTAGCGCCGACAACGATGACTCCACAAGTCCTTGCACATCAACTCATTGATTCATTACTAAAGGTAACAAATAGGTAATTAATGATGATGACCTTATATATGAGTTGATGGATATGTTAGAAGAGCTTAACGAATATCTTGGAAAGGAAAAAAAAGCCAATTATAAGACTGTGAAGAAAGAACACATCTCTCTTCAAAATGATTATAATGTGCTTAAAGAAGAACATGAGATTATCCTTTTCAAGGAATATTCTAAGTCTAAGGTGGATATAGGCATTGTATGCAATTTACTAGATGATATGCCATGTATAGCTCTTAACCCTTGTATTTTGTCTAAAATTAGCATATCCACCTCATGTGAGGATTTAATTGATATACCTTGTTGCTCTAGTGAAAAATGCTTTTATTTTCTCTATGTTTTGCAATACTAACCTTGTAGAGAAAAACAATGAGCTCAAGCCCAAGTCACCAAGTTGAGCAATGACTTGGAGAAGCGCTACAAAGGGAAGGACTCTCTTGACAAAATTTTAAGCAATCAAAGAAAGTCAAATAATAAGAGGGGTATTGGCTTTATCTCCAAGAAGATGGAAAATAGCAAGATAGGACACAATGCAAGACACACAAAGAAATATGTCAAGTGCCATGGTTGCAATGAGAAGGGTCACTTTGCCTCTAAGTCCCCAATAAGGTAGATGACAAGACAAAGTCATCAATGAAGTGGCAAGCGAGTAATGAACAAGATAGGAAGATATGATGGGATAGCAAATGCCTAACTTGCTACAATTACCGAGAAAAGGGACATCTTAGGAAGGATTGTCTTAAAAAGTATAATTTCTAAGCCATCTCTTTATAATGAACATTATTTTCTTACAAGTAATAGAAATGACAATGTGTTTGCTAAGAATATTACTTTACAAAAATTTATTGTTAGGGCCATTTGGGTGCCCAAATCTATTGTGACTAACATTTATAGATCCAACCAATTTTTGGGTACCAAATGCGCATAAATGCTTAATAGGTACTTGGAGAGGCATTGAAGGCTTGGCATATTTATGAAGAGATGAATTCCACCATGTGCAAAATAAGAGCCAAGTTTGAGGATGATCTTGCCACATCATGAACTAATGCCATCTAGGTACCAAGTACTTACATTGA
Source organism: Dendrocalamus sinicus (assembly GCA_036346575.1). Lineage (NCBI taxonomy): Eukaryota > Viridiplantae > Streptophyta > Magnoliopsida > Poales > Poaceae > Dendrocalamus > Dendrocalamus sinicus. The sequence goes on along the minus strand of JAYEVI010000185.1, from coordinate 104,173 downwards.
AATATTTAGCCCATAGCATTATGTAGGTTGAATTTCATGAAAATATGTAAAAATGGGCGCTCTTGCTCTTGTTATAGAAGTTTGTTATTTCAATCACGAGCAAGATTGTTGTGGCACATTAAGGTGGAGTGATAAATTATAATATATATCACATACCTAATTGTGTCCAAATTGATTAAGTGCTAGTATTTATTTTCAAAATTAAGCCATTTAGCCAAAAGTCAAAAATTTGAAATTATTAATATATCTTTCAAAAACTAGTTAAAAATATATGCAAATGCATTTCAAAGATTTTCAAAAGATTTTGGCTTTAGAAAAACTTATTTCAAGTAAAATTATGTTTCTAACTCAAAACTAGCAATATAGTATCTTGTTTTGACTTTAAACTCAAAAATTGGCCAAATCAATTCTAAAAAGAATTTTAAAAAGTGTTCAATACCAAAAACTTAGAGTTGGCTATTTCAAACATTATTGGAACTCAAAATTTTTCAAAAACCAACAAATCAAAAGTTATTTGGTTTTATAAACTCATCCAAAATCTTAAGTTAACCTAAGTGGTCATAATCTAGCACTTAAATGAGTTTTGCCAATTGAGCCAAAATTATATATATATATATATATATATATATATATATATATATATATATATATATATATATATATATATATATATATATATGTATGTATGTATATATATATATATATATATATATATATATATATATATATATATATATATATATATATATATATATATATGTATGTATGTATGTATGTATATATATATTACAAACTCATACATACAAATGAATGATAAAAATACCATCACTTACTCATTCTTGCAATCATGAATATTCTATTGAAAATAGTTTGTTTTTGAAAAATGGAAACTTAAATTGTTAAAAATTATATTTGAAAGAGCTTTAATTTTGGCATATAGTTGGAAATGCTCCACAAGTGGTTTATATTTCTTTACGAAAAACATTAGAGCAAATTACAACATGGTATCAATCCTCTTCTCATTTATTCAAATCTTGGCATGCATTTTGTTGCACTTTGGTACGACCGCAATGTACCAAGCAGTACTACCGTAGAGTGGTATGAGCGCATTCTGAACGACAATGTGACCGCATATGGGAAAAATAGCTGATTTGACCTAAATTTGTTGATTTCCATTTTTCTCAGCCATTCCCTTTGCTCTTTAAAGTCAAGTTGATCCTTATTATCCTTACTAGCTACACTGAAGTAATCTCTTGACTTCATATGCCATTTTGCTCTTATTTTGATGCTTTTATCATAAAATGGCATTCTTTCTAAAAGTGGTAAACTTTTGATCATCTTGACATCAATATGAGTTTTATCCTTGTCTTTACAAGTAATATCATCTTTTCCCTTTCAAAGTGATATTTAATTTTTCCTCTTGTCGAGCAAAATCTTTTCTTAACCAAGCTCTCTCTCATATGATATCTCTCTTATATGGTATCTCCTCAAATGAAATCATATTCTTCTTGCAAGTGGTATTTCCTTCAAATAATATCAAGTGAAAATCATTGAAGATCTCTCAAGGTTATTTCAAATAGTCTACAAGTGATACCTCATTTATTCATGATGAATTTAAATTTGTATTCACAAGTGAATTTCAATCCTTCGAGAGAAGATCAAGTGCCCAAATGGACCTTGTGGGATACTAGTTGATCATACAAGTGATGTCAAGTTTTTTACAAATAGATTTAATCATACTTGATATCATTTATGTTCATGAGTGGTATCAAGTTTCTAAAATTGAAATTAATTATACTAGGTATCATTTATTTTCACAAGTGGTATGTAATATAATCATAAGTGGTATATATGTTAAAGTGGTGTATGCTTTTCATGGAAAATGACAAAAGAACCACAAAGGGTTAAAAGCACCGATTATGAAGAAAAGAAGAAATCTTTGATTTTTGGTGCTAGATGACTTAAAGAGATAATGTTTAAATAAAAGGGAAGAGATGTGTAGAGAGAAAAAACAAGATAGAGGAGAATTCTTTGTGTGTCAAAGGAAGAAAAAATACCAAGAGGAACCTTTGTGAAAAAACTTATGTAGTATTTTGGGCTTACTTAAACAAAATGGGTAAACTATGAATATTGGAAAAACTACTTTACCTATTTGCCTAAAAATATTTTACGGATCTTGTGAATGAATATGTTTCATTTTTATTTGGTATTTATGGAGTGAAATAACTCATATAAAGCTAAGAAAGTGACAAACTCGAAGAAATTCAAATTGAATTGCAAATATTACCTTGTTTCAAGTTGTTTTGCTCCTTTAGGCCATAAAAGTAAAGTTTGAGAAATTCCTGACTTTTATTGAAAATTTGTTGTTCCTTATTAAAATCAAACTTCCCAAATTAGTCATATATGTCTATTTCATATTATTTGTGACCAAGTAAGATTAATCAAGCTCATTGTTTTGTCAAAGACTCCATTTTGACTTAATCTTTTTCCTTGCTTTTTAGTGATCAATGCCAAAAGAGGGAGAATAGTGTATAATAGCCTTGTTAATTTTAAAATTTGACAAAAGAGTGAGAATTTGATTTATGAGACAAGATTAATTTGTTAGGGGAGAATAATTTGTCAAAAAGCAAATTAAATTTAACACAATTGGATATTTGCGATTTCACCTTCTCATGCATTTACTTTGTGACATGCATGAATAGTTTAATTTTCTATCACATGTTCATTTTCATCCAAATGCTATTATTGTTAATGAATTTATCATCAATCACCAAAAAGGGGGAGATTGTATGTTCAACCTCCATTAAGTTGGTTTTAGTGATAATGAAAAATGTACTTATGAGACTAATTTGTTTTATTAACTATGATATTGCCTAGTCTCATTTGGATGTAATTAATGACAATGCAATCGTGAGACTAACTTGTTTATTGATTATGATATTGCTTAGTCTCATTTGGATGAAAATGTGGAAATCATAGAGGTATGCATTCGACATCACATTTTTATATCTTATTGCATTTCTCGGACCCAAAATATAGATTGAACTCCATCAATAGTGCAACTTGAATATGTGCATATATTTTTAATAATGAATTTTTTATTTTGAATTACAATATTATCCCTGCTTTTTATTCTTTTTTTTTTTGCAGAAATAGCCATTTGGCACTGCATGGTTGGGCGACATGGGCAAGTCACCCAACCGTTGGGTGACACTAGGCCAAATTGCCCAATGGTGGGTGACTTGCCCATGTTGCCCCTACCGTGCAGTGATTATTGCCTCTAGTCACCCAACTGTTGGGAGACATGAGTAGGTCACCTAATAGTTGGGCGATTACTTGCTGCCAACCTATCCTTTTCTCTTTGACTTGACACCCTCACAGGCTTTATCACTATTTCTCTCACAAGAAGAATGAGAGGAGCTTGAGAGAGGTAACAAAAGAGGGAGAGAAGGAGAGGGGGAGAAGGTTGCAAGAGGAGGAGAAGCAGAGAAGCTTGGAAAAGAGGTAGTAGGAGACATGGCGAAGTAGAGGAGCTCGAGAGAGGGAGTGAGGGAGAGGAGTGGAAATCAGAAGAGGGAGTGAAGGAGAGGAGAGTAGCTCAGGAGAAGGAGAGAAGAAGAGGAGCTCGTGAGGTTAGAGAGGAAGACGAAGGAATCTCATTGATAAGAATAAAAGATCTTCGCGTGAAGGTAATAGCCTCATCCGTTCTTGTTCTCATCCGAATGTAGGCAACGTGTACTACATATTTGGTTAGCATGTATGTAATGAATGCATGTTGACAAATGGTGATATTTGCAGTGAAAAATCAGTCATGTCGGAACCCACAACATTGAAAGTGCATTATAGTGTTGGTACCATTCGTGAAGGTCCATATGGTGTTGACCTGAGTGGTTTTCTGCAAGTCAGTATGGTACTCCCAGACATAGAGAATGCTCGAATCGGGGATGTCCTAGACGGGCTCACACGCAGCTTCTCCTTGGACCCCCAAGGTATGCAGTGTCATCCTACATGGGCTTTGGAGTTGGTCTGCCACAGACATTCGGTGGGAGTTGAGGAAACTGATATGCACGGTTGCATGGACGGGCTTTATGGAAGGTTTCCAGTGATGTGGTTATGAATGTGTGTTACTCGTACAACCATGTCTGAAGGGAGACACATGAGGTTCAGTTCGTGGGAGTAGCTCGGGCGCAGCGCGTGATTCATCAAGAGGACGCGGTGGGCAATGTTACCGAGACAGAACTAGAATATCATACACCGCACGCTCAGCCCCACCCAACAGGCGGATGCAGATGTTGCTGAGGTAAATCATGAAGATCACACTATGCAAGTTGAGCCCATTGGACAGGCGAACGCAAGGGAGTGTATTGACAGCATTGCGCGTCAGATGGAGATTGATGACTACATGGCCTGGACCAAGAAGGAAGCTTTTGAAGAGGATGGCGATAACTTTTTCGATGAGGATGAAGATCCCATGCCACAAGCATGGAATGCAGTGGATGTTGAGGGTCTTCTGTACATGGCGAGCATGAATCACCATGGGAGTACCATGCTATGGAGGTTCAGCTTCATACAATGTTTACTGATAAGGGATCACTGTAGGATGCTATTAAGTTATGGGCCTTGTACATGCAGTAGACGTTTTGGGTCTTAAAATTCAGCCCAGAGCAGTACACCATGGTCTACGAGCCGGTTTGCTGTCCTTGGTGTGTACACGCATGTAAACCTAAGTACAAGACTCACTGGATTGTCTCAAAGGTGGAGCCGCACTTTTGCGTGCTCAGTAGTGTTTTGCCAAAGCATCGCAACCTGAACGTCTACCTTCATAGCCAATCTCATGTACAGTGAGATAATGAAGAAGGACCTGGAGGCTAAGCACATCATGGTGGCTATTGAGTAAAAATTCAAGTACAAGATTAGCTACGCCAAGGCATGGCATGCGAAGCAGAAGGCTTTTGAAAGAAGGTTCGGTTCTTTCAAGGTGGCTTACGATAACCTTCCTCGTATGCTCGAGGTGCTATGGGACAAGAACCCGAGCACACATATTGCTATGAAGGACAAGCCGTCCAGAAGACCCCCAGGTTACCTGGTTTTACAGAGGGCCTTCTCAGCCTTCAATGCCTGCATCAACGCTTTTATGCACATGTTACAAGTTATCTCAGTCAACGAGATGTTTCTAACAAGAAAACACAAGGGGTAGATCTTGATAGCAATTGGCATTGATAGCAACAATCAGATTCTACCCTTGGCCATTGCATTCATCGAAAATGAGAATTTTGACAGCTGGTTGTGATTCCTTTGACATTCAAAAGAGGGAGTAGTTCAGCACATCTTGATATCTGTATAATCCATTATTGCCACCCCGGGATGATGAAGGCCATAGAAAACTTCAGCAAGACTCGGAGGAGCTATTCCGTTGGCTAGACATGAGGAACAGATGGTGCATTCGCCACCTAGGGGCCAACTTCTTCAAGCACTTCCTACAGCAACTGTTGATGAAGTTGTTCAAGATGTTGACCATGCAGAACCAGCAGCATAAATTTAATGCGTTGTGGGGGATGTTGGAGGAGCACACCAGGAAGGACATTGTCAAGAGGAACAAGTGAACAGCCATTCCCAGGGCAGCGCAACCTGAATGCCTCGCACCATTGCCAGAGCTTGACACTCCCAGTGTGATGTGGAGGACCTCAGGGAATATCAAGTGCTTCTTCTATTGGATTGAGGTCAAGTATTTGGACAAGTGGTCCTTGTTGCACAACCTAGACGATGCAAGGTATGGCATAATGACCACTAACCTTATGGAGGTGTACAACTGGATTCTTTGGGGCGTTCATTCTCAGCTCCTCGTCATCATCGTTGAAGGCATTCTACAAGGTACAATTAGATATTTCAGGGAAAGGCATACAAATGCAGCACTTTACGTAGCCAGCCCACATACTCTGTACTACTTGAAGATCACAACATACATGCAAGCCAAGATTCAGAAAGGTCAGTAACACACAGTCTACATGATGGGCAATATAGAGCATCGTTTTGATGTGCTCCTTTAGGACAAAGCCCGATTTGGGACTGCTCGCTCTTTTGTTACCCACGAGGTGTGCCTTTGAGATCATGTCAATGAACCTAGCTACACATGCAATAAGCCAAAGCTCCTTCACAAGTCATACTCTCATGTCCTTGCCGCATTTAGGACTATCAAAATGGACCTATCGAACTTTATGTCAGAGTATTTCATGAAGGAGAGAGTGTTGTAGGCGTGGTGCAGGGAGCTAACAGGTTTCAGGGTTGTGAGAAACTTTGCCACGTCGGATATTGCATGGAGGGCCTGGATTCTGGATCTTGACCTATTAAAGGATGGGAAGGGCCATCGGCAGAGTCATCATATTAGAAATGATATAGACAAATGGGAAACTAGATCGGTGAGTAGACATTATAGGTGTTGTGCCCAGGAAGGCCACACTGTGAGACGTTGCAAGGCACCTACTAACAAGTAGGAACACTGGTGTGAAGTGTTGTGTGCCTTGTTATTATGTGTACTGGTATTACAATTACAGATGCTATCATGTTGTGACTTCATTTGCAAACATTAACTTCATTTGTAGTGTCAATCCATGAAGTGCAATATCATTTCTTCTTATGTGTGTACTGGTACTAAGAGTACAAATGTTATTAGGTTGTACCTTCATTTGCAAACTTTAACTTCATTTTCTAGCCTTGCGTAGTGACAAAATCAAATGAGACAGTCTTGCACAGTGAGAAGATCAGACGAGACAGCCTTGCACGGTGACAAGACCAGACGAGATAGCCTTTCACAGTGATAAGACCAAACGAGACAGCCTTGCATAGTGATAAGAACAAACAGGGTAGGTTTAAGCAGCAACGTGATACTACGCTGGTCCATGAATCGTCCAGTGTGCTGCTACCTAGTGGACGCAAATTTACCCAAACCGAATTGGTCTTGTCAATCGTACGCGGCATCGGGTTAAGTTATAAGTACTACCCCTTCCGTAGCGTGTTTTCCTACACCACGACTGCAACACTATATTGCTAGCATGGAGAAGCAATGTGAAGAGATCACCCGACTTGCAAGGGCTGTTGCAGCCTGGGATGAACAAGTGGAGCGTGCGAAGAGGCCACCTCCACGAAGCAAAGCCCCACGTACCTCCAACTCCCAAAGCGAAGCCCCTGTACCTCCAACCCTTGAAGCCAAGTCCCCCATACCTCCAACCCCAACACATACCTCGACATTCCCATTGAGCATTCGCTGCAAGACCCACCCATGGGGGAGATGCCCTCTTTGCTGGTGCAGGGACACATGCAAGCTCTTCAAGTACACGGAGTGGTTGAGCTTGGGCATACATTACTAGGGTTGCAGTAACTATGCCTGGGACTATCTCGACCGGCGTTGGGACACAACCTGTTACCAGTAGCTGGTATGAACGGGTTACAATACATTTTCTTACCAATTCTCTTGTATGGCACACACTAACAAGCTCTCCCCTCTTCCCATAGTCTCTGGATCCACTATGCGCCTACCGTAAATGGATCAACCAGGAAATCCACCCGCATGACCAGTGGACTTTGGACTATGAGGGGTGGGATGCCTATATGGCACATGAGAGGATGAAGGAGTGGAGCCACAGCGAAGATCGAAGTGAGCGTATCCAACAGGAGACGCAAGCTCACCTGGAGGTGTGCAGGTGCAGGGAGCGGAAGGCTTGTGAGGAGGAGCATGAGAGAAGACATGAACTGGTGGCCAAGGCCATGGCCGACAGGGAAGACTAAAATACCAAGTTGAGCCACAAGGACAAATGGCCACATTCCGCGCAGTAGTTTGACGCTCTTCGTTCATATGTCCTATGTATTTTTAATTCCCTGAAGGCATGCATGTACCATCCTTGGTTCATTAGTGTGTGTGCCATGTAACCCCCTTATCAAATGAATGGTCGTGTTGTTTTTCTTACGTCATTTATCCGAACTTCTCCTCCGTGTATAAATTATCTATTGCATCGCAATAGCACTTACCTCTCTACTTACAAATCGTTGTAATGTCAATTGTCCTCACAAATTTTTTTAGAAAATTTATCGCACAACAACAACATACAACCATCGCAAAATGTTATTGCGAGTCTAACAGATTTCGTACCATTCACAATCTATGAAAATCACAAACAGATTAATCGACATTGTCTATCCTTTTTTCAAAAAAAAAACTTACAAACAAGATGGCCATTTCTGCAAAAAAAAAGAGCAGGCATAATACTGTAATTAAAAATTAAAAATTGATTATTATTAAGAAAATTCTTTCATTAAGTATTGATCCATGTTTTCCTTTCAACACATACTAGGATCTATACTTTGAAACATATCCTTTCTGTATATGAAACTTGTGTAGTTCATATATACTCATGGTTGATTTAAATTAAATCAATTGTAATTGAGTTGTCATCAATCATTAAATGAAAGGATTGAAATATATAGTTCTTCTATTATGTGCTAATGGTTGGATGATTAATAACAACTGGATGAGTCAGCTTTGCTAGCAATTAATCTCAAAGGTAAATACTCACATTCAAATGAGTTAATTGCTTAAGAAGTTTATCCTAGAGTATACAATTATTATGTACATGTCATACACTCGCAAATCATTTTCTATCTCATTATTTGTTGAGATTGTCATGAATTTACTAAAAAGGGAATATTGTTGAATCTAGTCCCTCTATTATGAGTTAATGGTGAAGTTTTGGTAATTAATGGCAATTGACTTGTGGACTAATATTTTTTATAAGTCGGATAAATAGGTTAGGTTCCATAAATGAGGAAGACTTAGGATGACTTCATATATTGAAAATTATCAAGTCAAGATACGGAATGAAAGATTTCTTTATGAGTTGAAGGCCATCAAGAAGATGATGCATCATGTGTTGATGCACATCAAGATTCCTAAAGAGGGACGATCATGTGTTGATCATCAAATCAAGTGAAGACCCATCATATGTTGATAGAGTTCATGTGAAGGATGCATCATGGGTTGATGCATATCAAGACAAATCCAAACTTGAAGAGAAGATGTGCGTCATCAAGTTTCAAGAGGATGTTGAAGGAAAAGGTATGACTAGTTAGGGGTAAGGATGTGTTCATGATCTTTTATTGGTCTTAGTGTTTGGTTAGAAGACCAGATTGCTAGTATAGTTTGTCGTACTATTAAGGGGGTCATGTCTAGTAGCTTGAGTCTCATCATGTGTTGATAGCTCAAATCTCACTTACGTTAGCTCTCCGTGGCATGATGCTATTATTTTCGAATGTGTTTTGCAAATAATTTAGGCACATGTGTTGAATCCTTGTACCATGGGACTATACATAGCAAATGTGTTTTGCAAGTGTTTGAAGTCCATGTTTCCTACTCCTTGTGGTATGAGGTTATATTTGCAAATATGTTTTGTAAATAGTTGAAACTCATATATAATCATTGTAGCATGTGACATAGGTTTGCAAATTTGTTTTGAAAGTGTGCTTAGTTCATGTATCTATTTCTGGTGTCATGATTCTAAAAGTGTGCAAATGTATTTTGCAACTTTGTGGGAATCGTGGTTTGACCCTTGTATGCATGATACTATAATTTGCAAATATGTTTTGCAAAATCTGTTAAAGTATATGCATTTTTCAAGATAATCAAAACTACCACTGTGTGTCTTGCGGTACTACCGCTGGGCGGTACTACCGGCGTTGTGTTCACGGTACTACCATGTCCGTTAGTGAAGCAAGATCAGAGTGTTCAAAGACCAATGTGATCAAAATCCAATGTATTCGAAGACCAGTGTGATGTAAGATCGGCGTAGTCAAAGACCTGTGTGGTCAAAGATCGTTGTGGTCGAATATTAACATAGTCAAAGATCGACGTGGTCGAAGAACAGCGTGGTTGAAGACCTGTGTGGTCTAAGATTAACATGGTCGAAGATCGACATGGTCGAATACCTATGTGGATGAAGACTGGTAGTACTGACTCTATGTGAGTGGTCTGAATAGCCTGCAGTACTACTGACCTATGTGGTGCGGTATGACCGGAGTTGCGGTATGACCGATGTACCCACAGTACAGTTTTTCCAAAGAGATACCTATTTGGAAGTCTTCTCCTCCCTAGAAATTGGTAGTTCCGCAGTGTGGAGCGGTACTACCATAGAGTTACAATGGTTGGCGGTACTACTGGTTTCAATCCATAACGTCTCGTTTTTTTACCGTTACGAGGGGAGCGGTAGTACTGGCCATATAACGGTGGTACTACTAGATTTCCTAATTTTTTTATCCCCAACGGCTAGTTTCATTGTCTGGGGTATAAATACCCCCCTTGTGGCCAGTTGGAGATTGTTCTTTGGCACTCCATTTCACTCTCTTGAGCTAGTGTGAGGTTCTCCTATCAATTGTGCATGTGTTGCACCTTCTGAATAAGGAGAAAGGCTCTAGATTGTATGTGTTGCATCTGAATGTGGATTTCGTATCTACTTGAGCTTTTGCATTCATTGCACGTGGTGAGAGTGAAGCAAGGAACTTGACTTGTTATTCTTGGAGGTTGCTGACTCCTAAACGGTGTTGAAGGCATCATGCGCGATGATCTTCTCAAGGTAGTTGTGAGAAGACCCCTCATGTTGTGAAGGTTGGAGCTCACCTACCTGGTGTAGGAATGAGCTACCACTAGTGAAATTGAGATGTTGGATTAATTCATGGAGTCGGTCTAACTAGTTTGGGCTTACCTTAACATGGACTAGGGGAGACCAGCAAGTCTCTGAACACAACGATAAAAAGTAAACGTGTCATTGTGGTTTATTTTCTTGTACTCAATTTACATTCAAGCAATTTATATTCATAGAATTAAATTATTTGCTTGTCACTCTAGGATTGTAAACCTTTGACACAGACTTAGGTTGGTGGTGCACTTATGTGAACCTAGTTGATTTAGGCCTTATTTGTACTAAACTAGATTGATTTACACTTCCACATTATAAACTTGGGTTTAGCCAAAAGAATTTTAAAACTGCATATTCACCCCCTCTAGTCAGCCTCCTCAATCTTACAAAGATGAAAATGTGGTTCTCTTGGATCAGCCATGAAGAGGTAGCCTTGTTGAACATCGTAGGATATATTGGATCTAGTGAGTGTGAGGTATTGTATAGCACCGGCCAAACTACGATAGGTTGTGGGTCAGCCATTGGTGCACCATAATTTGCAGAAAATTTGGACTTGGTATCAATGGGTGTAGTGTAGGGGTTGCAATTTTCCATGTGAGCACAATCCAAGAGTTCAGACACATGCTGGTTTTGGTAAAGGAATAGGCCAGCCTTGTTGTGGTGGACAGAAACATCAAGGAAATGCCAAGAAGTCCAAGATTTGTCATAGAAAACTCTCTGTGCAAACTAGAAATAATATGGTGCAACAAAGAGTTAGTATTGGCAGTTAAGATGATGTCATCAACGTAAAGAAGATGATAGGAAGTGTGAGGCCCTTTGAGGTAAACAAAGAGAGAAGAGTCAGACTTGGATGCAATGAAACTAATGGAAAGGAGAAAGGTTGTAAAATGAAGAAACCAGGTGTGTGAAGCTTGTTTTAAACCATAGAGATATTTATTTAGGTGACACACATGTGTGCGATGAGAAGGACCAACCAAACCAGAGAGTTGTGTGCAAAACATGGTTTCAGAAAGGTTACCATGAAGAAATCATTTTTTACATCCAATTGATGAATAGGCTAGGAATTGGAGGTAGCAATGCTTAGAACGACACAAATAGTTGATGGTTTGGCAATGGGGCTGAATGTCTCATCATAATCAACTTCAGCTTATGGGGAAAAGCCTCACACCAACCATTGAGTCTTGCACCAAGCAAGAGACCCATTAGAATCATATTTTGTGCCAAAAGATCCATTTTCCTGTGACCACATTAACTCTTGCAAGATGAGAAACAAGAGTCCAAGTATTGGTTTTTTATCAAAGCATTATATTCATCAAGCATGCCATTGTACCAGTTAGGTTCTTTAAGGGCACTTCGGTAAGACAAAGGAATTGGGGAAATAGATGTCACTGCACTAGAAAGACTAAGAATGTGTTTTGGAAAGGAAAGACCTGATTTGGATCTTGTTTGCATGTGGTGTTGATTGATTGTTGGACTGGCCAAGGGAGATGGAACAATGTTAGCAATTGGTGAGGCACGAGAAGAGGGAGATGGCACATGATGATCAGCAGGCACTGGTGCAGATGGATTGTGCGTTAGTGTGTCTGGCTAAGCTAGATTAGCATAAGTTGGCATGGGCAAGGAGGTCCTAGGGACAACAATTGATATGATATCTAAAGAAGATGATGGTGAATTTGTTGTGGTTGTATGATCTTGTGAGGAAGGAGCTTTATTTTGGGAAAAGGGAAAATGCTTTCATTGAAAACAAGATGATAGGAAATAATGACCTACAAGTAGAGAGATCCAAACACCTATATCAGCGAGCTCATGATTGCTACATAAGGATTACGCAAAGTGCAATAGTGTGACAGTGTAATTGTGTTCTAGCCTTTCAGTTGTTCATGTCATTATCTCACTTTTAGCTCTATTGACAGTCGGCTATTTAGTATCTCTATTAGAACAATCGATCATGTGTAGATAATTAACTAGGTGTTGTTCATTTCCTACTATTTGCAAATTAATCAAGCTTGCCAGGTATTTGCCTATTAATTATTATTTTGTTATTAATTATCTAGTTGATTAATTGTTTAATGGAGTAGAACAACTCATTTTCTAGTTTTGAAGTATTATTCACCACCACACAAAGGTCATCACAAACAATTTTAAACCCTCATCATAGATGGTTTCTTAACCAGCTGATTTATTATTGTGTCTATGATAATAGGTGATTATCACAGACGGCTCTCAAACTGTCTGTGACAAGTCACAACACAGACAATTTTACAAAATAACCATCTGTGATATGTCATATATCACAGATAGTTCTTAAACATAATCGTCTATAATATCTGACATATTATAGACGATTAATACAAAAAACCATCTATGATATGTTAGATATCAAAGTTGGTTCTTAAACATAACTATCTGTGATATCTGACATATCAGAGATGGTTTTGTGTTACAAACCATCTGTGATAGCTCTTTAAATAGCTAAAATATTTCCACTTTTGGCTAGCCTTAGGAAACGCTAGTCATGCCATCTGAAAACAAGCAAGCAGATCATAGATAATTGTAGATCTTATAGCACGCAATAATTATTACACAGATCTCACAAATGAATTATAACGGAATGAATTACAATTGAATGAAGTACAATTGAATGAATGGTTTGGTGAAGCACAATTGAATGAATTACAATTGAATGAAATGTTTGAACATATATTAATTGTTGTTGTTGGGATGTCGGTATTGAACTCTCCCTTCGGATGAATAACCTCTGCCATCAAGAAGTTGGAGAGCTGTCCTTAAACTTCAAAGAGTTCATCAAGATCGAATGCACTTGAGTTAATTCTCATGCCCTGTCACTAGGAGTAAAGTTGTATGCATATATATATATATATATATATATATATATATATATATATATATATATATATATATATATATATATATATATATATATATATATATATATATATATATATATGATGATAATCACAAAAATAATTGGTAGATTGACAAACCTCTGGATCATTCCTCTTAGCGCCTATGATTTCTTGCATATGGTGGCAAATGTAGAATGCACATATGTTACCCTATAGCTACTGGTGGTGTTGTAAAAATAAAATTACGTACATTGGTATAGTCAGTTCTAGAAGTATTATTATGAAGTGTGATATAGGATTGTTGTGTTGTAGTGGGTATTGAAAATCATGTCTTGTATTGCAGTGTGGCACTAGATTCATTGTGTCTCCCTCCCTTAGCAACGTAAATGATGAACGATCTACTTGATTCCAAAAGGTTAGCCTCGACAATTGCAAATGAAAACAATATTATAATAGAGTTATGTACGGAGGAACGAGTTTACCTGTCAATTGTTTGTTGCACACGGGTGAAGTCGTGGTCTTTCTCAAGTAAGAAATCGAGGTATATTACCTTGCTCCACTTTGGTATAATCATAATCAAAATCTAGTGCCACCTACTCATGTATGTTGCCATAGTCATTAAACCTAAGATTCATGTTACATATAAAGTACAATAAAACTTGTATAGCAACTAGTGAAGCACTTGTCCCTGATTGTAGGGTATCATAATGTAGTCTTTGTTGCTCTGAGTAAGCAATCCTACCGTTATGTACATTTTGACATAGGATATGTTTTCATTGATGCATTGCTCAGAAACCAAGTGTGGGTCGAGAAAATGCACCAGTTCTCATCGTCGCTGGGCTTCTTGGATCATGTACCTATACATAAGCAATGATTTATAACATTTATTGGTATTATGTGAATATAGAACTTGATTATACACACTTATAGTGTCCAGCATCGTAGAGGTGTGGCGTCAAGGTTGAATAGTTGGAATAAGCCGTCGAAGTCCACAGTGATAATTATGTATCATAGACGGTTCTATCTGTCGCTACTAACATAGATGGTCACACTGTCTGTTATAATTGCAACACTGATGGATTCAGGGAACCGTCTATGATGAAGCGTCCAGTATAACTTTCTCTGTAGTAATGATTGTCACACTATTAGTGACCTAGAGGCCATTGTGTCGAGGTGGCCTTGTTCCATCAACAAGTGCAGCCAACATCTAAGAGATAAAATTTAAATACAACTCAATTTGAGCATTATGTTAATTGAGTTTTATCTATCACTTACTCTAGCTGATATGATTCCGATAATACATGACTTGAGAATAGATAATCATCATGCAATAATTTTATTTATGCTCTTGTCATTACATTTTTCTTGGAATCATATATTTCTCACAATTATTAATTCTGGAATCATGACTAAATTCATGCTAAAACTGCAGTATTTGCAACACTATACAGAATGGAGTTTTCAAGAAAATTGAGTAACAACTAATCACTGAGAAACAACATTGGACGTAAAATATATATGATCTGTTCGTTTCTTAAAAGAATTGAATCCAATTAAATTATCTGTGATCAGAAAGCTCTAGATGGCGCTACTGGCCAAGTGCCACTTTACCATAAGAATTTGGACCTCCATAGCACACTAGACTGCTTACGACTCCATTAACCGGGCTTCCTGGCGAGCATTTCGCTCGGTCCGTGACTGGTGGGAGGAGGTCGTTCTCTCTCCTAGAACACCGCGGAAGGCTATGGCATCACTAGTGATGCTAGTTGTTTGGCAAATTTGGAGAGAACGAAATGCTCACGTTTGTTGATTGACGTCTACTGCACCCCCGCTCTTGATTGCCACCATAAAGGATGAAGTTGGAGCCTGGGTCCTAGCGGGAGCCAAGAGGCTACAGGAGCTCACAATTTTCCCTATAACAACTCTTAAAATTTCTTTTTATGTCTCCCCATGGCCGCTTCCCGCCGCCAGCACCCCCTCCCTTGTTTTAACTCTTTTTAACTCTCCCTTTGAAAGTAATATAAGGCAGTCCTCCTGCCTAGTTCAAAAAAAAATCTACCATCCTCTTTAAAAACTAGGGATCCTGGCAACTCTACTGTGTGGTATTGTTCACATGTACAGCTACAGCACCACTGCGTATGACAAATACGTATGTAAAAAGATAAACTGGCAACTCTCTGCCATGTGGTATTGTTCATGTGTACAGGTACAGCACCACTACACATGACAAATACACATGTTGTAGGATCGTGGATGGCAATCAGAGGGGGGTGAATGATTGCAACACCTAGTGGAAGCTTTTTCTAAACTTTTATGCCTTTTAATTGTTTAATAAACTTTAATTAAAAAACAAAGAAACTATTCATCCACCATCTATCAGTGCGTTCCATCAGACATGCATGCATGCAATTTTTCCTTTGTTTTTTCCCAACGACGACACCGCCGCCGCTCAATTCGATACGGCCGACCACAGCACACTTCGATCAACACGTCTCGACTGCCTTGTTTATTCCTCCATGCAACATAGCAGGCGCTCGCCGTTTTCGATGGATACGAGTCGTAGCTACCATGGAAACGAGGACCGAAAGATGACGCCGTGAACTCTGTTTTCCTTTTCGCAAAAGACGCCACATCGTGTTCTCTTTTCTCCTGAAATTGATCTAGGTTTTATTTCTGAATCATGGTGGCTACAAAGTACCCTCTTGGCACCCCTAAACCCTAGCACAAAATTAATCTCACCAAAAGCCCCAGGGTTAGCCCCTAACCCCATCTCTATTTATAGTCTAGGGCTCAAAACATGGGCTGAACCTAAGCCCACGAGTTCTAATCCAATTCCAACAGCAAAGGGATCGAAAACCCTTCCTAACACGGGTTATCCAAAATTCCAACTTCTCCAACTCATCACGTGTCAAAGTCTTCAGGACCACACCTCCATAGCTCCAACGCGTATCATCTCCACGCATCATCCAATGCGTATCATCTCCACACCTCCTGTATCTTCTCCACACATCATCCACCACATGTCATAGCCTCCGGACCGCACCCCCATAGCTCCAACGCGTATCATCCATCTCTGATCTCCAAGCGCCCCAAGCATGAGCCCGACCATCTCGTGATCTCCTTGACCGTCTGAACCTCGGATCTTCCCATCCTAGTCCCGGTCCACCTCGTCACCGACCATGATCATCTCCATGCTCAACCTGCACATGCAAAGACCAAAGAACATTCTTCCAACACAAGTTCGTCCAAACTTGACAAACATCAATCCACACACACGCAACACAACTCTCATAACAACGCTAAACAAAATCACCAATTATTCATCATAACAAATTAACCATTGTCAATTATTCATCACCAAAATATTCTAGACCTAGCCACATGGTCTAACAATCTCCCCCTTGATGAATACATTGACAACACCATAAGATTGCATGATAAATTAGCTTCAAATATATATAAGTGAAGAACTAAAGCCAAAAAAGCATTTTAAACCACAAATCTCAAATCTCTTTAAAAACTCTCCCCCTCAACACAAGAGAGGCAAAGTTAGCAAATTTCTCCAATATCTCTCCATTATCTTTAATTTCTCACATAGCACACCAAATCTCTCCCCCTTTGGCAATGTAATCATCAAGAAAATTCAAAAAAGAAATAATTCTAAGAAGGAGCAATGAGAGTAAAAATCAAGAAGCTTTGTAGATTATACAAGTTGCTGTGCATTGATTAAATAAAGCAACCAAGCCATATGTTTTAGTAGAGCTATCTAGATCATATAAAGTCATATATCACATAGCAATGTCAAAACTAGTCTTGAGCATTATTAAGCAATTTATATTAATAACAGGCATCTCAACAATGACCAAACCAATTATAAAGAGCACAATGAGATATAGCAACAAAAAGTCAAAGCCTAAAAGTGAAGCAAATTTTAAATTCAAACCAGATGAAGACAAGGACCTGAAGCTCAGGACCCTTGAATAAGAAAGCTTTGAGTGAGCTCAAGACCGCGGTAAACCACGCAAGATGAGTCAATACTTTGATCATGTTGAACCTACATTTTCTGCAAATTACTTTTGTTTAAATTATCGAATTGCATGCTATTATTTCATATGTAAATATATGCTTGTTTTAAGATTCTAGTTATATGCCCATTACTTGTTAGTATTACACCTCGTTTGGAACATTTAAACATTTGAGCCTTGTCACCCTAGGAAAATTATAATGGTAACCTTTCAAAAATAAGTCTACCGTTATTCTCTCTGCTTAGTACTGCTTAGATACTCGGGGGCACCAAAATGCCCCAAGCATCACTTTCAATCATGAGAAACTAATTTGGGAAGTCATGGGTGAAAATGGCTATAACATGGATATTTTATGCTCCCAAAAACCTCAAATTGCTTAACTATCTGGGTGGATGGTTCGAGGGTGTGGTGCAGTGGAAGCACAAGGGGGATAGTGGTAGAACCGCCCAGATAACCCTAAGGACCGAATCTTATGATGACCTCCCAGTGTACAACAGTACAACCACAAGCTAGCAAATTGTAGGTAGGGCTAACTAATTTGCATCGACTCAATATGGGTTGTGCCGGCGTGACCACGGGCGGGCAGAGGATGACCACATCCTCCGACATGACGGCGTAAGAGGGGACTCCTGCAAGGGTGGTCTGAAGGAACGCGCGTAGGCTACGATAGCAGAAAATAAAAATTTCTACCGCGCACACCAGGACATCATGCTAAGGAGGGATCATAGATCGTTACCACTAGACGCCAGCAGCAAATGGAAGAAGAGTTGGAGAAGCCGATCCAACCACGCGCGTCGAGGTAGTAGTGGAAGTAGCCGATCGTCCGAACAGATCGCTCTCCTCCACGCGATCAACCACGCCTCGAGCAGATCCAATCTGCAGGTTGTTGATGCCGATCAACGCCGCAACGAGCGGCGCCTCCCACCGGTATCCACATCGTTCGGTCGAACGCGATCGCGAGTGTACCAAGACTCGTGGCGGCTAGGGTTTGCCTCGGAGGTGGCGGCTAGGGTTTTGCTCGTGAGGAACAGCGCGTGTCTATCCTCACCCCACTTCCATATATATATAGACCTCCTCACTTGGGCCTCGTGGTGAGGCCCAATAGGAGTCTATCCGGATCTCTATCCGATTGAGCCCACATCCGAATCACATTCGAATTAGTATTCCAACCCGTTAAGTGTGCGACCAGAGGTTCACGTATACTTGGTCGCGACCGAAACGCCTTCCGGTCACCTGTTAATAGCGGCCTCTAGCAAGACATATTAACCCCAAAGTATACGTAAAGATCATATCGTTGAACTCGTAATGTTCTCATGTACGAATCCCTTTGCCTCACGATATAGATTAAGCTCAAGGCGAGACTTGTGCCATCCTCTTAATAGCTCAATCACTCTCTCGATTCCGTGATGGATTATAAACTTGTGATTGACTCCTCAATCACATTGGCATGGCCATGCACTTTCATAATCCATTACATCGAGGGGCCCAGAGATATCTCTCCCATAAGGAGGGGCAAATTCTATCTTGATCATTCACATCCCACTACATGTTTCATAGCAAACCCGAAGACTACTTTTATGACTACCCATTCACGGAGTAGTGGTTAGTAGTCCCAAAATAGGCTACTACGCATGTTGGGAACCATGATGATCTCAAGTCTAAGGATTCTACATAAACACTACTTGAGACCAACTAATGACACATGGAATCTCTGTAGTGTCTCATGGCGGGTCTATCCAACATATGTTCACTAACACATGTCCATATTATTGATTTGGTATCTCCATACCATGATCCATGAGACATGATCATCAATCAATACATATGCTGATCTTTGAATCATATTTGTTCCTCATATGATATATGATCAGGGATCATTTAGAAATAGCAACATTTTGGCATTAAGAGTCTCATGAATAAGTCACATACTCATTGATCAATAATGATAATGTCTATTTCAAGGAACAAAGCAATGTATCATAAACATAGTATGTGATATATTCAACATCTCCATGTTGCCTCTAGGGCATATCACCAACATGGTCGTGCCCCAAAAGGAGTGAAACCTTAGCGAACGTGACTCTGCTGGGGTAAATGCATTGTAATAGCCTTGTGATGATCTACTCAACCGCATGACTAAGGAATCGTGTACAGTAATGAGCAGATTGTGTCTTGTGGGTAAAGTGTACAAACTCTGCAGAGTAAAAGCTATTCGAATAGCCGTGCCCACGGTCAATGGCAGACATGGAAACTTAACCAGATATAGTTCTATTTCAAAAATTTTGGGGTGGAATTGGAAAAGTGGTGGGCAGTGAAAAGCCCTAATTTGTGTTACCCTAGGTGTCACCCCAATGATAAGGTCGGCGGTTATAATGCTGAAATGTTAGCATCTGGTGCAAAAACCATGTAACGGTGGATACAATCTGGATCGCTATTATTATTGTATTTTTTTCACAAATTTATAAAATCATGTTTTAGTTCAAACTACTAGGTCTCAGGAAATTTCTATGTATCATATTTTATAAAGCAATTTATGGCAAATAAAATAACCCGAGCCTTCTCTTGATAAGCCATACATGCTATCTATTTGCATCCTGTGTATTAGCTTACAGAGTACGGTGGTTTGTGATCACCCTTGCTCACTCAATTAATCCAAAATCAGGAGTCAGATCACTACGCTTCAACATTACACCTGGCCATGATGGTAAAGAAGATGAAGAGGCCAAGAACTAGGTCGCGAACCCAGTTGGCTGCCTGTGGGCACGTCCTGAGGATCCCACCTGTGTGCTTCATTTCCGCTACTGCATTTTATTGATTTTGGCCTGATCGGCCCATGAGTAAGTCTACTATTATATTTACGCTTCCGCCTGATATATATTTTGATGTTCAATATTGTATCTGTGAGCACTATTACTGATTTAGGGAATAGTGCGGTGGAATCACAGAGGATTCTGGGTTGTAAAATCCAGGTCCGACAGTAAATATGCATGAAATAAAATGGACAATGGTACAAAAGGTTCTCGTAATGTTCCAGAATTTTCTATGCATTTTCTATAGTTTTACTGTTAATTTCAGTGATTAAAGGCAATTTAAATAATTATGATTTAATCAAAAAAATAAATAAATACATAAGAAATATAGAAAGGAATAATAACAGTGACAAGCATGCTTCAAATGTTAAAAACAATTTAAAATTTGAATTCACAAAGCCCTTTTATGTTGAAATATAAATTTTTAGTGAATTCTACAATTTTCGAGGGCTTATCCTCTAATTTTTGATTCTAAGAAAATTGTTCGCATAATTTTCCGATTTCCTAGTGGCCTTTATGTAAAATCCAGTGCCGACCCCGTTCCTCTTTTCTTTGGCCCATCATGGCCCATTCGACACACGGGTAGGGTTCCCCTACCCTATTCCCATCTAGCAGTGGTGGCTCGAGCTACAGCTCGGGCATGGGCGGCGACACGAGGTGGCCATGCAGCTCGGGTGGCGTGTCCGTGGCCATGCGGGACTCCGACTCACGTGCAGAGCGGCTATGTGTGGTCAGCGGTGCGGTGGCTTGATGTGGCGCGGCCGTGTGGGGCCAACGGTGTGCAGTGCATGCGCCGCGCGATGGTGACACGGCCATGTGCTGGTGGCTGGCAGTGAGACCGCATGCGGTTGGTGTGGGCACGTGCAACCATCGGCCGAGTGGCGTCTGAGTCGGCGGCATGGCTGTAAGCCAACAGCGTCAAGTCAGCAGCTATGCCGTATGTGAGCGTCATGAGGCGGTTCGACCATGTGCGAGCGCGAGGTGCAATGGCTCGGCCGCGTGTGGGCGATGAGGCACGGCGGCTTGGTGCCGCATGTGGGTGGCGATGCATGGTGGTGCGACCACGTCCAGGCGGTATGGCCTCGATGCGCACGGCGGTGTGGCCATGTGCGGGAAACATCGTGTGAGGCTGCTCCACGAGAGGGTTTTTTCTCTTCTCCATGATGCAATCAACAATTCCTCTTTTTCCAATCATCGGATCGGCATTGTGCCGGCGACTCCAAGTCAGCTCACAAGGATTAAAGAGTGTAGGATCGGAAATGGCAACAGAGGGGGGTGAATGGTGCCTCTTCAAAAATCGCCCCTCAAAAGTATCCACAATGAACTCCTCTCCGATAGCTACGAAAAGCAAAGAAGAGGAAAGTTCATGCTCTCTGGAAACAGGAAAAACACAAACCCTAAAAAGAAAAGAAGACTAAAGCAAAGAACCAAAGAATCGATAGCAACTAGGACTATGCATTCGGTTATTTCAGTAAAATCGGTTCGGTAAATATGGTATATACGGTAAGTACGGTATTGTTAGTTCGGTAGTATACGGTATTTTTGAAAATACAGTTCGGTATCAGTAAATCCCAATTTATTTCGGTGCGGTATCGGTAAATACCATATTTACCAAAGTTGACGCAAATTGCAAACAATATAGTGACTAGCGAGACGAGTAGACAACAGTATATATATTATGAGCCGTCACCACGGAGGCGCAGACAAACTTGGTTGTGTTCAATTACTCCTAATCTCCTATATAGGTTTGGCATAAAGTCTTCCTTCATTGGCCTGAATAACGTCTGCCATGTAGGCCGCATCAAACTTAGCTGTAGCAACTTCATAAGATGAATGGTTCGCAGGGAGATAACTTTCTTGTAGGACTTCTGATTACTTCTGATTGCACCAGTAAACAGAATTGGGCCCAACTCCATCCAGGGAAATTACTTCCGATTGCACCAGCAAGTTAACTTCTGTTTATTTGGGACTGGGCCCAACTCCTGAACTCCATCCATTACCAAGTAATAATAAGAAGTAGCTACAGGAGGGCCCAACTCCATCCATCACGCCATCGCGGAGGGCAAGAAGTTTCGGTTATTTTGGTTCTTTTGGTTTTTAATCGGTTTTTTCCGAAAAACCGAACCACAAAAAAACCTAAAATATAAAAATCGAACCGAATACCGAAAACCGGTCAAACCGAGTTGACCGGTTCGGTTCAGTTTTTTGGTACGGTTTTTTTTGTTCGGTTTTTTTATGCACAGCCCTAATAGCAACATAGCAAAGGACAGCAGGAACCAGCAGGGGCGGTCAGACCGCAGCTCATGGGCCGGTCAGACCGCCTACTTCCAGCCGGTCAGACCGCTTACTGCCAGCCGGTCTGACCGCATTCGTGCCGCCGGTCTGACCGGTGTGGCCTAACCGGTCTGACTGCCATGAACCGACCGATCAGACCGGTCTAAACCCTAGCTTCAGGCAGACGACTGAAAATCGAGCAGAAATTTCAGAATCTTGCAGATTTTAGGGAAATGAGAGAAATGCATCTGATCTTTTCAGGCCAAGACACCAAGGACTTATTCTAAACATCATTTGGCCTCTGGAAACCAAAGATTTCACCAGGAGAGCTAGGAATTAGGATTTTAACAAAAATCTGTAACTTCTACAGAGAAAGAGCTAAAATCCAAATTACTCAATAATCTCTCATTCCTTGCTCATGAGCTTTTGCAAGAAGCTAAGCAATGGCATCGGGACACTAAGGCATACACTTGGAATGAATATTTCTCTGAGAAACCAAAGATCCAAGCATGTCCTGACAAGAAACCCTAATTTTCAGCAAACAGAGGAAATTGAGTGATGCATATAGAAATGAAACAAATCGTTGATTCTTGCATTTGCTCTTGGGAATGGATTGGCCAATTGGCCTTTAGTATTCTCCCCTCATAGAGCATCTCATTTGCAGCTCCTCAATCAAGAATTCAAAACAAGAACCAAGAACACAAAGAGCAACAGAAGAACCAAAATAGAGACAGAAGAACAATAAATCACTTCATCCACACAGGTTCTTGCATTGAGTAGAGATGAATGAGTACACAAAGGATTACAACACACTAACTACATCCCCATACGCAGTTGGATAAAAGAGGAACCCACTCACTACATGCTTAGAGTGGAAACTCACGAACACAACACAGAGCTCACTCCCTTGAGCTCTCTCACTTCCTAAATGCTCTCAAGAATGCTTACACTCCCCACATTTCTTGCTATGGATGATCTAACCTGCTGCCTTCCACTCCACCTTTTTAAGGCAAACACTCACCCCAAAGAAGAAATACAAGTGGCATGCAACATCCACTCCTCCACCTCACACACCATATGAGGCAAGGTCAAACCAGATTTTTGGAGGGAAATCTACCTCCACCTCCATTGCTTGAGTCAAATTACCAATTTGCCCCTCAAGCACCTTTCCGGAAGCTTCCCCCAACTGGCACCTTTGACCGACTGGACCTCGACTCCTCCCTGAGCCTAGTCCGGTCCGTTTAGCTGCACACGACCGCACCCGGCATCCTAACCGCCTGGACCTCCGACTCCTCCCTGAGCCTAGTCCCAGTCCGCTCGCCGCTACCCGTCGCGTCCACCCGACACCGACCGAGACCTTCGACTCCACCTGAGTCTAGTCTTGGTCTGTTCCGTCGCGCACGACCGCAACCGACCTCCAACCGTTCTGGACCTCCGACTCCTCCCTGAGTCTAGTCCCAGTCCGCTCGCCGCTACCCGTCGCGTCCACCCGACACCGACCGAGACCTCCGACTCCACCTGAGTCTAGTCTTGGTCTGTTCCGTCGCGCACGACCGCAACCGACCTCCAACCATTCCGGACCTCCGACTCCTCCCTGAGTCTAGTCCCAGTTTGCTCATCGTTGCCCGTCGTGTCCGTCACCGGTAGCTCCCGCTCCGGTTCCTCGTCTCCTGACTCGCAACCACCTCACCAGCCTCGATCATCTTCGGCATCACCGACCGTCTAGACCTCAACACCTCCCGTGCCTAGTCCCGATCCTCCTCGCCTCACCATGACCTAGCTACACAGACAAGCAAACCGTCACATAGCACCGCACGAAACAACATAATCAATATTAGCACGAGTAAAGGTACTCAACCCTAGAATACCCAAAACAAACTCAAACTCACTAAACCAACCGTCAATTACTCATCACCAACATGGGGATACCTCCACATGGTCTCTCAAAAGAGAATTTGCACCGTAAAAATAAAATCAATCTAGAATATGAAAATTGTATGGAATAAAAAGCAATCTAGACAGCGATTCAATCTACGAGTGTCATGCTTTGATGATTACCTTTCAATCCACGGAGCGATTTGTGGTGATAACGTGTTGAGGAACCATCGTTGGTGAGTCCAGTCCGATCGATTCCTCCTATGTCAAAGTAGATGGATCAATAATAGTGTAATATAAGAAAAAAAAACAAGATTGAACACAAAGATAGGGGGAGAACTCCTGTCTTTCTTTATTGCTTTTCTTTTTCAAAAAGGTATAAGTGATAGCCAATACAACCCCTATATATAGACTACATGATGAGATGCTCACCATGGGCCAAGGCCTCAGACCCAGGCCAGGTTTCCCAATATACTCCACCCGCGTGAACATGCTCAAATCTAAGCCCTTTCTTTCTTTTGTATGACACAGATAATGAAAATGGTGTTATTTTATAAGCGAGCATTCTGGATATATCATCGTATACAAGCGATCAGTTGTTCTCTAAATGAGCTAAAAACTTTACATTAAACTTTCACTTGTACCATCGAAGTTTATTCTGTAGTGCACATAAAAAATCGTGGAAGGCAATGCGTACACTGTTTGGCTATATAATCCTATACAAAGGAGCATTTACTCTTCGAATGAGCTAACAATTTGACATTGGACTTTCACTTGTACTGTTTACGTGCCATTGAAATTCACTGCTGGAGTTCTGTACTATGCATGAAAAAACATAGAAAGCAGTTTGTATGCCGTCTGGCTATATAAACCTATACAAGCGAGCATATGTTCTTTGAATGAGCTGAAAATTTCATATAAGACTCCCACTTCCACCACTTACATGCCATTGGAATTTGACGCCGAAGTTTATTCTGCACTGTGCAAGAAAAATGTGGAAGGCATGCATACGCCATTTGGCTATATGAACCTATACGATTTTATTCTCTGAATGAGTTGAAAATTTCACATTGGACTTTCACTTGTACCACTTAATGCCATTGGAATTCACCATCGGAGTTCATTCTACACAGCACGAATTGGTTATATCAACATATACAAGCTAGCAGTTATTCTTTGAATTAGCTAAAATTTTCACATTGGACTTTCACTTGTATCACTTGAGTTCCATTGGAATTCACCATTGGAGTTCATTCTGTACTGCGCATAAAAATCATGCAATCCAGTGTGAACGCCATTTGGCTATATGAACCTATACAAGCGATTAGTTGTTCCTCAAATAAGTTGAAAATTTCTCATAAGACTCCCACTTGCATCGCTTATGTGCCAGTAGAATTCGCCGTTGGAGTTCATTCTATACTACGCATGAAAAATCATGGAAGGCAGTACATACACCGTTTAGCTATATCAACCTATACAAGCAAGCAGTTATTCTCTAAATGAGCTAAACATTTCACATTGGATTTTTACTTGTACCGCTTACGTGCCATTGGAATTCGCCACCAAATTTCATTCTGCACTACGCATGAAATATTGTGGAAGGCAGTTCGTATGCCGTCTGCTTATATGAACTTGTACAAGCAAGCAGTTTTTATCTGAATGAGCTGAATATTTGACATAAGACTTCCACTTGTACCACTTATGTGCCATTAGAATTGGCTGCCGGAGTTCATTCTATACTATGCATGAATAATCATGGAAGGTAGTGTGTATGCCCTGGAGCTATATGAACCTATATAAGCGAGCATTTGTTCTCGGAATGAGCTGAAAATTTGACATAACACTTTTACTTGTATCACTAACATGACATACAAATTCATCGTTGGAATTCATTCCGTGCTGCGTAGGGAAAATGTGAACTCACTCTCTTTGGCAGCATAGGAAGTGTAACGGTGTGCATACATTTTTTAGTATACATAGAAGAAACAATATTTTTAAATTACTTATTTAAAGGCTACATTTAATAGCGACATTAGTTTTGTTATAGTCTGATTACTCTAGATATAGAGAAGAAATAGATTTTTGAATCCATAGCTTTTGAACGTTAGTCGTCGTAGATGACTAAAGTTGTTAGCCCCAACAGTACATTCAGAATCATTTCAACAGCCCAAGATTTCAACAGCACAACATAAAAAAAAGGTTGTTAGCTCCATTATGTGGATATATAAACCAGCCCCAACTTGCTTCATTCAAAGAAGCAAGTTGTTAGCCCGTAGCTTTTGCCCACAAACAAGTCGGCGGAGGGTGAACACAACACAGGCTGGAGTCTACGATGAAGATACCGAAATATCATCATCCCTTACTAGTAATTTTGTTGCAGTGTTTTCTTCATTACAATGACTGCTTACAAAAGTATATAAACAAGTTATTACACACATCCAAACATTATTTACATCTTAATTGAATAGCTCTAGCCTTCTAAAGATTTCCTTTAAACATTGTTTTCATTCCATGCAACTTCACACTTGATTAGGCCATGGACATCGTATCTATAATAGCATCAATTTTCATCAGTCTTTGAAAAAAATTGAGACATAAAGTGACAGTATATGCATAACTAGTAAGGTGCACGTGTCAGTATATCCATAAATGACAGATGTTATCGCAAAAATAGCATATGTTGAGTTAGAGGAAAATACATGTAATAAATGTTTGTCCCAATTAAAATGCATGTCATTTCCCTTCACATAAGAAATCTAATAGATAATGATGGCATAATTGAGTGATGATTTATTTGAAGGACACATGTTTGACGAGTGCTGCTTCTGTGCTAAAAAAAGGAACTACAATCATAGGTCCTAAATCACATATAGCTACATAGGATTGATGGAAATTGGACAATTGACTTTATCATGCTTGTGCATTTTTCTTTTATAGAGTATACAAGATGATTGTCTAGAATATAATGTTAATGAAAACCATAGACCAATCCAAAACACAAGATGATTGTCTAGAATATGGTGTTTGCATGTGATGTGGATGTGCTATCTCCCCTTCCCATTGCATGATGCCTTCAAGGATCACCTAACAACAGCAAATAAGTAAGAGTGGATCTAAAGACTCACCAAGTACATAACAAAATAGTAAACAACACTTACATGTATCATCCATAGCTCTTTAACCATTCATTATCCATTAACCCCTTTCTTCCTTTCTTTAACCTTTTCTTATGCATTTACACCTCAACTTATGACACAATACAAATGCACATGCACAACCCTTCTCATCACTTCAGTTTATACTGGTACAACAGAGTGAACACCCATTGATGCTTACCCAAGCCTGCCCTTTTTAATGTGAAAACCTCAATAGCTTGTCCTATTTCATACAGCGACCTCAATCTCCACTCCCGTAAAGTGCCTACCGAAGCAGGTCTTATTCTTCTCACTCCTGTGAGAGGTCTACACCAAGTAGACTATAGATACCATAAAGGCCATTTATTTTCACGATATATATGCACATGATGCAACTTTTCCAATTAAGCATACCAACACGTCATGTCCTATTAACCATTATTCAGCAACATACTAGCATAAGTTAACCATATCATGTACCATTACACATCATTCATCAATATGTTAATATGCAAATAGATATAATCAACTCGTGATAGCATGGTAAGTAATGCATCAAATTCAACTAATAATAACCACTAACCTAAATTACCGACTTACCATACACTTGCATGTTTAACCTCGTGATGATGCATGGACGGCATGAAGCCCAACCTGCCCCTGAGCAAACATCATCCATTTCAATACATCACTAAATCAATACATACACATACAAATGAATGACATCGCTCCTACGCACAAACCCGACACAAATAACCCCCTTTCACCAGACGCCTTCACGCTACTCTGGTGCTTGAACGATAATAGCTTTCAATCCCAAAACCTAACATAGAAAATAATATGATTTTTGTAATCTGCACAACCTTACTCATGTAATCCTACTTACCATAATTTAAAGACCACACCATCTAAAACTTTGATTTCAGCCCTGAAGGCTATGCTGTCCCATACCAGGCAATAGCAGTTTCGGATGCTGATGAGGCGATGGGGTCCCGATCTTCCGATAGGATGATAACTTCGATTTTGGTGGAGATGACCCTTGCGATCCGACTACAACCGAACGATGTCGCTTGCACCTTAGCAATCGCTAAACCACACTCCAAGTTGTTATCAACCGTGCCAAGAACACGGTTGACCTGACCACGAAGGTCTATTCCTGCATGCAATCGAAGAACACACAAGAACAAGATAACAAGCAATCTGAAATTGCAAATATTGATATTGAGTTCAAAAGGTGGAATTCCGACGGCTGTCTTGATAGGTGGTCGTCCGACACAACTGAAGAACAGAAGTTTGCATAATAGCTAAACCTAAACTCAACGAAATCCCAGTCCTAACAAGGGAGGCGGCGGCTCCTTTATAGGGAGAACAACCAGGAGGGGCATCCAAAGTGCATGCTCTAAGGTTACAAGGCCCATGGGCCCAATTGGTGGTGGCGCAACACCCTTTTGACTCGGACTCAAAAATCAATGTGGATTGTTTTGATGATTGCGGTCGGCTCGGATGGAATTTGAAGATGAGGTTGGATCCTTTGGAAATTAGACTTCATAATCTTTCCATGAAGTACAAGAACATCCCAAACGGAGTCCGTATGAAAAAGTTACGTCCGTTTCAACTTGCACCATTGCAGCAGTCCGACTCCGATTCCAGTACGTGCCCAACACGGACTCCTTAGACGATTGCGGCCGGCTCGGATAGAATTTTAAGATGGGTTTAAATCCTTTAGAAAGTAGACTTGATAAGCTTTCCATCAAGTCCAAGAACGTCCCAAACGGAGTCCGTATGAGAAAGTTACGTCCGTTTAAACTTGCACCATTGCAGCAGTCCGAATCTGATTCCAGTACGTGTCCAACATGGACTCTTTTGAATTGGTGTAAAAGTGACGTTGTGCTGTAAAAATATATATTTTCATCATTAGGTAGCATCATATTCTCATTTAAAATATGTTGAGGCCGAAGAAACGAATTCACCTTTAGTTCAATCTTGATATTGGACGCTATTGTCGTATGTGTTTGTGGCGTGGTCACATCATCCTCCCCTTCTTGACAGAAAACCGTCCTCGGTTTTTACATATGTGTAGCCTCATGTATTGCATGATCTTGATCATAAATCTCGGTACATGATAAGAAACGCAACAAACTCTCATTATGTAATATCATAAGTTTTTTTATCAAATAAAGTAAAACCTCGTTGAAACGAGCTCACCTGATAATTTAAGCGATGCGTAGGAGCTCTTGTAATTGGAACAACAAACATAGCAAATATGGTTGTATCCATAGAGTACATGTTCTCATCATCCTCCCCTTCTTGCAAACAAAGCTGTCCTCGGCTTTTGATAAGCTGAAAATAGGGTAACAAAGAAGCCAAGGTGTATGCATGGTATATGTATATGTCATCCGTTTTGGTAGTTCTTCGTTGTTGCACCATTAATGTTATAAAACGGCAGCGATCATAAAAGCTCGTTGTATTATTAACCCAAGAGTAATCATATATGTTAATAAGCAAATCAAAATTTCTCACACAGCAATTATTGCAACTAGTTTTGCAAATGTAAGTAAAGCATTTATGCAATTCAAATATCTGAAGTTGTAAACTTGCAGTGGTGGCACATATGGACAAAGCAACAACTTTTGGAATCAAGCAAAGTTCATCTATATAATCACATCTCAATTGAGCAATAGCAAATTTATCTAGCAAGGGTGAAAAGATTTGTAAGTTCTTCCATAATTCATCATCTTTATTCAGATTGTCCATATTAGATGGTGGAAAAAGAGATGAACACATAGGCATTGGATGAGTATTAAATTTTACTTCCCTCTCATATTGAACAAGATTCAGCACACAAGAATTGTTGTTCCAAACAGCAAGTTTCAATTCATCCATGTGATCGCAAGTTATGCATATTCGATATACAAAAAATTAATTTTCTACACCATAATCTCCAATCAAATTAAACTTGTACCCAGGGGTGTAGGCACTAAAAAAGGATTTTGAACTTGCGAGTTCAAAAACTTTCTCCATAACATGTGACAATTTCATAGGTAGATCTAACATGATGTAACACAACGAATTAGCAGAAGAAATTCTAGCAAGTACTTCCTTATGTGTAATTAATTCGACATGTGCAAAATTATGAGAATTTAGATCAGCACATGGTTCATTCAAGTCAACACAAGGAATATCAAAAGATTGCACTACAGCAGGTATATACTCACAAGGTTGCTCTATGTCTTGTTGTAGCTCCAAATCAGTACCTTTGTTATTATCATCCTCATCAGATACTGTAGATACCTCAAACTTCTCCTCTAATGGCATAAGATGCAGAAGATCATCCTTCATCTCTTCAAGCCTCTTAGCGATATCTGTAGATGGAGTAGGAGCCAATACAATGTCAGCGTTTTCGGTTACCTTATGTTGCACCTTGCTTGTGATAGTAGGTGCATCCATCTCCTTATCTTCGTTCTCAACCAATGGAGTCGATGGTTCAATCAGCTCATTCTCCTCTTTGACATGGTTCTCAACTACCTGCAAGTTGTTAGTCATAGAAAAAGGCACAAACACGGGTTTGTTCTCTTGTTTTTTATCATCAAGCACTCTCAATTTCTCCTCAATCTGACTTTCAACCTTACAAGCAAGTATAAACAAATGAGGGAGAGAATTATATTCTTCGTGAATGAGAAGGTCCTGAATTTCTTTATTAAGCCCACGTAAGAATCTATTCTCTATAGCTTCAGCATATTCCTCTAAGCCACAACGCAATAAACAAGTTTTTAAATCATGATAATATTCCCTTACAGTTCTACTTCGTTATTTTAAACGTTGCAATCTAGCTAGCAAATAATCAGCATGATATTTAGGAACATAGTGATCTCTCAAAAGTTTCTTTAATGCATACCACGTTTCAGGCTCTCTTCCAAGTCTACTTAAGTACTTCCACCAAAGCATTGCATCATCAATAAAAACACTAGTGGCAGCTCTAATCTTTTGTCTATCAGACCAATCATAATATTCAAATTCTTTATCTAGCGCTATCTCCCAGTCAATATAGGCATCAGGATCAAATTCACCAGCAAAGGATGGCAAAGTGATTTTAGTTTTACCAGATGTACTATCACGATCGTGTACCTCCCGTGGTGAAGAAGCTTGTCTCAAGCGTGCATGTTCCTCGCGAATTTTTTTTTGATCTCCCGGCCAATTTCTCGAAGAAGATGTGGATCTATCTTGTAATCATTCTGTGAACCTGCCATGGTTAGTAGAAAACAAGGAAATAAATCACAAGTATATGTTCCTATCAACT
The DNA here is from genome assembly GCA_036346575.1 of Dendrocalamus sinicus. Taxonomy (NCBI): domain Eukaryota; kingdom Viridiplantae; phylum Streptophyta; class Magnoliopsida; order Poales; family Poaceae; genus Dendrocalamus; species Dendrocalamus sinicus. The sequence goes on along the minus strand of JAYEVI010000185.1, from coordinate 72,212 downwards.
ACTAGGATCTGGAGTTTAACAGGTCACACATCTCACAAGCTTTTACCAAATTCTTACAAGTTCTTACCAAAGCAAACAGGTGGTGCAACCGGTGGCTGGTTCGTGATAAATCCAACTCAAGTGATGAGTAAAGCGATTGCAAGGTACAGCGAGACCTGTTCGGTTAGTAGAAAAGTGGAGCTTGGATAGGCTATGTATTTTGTAGCAAAGGAAACAATCAATTAATTTCAGAAATTGCACAGAATTGAATTCTAGTTCGTATCTAGCACTTAGCCTATGTTGCTTATCAACCAAGGATGGAAGAAGGCAAAAACAAGTGTATGGCAATGTATGAGAGTCGTAAATACAAGATAATTCAATCGAATGCAATTTGGAATTGAAGAACACAAGGATTGATCTCAAACTTGAAAATTGAAGATTTCTGTCCACTGGATAGCACGTCGGTATTTCGGCCGTAACGTTTTGTCAGTTGCCTTTTTTTCAATGAATCTTTTTTTCTCCATTTCCTGACGGCTTTTTCTACAACTTTTGTTTTGGGCCAAGTTCTGGAAACTGACCAAAAAATTCGTACAAAATTCACAAGTGCCGACTATTGTAGGTTCAATCTGGAATTTTAGGTCAACTTCCACCGCTGATATCTCTTAACTGCCTTGCTGGAATGATGTGAAATTTTACAGATAGATGGAAAATGAAGTTTTGAATCTAATGGCAGTGGTCTCACTCAAAAATAATCTCGGAATCAAATGTTATGGCTTTTTTGGTGGCAGCTGCAGAGAAAGGAAAACTCAGCCGAATTGGAATTAGGGTTTGTGGTGGGGGATTTTTTTTTGTTGGGATTTTTATGGAATCAAGGATATGACCAGCAACTAGACAAAGCTAAAATGGACAAAAATTCAATTTAGCAAACCAAAATTAACAGATTGAAAGGCACAACGGGGTTTGGACAGCGGAAATTAACTCTTTTTGTGGGGCAATTTTTCTAGACTATGGGAAAAAATCAATCTACTAACTAGAGATACAAAGAATTCCAACCGGTCAACTGAAGCTCTGATACCAACTGATGAGGCGATGGGGTCCCGATCTTCCGATGGGATGATAACTTCGATTTTGGTGGAGATGACCCTTGCGATCCGACTACAACCGAACGACGTCGCTTGCGCCTTAGCAATCGCTGAACCACACTCCAAGTTGTTATCAACCATGCCAAGAACGCGGTTGACCTGACCACGAAGGTCTATTCCTGCATGCAATCAAAGAACACGCAAGAACAAGATAACAAGCAATCTGAAATTGCAAATATTGATATTGAGTTCAAAAGGTGGAATTCCGACGGCTGTCTTGACAGGTGGTCGTCCGACACAACTGAAGAACAGAAGTTTGCATAATAGCTAAACCTAAACTCAACGAAATCCCAGTCCTAACAAGGGAGGCGGTGGCTCCTTTATAGGGAGAACAAACAGGAGGGGCATCCAAAGTGCATGCTCTAGGGTTACAAGGCCCATGGGCCCAATTGGTGGTGGCGCAACACCCTTTTGACTCGGACTCAAAAATCAATGTGGATTGTTTTGATGATTGCGGTCGGCTCGGATGGAATTTGAAGATGAGGTTGGATCCTTTGGAAAGTAGACTTCATAATCTTTCCATGAAGTACAAGAACATCCCAAACGGAGTCCGTATGAAAAAGTTACGTCCGTTTCAACTTGCACCATTGCAGCAGTCCGACTCCGATTCCAGTACGTGCCCAACACGGACTCCTTAGACGAATGCGGCCGGCTCGGATAGAATTTTAAGATGGGTTTAAATCCTTTAGAAAGTATACTTGATAAGCTTTCCATCAAGTCCAAGAACGTCCCAAACGGAGTCCGTATGAGAAAGTTACGTCCGTTTAAACTTGCACCATTGCAGCAGTCCGAATCTGATTCCAGTACGTGTCCAACATGGACTCTTTTGAATTGGTGTAAAAGTGACATGGTGCTGTAAAAATATATATGTTCATCATTAGGTAGCATCATATTCTCATTTAAAATATGTTGAGGCCGAAGAAACGAATTCACCTTTAGTTCAATCTTGATATTGGACGCTATTGTCGTATGTGTTTGTGGCGTGGTCACATCAGATGCATAACTTCCAAATGAGGGAGGGCGGCGCACGAGGACAGAGGGCTAGCGGCAGTGTGGAGCTAGGGCGGTGGCTGGTGCAAGGGCGACCGTTAGCGACAGGGGGAGAGCAGCGCGGCAGCGGCGACTGCTGCCCTACCCCTCCTATTCCCCTTAAATGGGGGCAAGGTCGGGTTGGTGTTCATCCTTGAAATCAGTAACATAGCGAAGTTTGAACACTAGCACTGGCTAGTTAGGCCTAGAGAACTACATATGTACATAAGAAAAGAAAAGAAAACACGTAAGGATTTAGGGAAGTCCAAATTTACCTTTTTCTCCTATGTAACCTTGGTGTCTATTTCCCTTTTTTGTTGATTCCCCACACAGCAAATGGACTCTATGTTCGATAGAGAGAAGCCCCTATGTTTATTGGACAGGAGTAAAGTGGATGATTTGCCTAAAAAAATTATGTCCTTTGACGTTATCAGAAACTCCAAACAAGGTGCCACATAGTAGGGATACTCATTGCCACATAGTAGGGATACTCTATTGTCCTCTACATTCTATCACGTCAACCATAATTATATGAGATTATGTAGCCTCCCACCAGAGATGTGAGCTTTGCATATTTCTCGTACAAAACAGAGAATTCATATGTGGAGCATAAAACTTGTCCCAGTAACCAAGTTGATGTCACCTTTCCTCAAAAAAAGCAATTGTGACACACTAACACTGTTTTTGCGCTCAATAGTTTTTACTTAAGTCAAGCTAAAGGGTGGTCTTGCTGACCATTGTGGCCATCGGTGCTGCATGCATCCGATCATCAGCACAGCGTAGAGCAAGCCCACCGCAAACAGCCCGACGACGCCGTACAATGCCACCACGACAACCGCGGCAAGGACACCGACGTTCACCACCAGCACTAGCTTCGCCATCTTCGCATGTAACCATTCAGATTCCCTTATGTATGGATTTCACGAAGAATCCAGCCAATCCGATGAGATTGCTAAGGAGATTGCAAGAGCTAGCCGTACCTTGGTTTCCCTAGGGGCGCACATGAGGTAGAGCGCAACATAGATGGCCTACAGCACGGCGCCAGCGCCGTTGATTGTGATGATGAGGAGATGTTGTAAATAATCTTGTTTAGAAGCTGCGTACAAAATTTGGTTGTAATCGAAGTCGTATCGGAGTCGAAGCAGAAGTCGTATCGGAGTCGGAGTCAGAGTTGTAATCGTAGTCGAACCCGTGTTAAAATTGCAGAACCGGGTATAAAAGGAGGGGTAGACATGTAACCAAGGATGTACCAAGCAATTGAGAAAATACCAAAAAGAGGAGAAACACAATCCCGGTGTCTTGGCTTCTCTTGAGCAATCTCATAGACGTGATCGTAGAGGCTTACAATCACGATGATGAAGAACAGAACGTGGTCGTAAAGGGCTACCGACCATGTTGAAGGAGTTCGACCACGCAGAGAAGGCTACGACCACGGTGAAGGTGGTCGTAAGGAGCAGCGACTTCATCGGGGAGATCTGAACGTGGTCGGAACGAAGTTCGACCATGGTGAACAGTGATCACCATCATCACTGCGTGATCGTAAAGGGTTTCGATCACGGTATTCTCAAGCGGCTGGAGGAAGACAGCGCGCGATACATGGAGCGGTCGAATGCGCTTCTGATGAAAGTTACGACCACGACTCAAAGCGATCGGTAGCGAGTTTGAGTGATCGTACGGCATTGTAAGTGGTCGGAATCGGTCGTAAACGACTCTAACCGGTCGTAAAAGATCCTGGGAGGTCATAAGATTTTTCAACAGTTGGTATCAGAGCCTGGTCAACCATGGCTGAGAAGGTAAAGGAGAGCGTGTCGCTGCAGTACCCGATCCTCAGTTCAGATAATTATCCAGTCTGGGTGATGAAGATGAAGGTCAACATGATTGCGCAAGGCATTTGGGGCGCGGTCGAACCAAAGGAGAAGGACAAGGTCCTCGATGATCGACTGGATAAGATGGCAATGGCAGGAATCTATCAAGCCGTGCCCGACTCGATGATGCGGCAGCTAGTCGGCAAGGAGACGGCGAGGGAAGTTTGGACTACTCTGCAGACAATGCATGAAGGAGTAGACCGAGTGAAGGAAGTTCGACTCCAAACATTGAGGAGTGAATTTGAAGCCATGAAGATGGGGAAGAACCAGACAGTAGAAGAATTCTCTGGTCGATTCAACGAAGTCGTAAACGAGATCAAATCTCTCGGCGACAACTTGAAAGATGAGGTGGCGGTGAAGAAGTACTTGAGAGTGCTACCAGAGAAGTTTCTTCCGGTCGTAACCACACTTATGTACTCGCAAGACCTCTCGAAGATGAAGATTGAAGAGGTGACCGGAGCACTCAAAGCCCACGAGCAACTCCTGAAGAGTTATCAAACTGACAATGGAGAGCAGGCTCTACTCGTAAAAGAAGACTCGAACCGAGGCGGAGAGTTTTCTTCCAGAGGAGGTCGTGGTAGTGGTTGTGGCCGTGGCACGTACCGAGGCCGAGGGCAGGGCCGAGGCTATGCGCCAAGAGGCCGAGGCTCCCAATCCAGGAGAGGAGGAAGAGGTGGTCGTGGAGATAGTCGTGGAGGCGGCGCTTACCAGACGGACAAGTCTGATGTCCAGTGCTACACGTGCGAAAAATTTGGACACTACGCTGCCGAATGTCGGAGCCACATCCAGTGCCATAACTGCAAGAAGTATGGTCACTATGCTGCGAATTGTCGGGGCAAGAAAAAGGTGGAGGAAGCAAACTTGGCACAAACTACAGAGCACAAAGAGCCGACACTGCTGTTGTCGTTCTGCACTGTAGATGAACCGACAATGGTTCTGTTGAATGAAGAGAAAGTCTTTCCAAGTCTGTTGGAGCAGGGAGAGCAGACACAAACCGACTGGTACCTCGACAACGGAGCAAGTAATCACATGACGGGCACACACTCAATGTTTCACGAGTTAAACGAGAGTGTGCTCAGAAAAGTACAATTCGGAGATGGCTCGACTGTTCAGATAAAAGGGAGAGGCACAATCCTGATGCAATGCAAAGATGGAAGTCGAAGAAAGCTCTCAGATGTATATTTTATACCGAGTCTTCGGAGCAATATAATAAGTCTTGGACAACTAACAGAAGAGGGATGTCGGATCGAGCTCAAAGACAGTTTTCTGAAAATGTTCGACCGCATGAGCGACTCACGATGAAGGTACAAAGAACGATGAACCGTCTGCATGCAGATTCAGATTGAAGCATGCGACCAAGGTGTCTCAAGATCAGGATCGATGATGCACTGGTTATGGCACGCAAGATTCGGACACTGAACTTCCGAGTCTCAACACAATGGCAAGGAGGAGATGGTGGTGGACTACGAAAATCAACCACCCAGAGCAAGTCTGCGAGGGCATCGTGACAAAAAACAAACTCGTATGACTTCCGTCGCGGTACAATACAGAGCCTCTCAACCACTCGAGCTAGTTCACATTGATCATGCGGTCCGATCACACCTCGAATCGATGCCGAAATCAGTACTTTATGCTAATCGTGGACGACTACTCGAGAGCCATGTGGGTGTACATGCGAAGAGCAAAGATGAGGCAAAGTCAAACTTTCGAAGTTTATAGCGCTTGCAAAACGAAGTCGACAAGAAGGTAAAATCGATAAGGTCGGCCAGGAGGAGAATTCCTCGCAAAAGAGTTTGACTCGATCTGTGAAGAGAAGGGCATTGCAAGATTCTTTCTCGCTCGTGCTCGCCTCAACAAAACGGAGTCGTAGAAAGAAGAAATCGAATCGTGATGGCAACGGCAAGAAGTCTCTGAAAGTCGATTTCTCCCGGCGGTTCTGGGAGAAGCGATGAGGCATGCGATCTACCTTCTCAACCGCACGACCACAAGATCGCTCGATGGGACCACCCCATACGAACAATGGTCGGGAAGAAAGCCGAACGTTGAGCATTTAAAGGTTTTCGGCTGCTTAGCCCATGTAAAGCCATCCACACATCTGAAGCAACTGGACGACCGGAGCAGAAGGATGATCTACCTCGGCTCGGAGCCAGGCACCAAGGCGTACAGGTGTTATGATCCAGTCGAAAAGAAGATTTATGTGAGCAGAGATGTGGTCTTTCAAGAAGACAAACACTGGGAGTGGGAAGAACACCAGGACATTGAGAAAGACATGTCGAAGTGGGTAACTTTCAATGTCGAAAGTGCTGATGCCGATAGCACAGATTGGGAATCTGAAGCTACGACCACATCTCAAGGCTCAAGTTTAGCTGGCACTATTGACCATGAAGTCTTACCTGAAATAGGAGACCTCAATGAGGAAGAGTCAAACGGCCGAGTACCGAAGATGAGGAGCATAAGTGAGATTTATGCACGATCGAACCGAGGCAAATCAAGAATCGCTTTACACGATCAGAGAAGAACCCGAAAGCTATGAAGAAGCAAAGGGAGATGCATACTAGAGGGCTGCTATGCAGGAAGAGCTGAAGTCGATTGAGGATAAAGACACATGGGAACTCACTGATCTGCCGAAGGGTCATCGTGCAATCGGTCTGAAGTGGGTGTTCAAAGTAAAGAAAAACTCACAGGGAGAAGTCGTGAAGCACAAAGCACGACTTGTTGCAAAAGGATACGCTCAGAAACAGGGAGTAGACTATGAAGAAGTCTTTGCTCCAGTGGCTCGAATGGAGACAATCTGAGTACTTCTTGCGCTGGCAGCAAACGGTGGATGGGAAATTCACCACATGGACGTGAAAACGGCGTTTTTGAACGGAGACATTGAGGAGGAGGTGTATGTCTCTCAACCACCGGGTTTTCAGTCCAACAGACAAGCTGAGAAAGTCTAAAGCTTAACAAATCTCTTTACGGGCTCAAAAAAGCTCCACGAGCATGGAATCTGAAACTCGACAGAAGTTTGACAGCACTCGGGTTCAAAAGAAGCACATCTGAACATGCTGTGTACACCCGAGGGGATGAGAAGGCAAGGTTGATTGTAGGCGTTTACGTGGACGATTTGATCATCACTGGGTCAAATTCAATTGAGATTATGAAGTTTAAGGAGGAGATGAAGAAGCTATTCAAGATGACCGACTTGGGATTTTTGAGCTATTACCTCGGTATCGAGGTGAAACAAACCAACAACGGCATATCACTTTGTCAGTCAGCATACGCCCGAAAGATTCTGGAGAAGTGCGGCATGGGAGAGTGCAATCCTTGCCAAGTCCCAATGGAGAATAACTTGAAGTTAAGCAAAACAGGCCCAGGATCGACAGTCGATGCCACGCAGATGAAGCATTGTCGAAGTTCGTTACGACACATACCCGACCTGACATTACGTTCGCGGTCGGATATGTGAGTCGGTTCATGGAGAAACCGACCCAGGAGCATATGAATGTTGTAAAGCATATACTAAGGTATATCAAAGGTACTTTGAACCTCGGGATTCAGTACAAAAGAGGAGGCGAAAAGTTTTTGCAGCTGACGGGCTACAGTGACAGCGACATGGCGGGAGATGTTGATGATCGGAAGAGCACGACGGGCGTAATGTTTGTGCTTGGGGAGAGTCCGGTCAGTTGGCAATCACAAAAGCAAAAAGTAGTTGCTTTATCATCCTGTGAAGCTGAGTACATCGCAGCGAGCGCAGCATCGTGCCAAGGAGTTTGGCTCGCTCGACTGTTAAGCGAGTTGTCGGATGAGGCAATTCAAAAGGTGACGCTCAGAGTTGATAACAAATCTGCAATATCACTAAGCAAGAATCCGGTTCTACATGATAGAAGCAAGCATATAGATACAAGATATCATTTTATCAGAGATTGTGTTGAAGAAGGGAAGATCGCGATCGACTACATCAGAACAGATGAACAGAAAGCTGATATTCTGACGAAGTCGCTGGGGCGGATAAAGTTTTCGGAGATGAGGAGAAGAATTGGCATGATCGAAGTTGAAAAACAAGATTAGGGAGAGAATGTTGTAAATAATCTTGTTTAGAAGCTGCGTACAAAATTTGGTTGTAATCGAAGTCGTATCAGAGTCGAAGTAGAAGTCGTATCGGAGTCGGAGTCAGAGTTGTAATCGTAGTCGAACCCGTGTTAAAATCGCAGAACCGGGTATAAAAGGAGGGGTAGACATGTAACCAAGGATGTACCAAGCAATTGAGAAAATACCAAAAAGAGGAGAAACGCAATCCCGGTGTCTTGGCTTCTCTTGAGCAATCTCATAGACGTGATTGTAGAGGCTTACAATCACGATGATGAAGAACAGAACGTGGTCGTAAAGGGCTACCGACCACGTTGAAGGAGTTCGACCACGCAGAGAAGGCTACAACCACGGTGAAGGTGGTCGTAAGGAGCAGCGACTTCATCGGGGAGATCTGAACGTGGTCGGAACGAAGTTCGACCACGGTGAACAGTGATCACCAGCATCACTGCGTGATCGTAAAGGGTTTCGATCACGGTATTCTCAAGCGGCTGGAGGAAGACAGCGCAACGATACAGCGGAGCGGTCGTAAACTGCTACTGTAAAGTTACGACCACGACTCAAAGCGATCGGTAGCGAGTTTGAGTGATCGTACGGCATTGTAAGTGGTCGTAAACGACTCTAACCGGTCGTAAAAGATCCTGGGAGGTCATAAGATTTTTCAACAGAGGAGACCGCTGGGCTTGAGGAGGTGGTGAGGAGGGTGGTCTAGGAGGAGGAAGGGAGGGAGGAGACTGGCGGCCAGGATAGTTCGTGGTCGAGCATTGGCGAGGGGTCTCAGAGAGGAGGGACCGAATTATTTAGATCTGGATAACGTGGTGTGAGTTGGGACTTCTAACCGCTGAGATGAAATGACGTGTATGCTCTTTTCACCTAGTATCACTCTTGCACACCACTCACTGAAGGTGTCAACATCATCAGAACCATTGGATGGGCTGTATTGGAGGGCTGAGGATGGTACTGAACCGGATCTCATTCGGTTATTCACATGCCGATCGTCTTCTTCCTCTTGCAGCCTTTCCTGCTGTCGATATCTCCGATGAGTGCCACCACCACTGATGCGAGGCAATCACACGTTGCCTCCGTCGTGTACTCATGTCGGCGGTGCCATAACCACAAGCACTATGCTCCGGTGCGGGCACGAATCAGACCGCCATGCCCACCAATTCTGCAGGTGCTATCGTAGAGTTCACAACTTTACCCATCCATTTGCTCTGCATGCCAAGATCGACTCAAACGAATACTTCTTCTCCAGCAGACACTGCTACCTCCTCCGGTTGATGTCGTCCACCTAATTGTCTACCATCTGACATCCACTGATTTTAAGTAATGTATTCTGATTTGCCGATTTGATTAATTAGTCCATGGTTTTGACCAAACCATTTATTATAACAGAATACTCTATTAGTTGCAGGAACAACTGAATAGCCGATTAAATGTGGATTATTTCAATGTTGTGCAGTATATATATGGTGTAGGAAAAAGTTCAGTTCAAATAGGCACAATCTTAATAGGGGAGAATGATTACGACTCGGAACCGAGCGAGATATCATGACAGCTACAGACAAGCGATTAGGTTAATTTTCATAAGTACGCCCTCGATAATAGTATAAATAGTTGGTGCGGCATTCATAAGCTATCGGTTGCAGATAGTCTCTTGGAACCCATCAATGTATGATATTTTGTCCTTACGAGTCACGATCGTGCGTCCGAAATGGTAGAAGAACTGCATGGGTATATATTTTTGTATTGCCCATTTGAGCAGACTAGGATTGGGACGTTTACTTCACCATTGGCCGTTACACAAAAATAATTAGTAAATGGGTTTTCATAAACAACATTTTTTTCAAATAATCATCCAAATTTCTCATCTTTGGATGTGCATGAAGATTCGTGTACTGCCATCTCTACCTTCTTCTCGACGACCCCTCCTTCCTCTTCTCCGGTGAACCCTTCTTCCTCCTCGCCAGCTAGCCCGAGGGAAGAATCCCCCCTTCCGCGCCTAGGGTTCACCGTTCCCCCAGCATAGAGGGAGAACAGGGGGTGATGGGCGACAATGGGGGTGATGGGTTGGGTAGGAAGGTGGTGGGCGGTGCTGGAGGACGGCGGTGGTGCAAGGTACTATTTATTAGGCTGGACGGGGGCAACATGGCGGGGGTGGGGTAGGGGCAGCGCGGCTAGGCCAAGGGGGCGTCGTCGGCCACAAGTGGTGGAGGCGAGGGCAAGGAGAGGCACGCGGAGCTGCTTTGGTGAGAAAGAAGGAGTCCATGTGAGGAGTTCGTCGCCGGCAACGAGGAGGGGGCAGTGCGAAGGGAGCGGCGCGAGGTGGGAGGCAACAGGCGACAGGGTCGGGTTAGGGTTGGGTTTAAATATGATTAGGATGAGTGGATCTGGGGCGTTAGATCTACATCCGATGATCCGAGAATCTAAGACGTTAGATCTTAACCTAAGGGTCATAAATTTGGGTGATTGTTTAAAAGAAAGCATCCGAATGATTACTAGACACACTTGTAACTCGGACACTAGCTAGCTACACGCCTAATGATATGCCATGCCATACATCACTGATCAATTATTTGTATAGCAAAAAAGAATATGTTATTGGATCAAGTGGAATATATACCATATCCATCAGCAAGTACGAGGCCGCCGCTGGAAGAAAAATTTACCCATCGGTCAACCGATCGGATCCTCGCACACAACTTTTAAACAAGATTATTTCAACAGCCGTCGGTACGGGTGATGTCCACGTGGCGACCACGGCGAGGCGGCTCGATGGCTAGTTTAGGGCCGAGTTCGCCTCCGAGTTGGAGATTCTCGCCGAACCTGGTGAAAAGCCCCTAAAAATTCAAAATGAATTTTCAAAAATTTTGATGCATTTTTGGGTGAATTCTTGGAGACTTTCCCTTTTTGGAAAGCCCCCTTTTTCCGCTTTCCCTTTTTGGCGTGGCCGCCTCCCCTTCTCCTCTGGCGCCTCCACTCTTTCCGCCTTCCACACTCCTCGCGCCTCCCTCTCCTCGTGGCGCCGCTCCTCCTCGCCTCCTCCCTCGCGCGCGCGCGCGCTGCGCCTCGCACCGCCGCCGCCGCGCTCCGGCCGGACCGCCGCGCCACCCGGCCGACCTCCGGTCCGAAGGCCGCTCCACCCCGCGCGTGCGTTGTCGCCCTCCCCGTCGCCTGGTCCCACCTACCAGCCTCCCCCTCCTCCTCCCTTCCCCGCGCGGACGCACCTCGCCCTGCCGCAGCTCAACCACTCTCCTCCCCGTCCATCGCCATTACTGCCGCCCAGTCGACTGGACATCGCCCACGTCGTGGAGAAGACGCCTGAGCAACTCCCCGTCCTTCCTTGACCGTTGGCACCGCGCCCGTGCTTTCCCTCCCTCAGATCCACTCGCTCCGCCCGGGGCATAAAAGCCCCTTCCCCTGCCCCTTTGTTTCCCTTGCACCTCAAGCTCCCTAACCCCTCCATTCTCTCCCTACCACTCCCATGAGCTTCCTCGTGCAACCGATTGAAGTTCCATTGCCCGAAACTCCGTCGCCGCCCTCCCCTGCGCCGGCGACCCCCGAGAAGCAATCCTCTTCCCTCCTCCACCATTTACCGATTCCTTTCTCTGCGAGCATCTCCACGATCTACTGACACTTTTTGTGAACTCCCCTAGCCAGGAGGACCCTCGAGAAGCTCTGACGCCGACGACCACCGCCGCCCCAGCCGTGCGCCCGTGGCCAGCCACCCTCGACGCTCCCCAGCTCCCATTTCCTTCACCAATGTGAGCACCACCCCTCCTAGACCATGAAATCACCGCCAATTGGGTCTCTTCGCCGCCGGTGACCTCTCTCGCCGCCTTGGACCCGAAACCCTCCATTCTGCCTCCCGCCCACTCCGTTGGTTCCCACTCCCTCCGAAGCCCCAAAATGGGTCCCCCTCTCGAAGACAAGGCCGCCGGTGCCCTCAGTTGCCGCCGACGGGCCACCTTGCGCCCGGACCGCTCTCGCCACCGTAGCCCAGTCCCACGGACGCCTCAACGGCTGGAGGAGGAAGACGACCGACGTGGCCGCTTCCGTGCTGTCCATCTCCTCCCGTGCCTTCTAACCTCGGCCGCCCGATGACAACAAGTTGTGACCGTCGGATCTTCATAAAACTCCCTCTCTGCCTTTGTCGGATCCTTCCCCGTACCGTTTCGCCCCACCGCATCGGCGCCGTCCGTCCCGGGACGCGCGTCGCACATCCGTCCCGAGCGGGCGCAGCGCGTGTGGGCCGCTCCCCTCGGCCCACTCTTTTCCCACGCGCGCGTTGGGCCATGCCGCCGCTTCGGCGAGCGGGCGTTCCTGGGCAGAGCCACTCTGAGCAAGCGGTGGGCCTCTACTGTTCACAGCAATTCTCCCCGATTTAATCTTTTCTAAAATTCCAGAAAATCCAAATAAATTCTAGAAAATCACAGAAAATCCCAAAAATTCTCAAATTTCACCACCTTGCTCAGAAAAATGTCCTGAACCCATTTTTGACCTCCACTTCCACAAATCCACCCCAAATAAATTCTAAAAATTCCAATTTGAGGATTTATGCATTTTACTCCTTTTTAATAGTTTATTTTCCCTCGCTTGATTAGTCTCAAGCTGGATTTAATTATTTTATGTGTTTGCGCTAGTGTCGGAGATCCCGGAGGTTCAGGTGCAGGCTCAGGATCCAGGTGTTTCTTCGTTCGAGCTAGCTGAGATCATCCGGATTGACGGCAAGTCCCAAATCCTTTGATCATATTGTATCCCATGATGTCTAATTATGTTATTATGCTATTTGCATTATGCTAGTTGTGAAATGTTAGTTTAAAGTAAAATAAAATGTTTAGAATGACATGTTATGTAGTTAAACCTACCACCGACAAATGCCATGTTAAACTTGTAGCCATGCCTTTGTAACTCTAGAAATATTTACTTGGTAATCTAGATAACTGTAAGTTATTATTATCATGCAAAGTCTTTACACTGATAAGGTTGTGGCTGCGGGCCAATAGAATTTGAAAAACCCGACTCTAAGGTAGGGTGGTATGGGACACCGTATCTTAGAGCGGAGAGTGCCGGCGTGCACAAGGTAGGGTAAGGGTTGGGGAGGAGCCGCGAGACGGTCTTCGCCCACCTCTTACCCTAGGATTGGAGTTGGGGGTAAGGGTGTTGTGGGGCGCCGCGAGACGGCTTTCGCCCACCGCTTACCCTAGGTTGGAGGTTGCGGACCTCGGAAAAATATAAGGACTAGACCCTTACGCTGAGCAAATGACATAGTGACCGCTCAACCACAGGTGTTGACTTGTCAACCCTGGTTTAGTACTGCTCAACTTAAGTGAAACCCGCGTTGAGTCGGTGCGGATCGCGAATCCGGACTAAGACAACGGTAGGTCCCCACAACTCGGGCGGCGTTCGCGATGGCGTGGATACCCGAGGGTGTGCGGGTTTCTCACCTAACGGTGGAGTGTATACCAAGGGTTGAGCAAATGAAAGACCGGTTCCTTAACTCGGTCATGAGGGTTAAGGGTGCGTGTGGGTAAAGTTGGGCAACTCTGCAGAGTCAAATAAATGGTATTCGAATACGCCGTGCTCCCGGTTATTGGAGCTGTGTCACTTGGGTGATTCCAGCAGCAAAGCTTAAGTAGTTTTGTAAATGCTTTAACTTGATTAGTTGGTTAATTAACTTTTGTTAGAAAACCCTTGAGATCTTAAGAAGTAGTTTTGGGTCCGTTTTATCAAAATGTTTGCAAATAAAACTGCATCCACCCAATGTAATAAACCAAGTATACTCTCTTCCATTGTAAATCCGTGCATGTAGTAAGATAGTGTCCCTTTGGGGCTTGCTGGGCCGGTTGTTTGGCTCACGGCTTGCTTAATCCACTCGTTAGAGGATCAAGACGAAGGTGAAGGTCTCCCCGTTGAGGAAGTCCCGGAGGATCTCTTCTTCGACGAGGACCCGTGGCTTTAGATCTTCGCCGCGCTCAAGCGGATCCTGGAAGTCTTTTGTAATGTAATTATACTTTGGGTTTGCACGCCCCGCTGTCAAAAGCTGGATGTTATTCCATATGTAAAATATATGCTGGACTTTTGTTGTAAGCATGCAATGGTATACTCTTGCGCGACACTCCATAACTGTTCATACGTGAATAGTTACAGAATGCCGTGTCCGTACGCGCCCCTGGAAACGGGGGCGTTACACTGGCCGACCCTCAATTTGCGCCCAGGTCTAGCCTGTAGCATTGGTTATCGGCTTATCGCCTGGTTATGCTCTCTAATGCATTAGATATTCCTCATTTGAGGCTGTCAAGACTACGCACATGTCATTTACATGGCAATGATCAATGGATTAGTTATACAAATATGATAGTTCATCGGTTCAAGTGTAGTTAGTTACAAGAATAAGCGTAATGATGTAGCTTTCGGGTTATGTATAATACAAGATTCTTCTACATAGGTGTTTAAAAATTTAGAGAATATAGTCACATCTTAAAACAACTATGTAGGAGCCATCTCCTCTAGCAAAAGCACCTCTTTATAGGTGCTAGATAGTTGTATTATATGCTGAGGTAGTTATATGCAAAGCATATGTTAAGTATTGATGCGTACTCAAGCATGATACTATAAAATTAGCTCCTATCGGTCCTTTGTGGCCAAAAAAAAAGCAGTTATTTTGCTAAGCAACTCTCTACGCATCTGTATTATACATGCCTGTTGGTCTGACGCTGTCCGATGGCAGTCCATCCTGTCGGGGATTCAGAGAATTATCCTGTCGGGGATTCCTTCAGGCATTTTAAGTTCATCGATCCTCTAACCAAGCATTCCCGGCGAGCGCCTTAACCGGAGGCCTTATGTTTTTGGCTTATTACTCACGATTTCCGGCCATCAAGAACATGTTGCGGGCTAATTTTAACTTTGTGAATTTGGACATGATTGTTCCTATGCAAGCATCACATGTTGCGGGCAGTTGCATCGGCGTAATGTATTTTAAAACCGATTACAAGTGCAACTAGGTGTATCATCCGTTCGTTGATTCGGATCTGATTGTGCTTTCTCCTATGATTGTACTATACACAATGGAATTTTCCAGCAAATTGAATGATAACTAATCACTGAGAAACAACATCTTGCTAATATGTATGCAAAAAGATCGGCATGCTTGAGAATATAGAAAAAATGGACTGCCGTTTTGTCCTATTCCTATCATATATATGTGGCCTTAGGAAATGTGTTGCTCTAAGAAATGCGGCCGTATGATAGGTAATACCTTTTATTGTACAAGCTACCTAATTGTCATATGAGATTGCAAAAGTGAAGGATGTATTGAAAATTTGCAATAGTGGTATTGCCGTGTTACACATGAAAAATGAATCAGAACAACTTATATTATAGGAAGCCAAACAACTATAGATTTGGTGCCTGATCGGAAAGTTTTAAAATCAATATCAACTAAAAGCACATAAAAATGTAATCTTCACCAGGAGTTGGAGCACCATTCTACATCCGGCTAATACTACAACAGAATACTAAGGAGAGTATCTCTACTACACCCTTGGTGGTACTCGATCAGGTCTACCAATGTTTCTAGTGCTGGGTCTTTTGGTAAGTACCCACTATATATAGATAATGAACTAAAAATATTTAATATTCAATCATTTCATGAACTGATCAACTGGACGTACTAACAATGTACAACGCTTGGTGTTATAACTAAAAGTTAAATTACGGTGCTTTACCTTAATCTTTTAGCTAATTAATGACCAATATTTAAGTAACTTTCAGTTTGAGTGTAAGCTGCTCATGGACTCCTGCTTGTGAATAAGGACTTGTACAATTAAATTAAAAGTTCTGTATATATTACTTTTGTGTGGGTGCGTGCGTGCCTGTGTGTGAGAGAGAACAGATCAACATATCTTGCTAGCGAAAGAAAAGAAAAGCACATGGATAACGAATAAACAGTTCCTTCAAAACCATGGACTAATTAATCAAATCGGCGAATCAGAATACATTACTTAAAATCAGTTGATGGGAGAACACCGAGCTCGTGGCAGTTTGCCTGCCCATGTCAGATGGTAGACAATTAAGCGGGCGACACCAATCGGAGGAGGCAGCAGTGTCTGCTGGAGAAGAAATATTCGTTTGAAATTTTTGAGCTGATCGGTCTTGGCATGCAGAGCAAATGGACGGGTAAAGTAAAGCTTTGACCTCTACGATAGCGCCGGCAGAATTGGTGGGCATGGCGGTCCAAGCTCCGGTCAAATCGCCTTTTTGGTTTTTGATTTCTTATATACAAAAGTTAGAAGTCATTTTAAATATATTGGAAATTTAGTGTGACTTTTTCCTTTGTATTCTCCATGCAGATAAAACAGCTTTTTCTTCGTTTTTCTTTGATTGAATATCTCAAACAAAAGCTAACTACTACTACGGTACCAATTTAGCCGAAAGTTAAAAGTCATCGGCCGTAATCAAATTGAACGGGGCCTGATTTGTGTCCGCACCGGAGCATAGTGCTTGTGGTTATGGCACCGCCGACATGAGTACTCGACGGAGGCGATGCGTGGTTTCCTCGCATCAGTTGTAGTGGCACTCATTGACAGCAGGAAAGGCTGCAAGAGGAATAAGACGATCGAGCATGTGAATAACCGAATACCCTATTAGTTGTGCAGGAACAACTGAATAACCGATCAAATGTGTGTGTGTGTGTGTATATATATATATATATATATATATATCATTACTATTATAAAAGAATGAGTTAGTGGTTGTACGTCTATTCTCTTCCACCCGCTCTATTCTTTTAATTTATCATCATTCTCCACTTTTCAACTGATCAGAGCAACTCTTTTCTATAGCACAATTCTTTATACATTTAATAAATTTCGTTGTAACGTATGGACACGTAACTAGTGACTATATAAATTAGAATTTCACCAGGTCTCGCAAAAGAAACCTGGCACCAGTGTAGAGAGATTCCCCAAGTCTCTCCTTAAGTCTGGAAGTCGCCATCACTCACCGCTCATCACCGTTTGGACGGCTCCCAAAGTGTCAGAGACAAGATTGCTAGGCTAGGGGCCCACCTCATACTTTGTCTCTGTTCTATGGTCCCTTCACTTGCGCACATCACATATCACGGGATTGTGTACAGGGATTTTCATTAAATATTGATTGAATTGTGATTTTGTTTTTCAAAAGGAACCCCTTCTCCGTTTAGATTTGCAAAGTAGACACTACTAATGCTAGAAATTGCTGAATCAGTATCAAAAGTAGTCATCATGCATGCTCATTGGATTATTCAGAGTGGTGCCCACCATCTTAATAATTCTTACAAAGGACATGTTTGGATCGCTTGAATCGGGAAAATTCTTGCATTCCAATTAACCCCTAAACTACGATATATGTGTGAGAATTCGTAGAGGGTTAGCTTTTTGTCTTCCGATAGACCATAGAGGGTTAATTATCCTTCAATCGAGCATACTCTTGTACAAACCAACTTCCTATGAAACCGCTGCAAACACTGGCTAACACATGGACCAAACCAACCAGTGCAATTCACTCATGGTTTGTTTCTTGATGGTTTCTTTTACTAAACTCATACATCGCAAAAAGAAGAAAAAAACCTTCACACAAATCTGTTTGTGCACTTTCGTGGTTTAACCAATCATGGCGCAGAATCGGAGCATGAGGTTCATAACACCTATGCTATCGTTATCTATTGCAGTCGTCCGTACTATCATAATAGACAAAATTCCTCTATTCTTTCAAGGTGTGTCTAGACATCATCTGGATGTTTTCTTCTTAACAATCATTCAGATTTGAGACCGTTGGATTAGAGATCCAACGGCCCTTTTTCTGGAGGAGGAAGGATTTTTTTTTTTGGATGGAGTGGGGAGAGAATTCATGACAGTTGGATCTTTAATCCAATGGTCACAAATTTGGATGATAGTTAGGAAGGAAATATCCGTGTGATATTTATCAACACTCTTCTTCCACAAAAATACTGTTTAAGCGAAAAATATTTTGTGGAAGCATGCATCCTCCACAGCTGCGGGCTTGCCGTTACTTGGTAGTTTCAAAAACAGAATAATAGACTCATCTTTGAGCCTCTCAAAGAGAGAAAAAAACTCATATTTGAGATTTCTCAGCCACGCACTGCATACTGTTACTATCAGCGCCGGAAACAGGATAGCAGACTTCTGGGGTGCACAATGCAAGAGGAATGCTGCCAAGAGATCCATCAGCCAAGTGACAATGAAGCCAGCTGAGACAAGGTTGCTGGACTGGTAGTCCATGTGAATTTTCTGTCAACCACCCAGGCACCACATTATATATATGTATGGTGTAGTAAAAAGCTCAGTTCGAATAGGCACAATCTTAACATAGGGGAGAAAGATTAAGCTACAAACGAACGAGTAGGATAATTTTCATAGAAGCTACAAACGAACGAGTAGGATAATTTTCATAGTACCTACTCCGGCAATAATAGTATAGATAGTTGGGCCGGCATCCAATCTACCAATGATATTTTGTCCTTACGAGTCACGATCGTGCCTACGAAATGGTACAAGAACTGCCTCTGCCTGGTATATATTTATGGATGTTAATAAACATCATTCAGATATTTTCTTCCTAAGCAGACTATAAGATTGGGACGTTTACATCACCATTGGCCGTTACACAAAATTAATTAGTAAATACGTTGCTTAACTCGGGCAGTAGCTAGCCACACGCCCAATGACATGCCATGCGATACGTCACCGATCAATTAGTCGTATAGTGAGAGAGAATATGTTATTAGATCAAGTTGAATATATACCATATCCAGTGTAGCATCAGTCCGACTGACTGGATCCTCACATACTGACAGCAACGAAAAGAAACCTTTTGAGCTTGGTATACATATTTGTGCCCTTTGAATAACGCCTGCAGCAACTTGCAATGGCTGTGTTGTGCTCTACTAATGGTGCTCATGGCCGCCGCATCACTGGTGTTGTCTTCCTCGTCTCTCTCCTTGCCCACCATGGCTGCTCCCTCACCTTCCACTACGACTCCATAAACAGCACCAACAAGGCCGACTTCGGCGCGCTGGGGGACGACTGCAGCATCGGCGACCACAGGGCCGACCTCACCAACGACGGATCCAAGAACTACACCAACAACCGCGGCCGGCTTCTGTACCCCAAGCCGGTGCAGCTCTGGGACAACGCCACGGGCGAGACGGCCAGCTTCACCACCACCTTCTCCTTCGGCATCGACGCCGTACCTGGCGGGCTACCGGTCGGGCACGGCATGGCGTTCCTCCTCACCGCCAACATCGACAACCCGTCCAACGTGGCCGAGGACTCGGGGGACGGCTACCTTGGGCTCTTCAGCAGGAGCGCCCTGGCTAGCCGTGGTAACGCGACCGGCGGCGACCGCGTCATCGCCGTCGAGTTCGACGCTTTCATGGACGGGTGGGACCCCAGCGACCGTCACATCGGCGTCGACGTTAACAACATCAATTCGTACGGCGCCTACACGGCCTTGCCGAACGACAGCTTCGTCGGCCGGGTGATGTCCGCGCGGATCGACTACGATAACGGCACGAGGCGGCTCGACGTCGTCCTGCACAACGGCAGCAGCGACGGCGCCACATACAACCTCAGTGCGACCGTCGACCTGAGGAGCTTGCTGCCGGAGCAGGTCACCGTCGGCTTCTCGGCGGCGACGGGCACGGACCGCGTGGCTCGGCATTACGTGCTCTCCTGGTCATTCAGCTCCACGCTGGAGGATAAGAATACTCCAAGTCCAAGCTCGCCGCGGCGGGGCACCGGCCAGACGCTCGTAGCCGGCGTGATCGTAGCGGTGACGGTGCTGGCTCTCCTGCTCGGAGCGGTGGTCGGGGTACTGCTGTGGCGGTCGAGACGGCAGAGCCGGCAGGAACAGTCGGCCGGCTCCTCCACCAACGACGACTCGTCGATCGACGAGAACATCGAGTCTAGTTCTGGCCCGCGGCCGTTCCAGCTGAGCAAGCTGACGGCGGCAACGAGGAACTTCTCCGAGGAGGAGAAGCTCGGGCAGGGCGCTTCCGGGTCGGTGTACCGCGGCCGCGTGGACGAGCTCGGCGACCGCGACGTGGCCATCAAGGTGTTCTACAGGGGCGGCCCGACGCAGGGGAAGCGGGAGTACACGGCGGAGGTCACCGTGATCAGCCGGCTGCGGCACCGCAACCTGGTGCAGCTCCTCGGCTGGTGCCACGGCCGCAAGAAGCTCCTCCTCGTCTACGAGCTCGTGCCCAACGGCAGCCTAGACCGGCACCTCTATGGCGCCTTGGACGCGGCGCCCCTGACTTGGCAGGCGAGGTACAAGATCATACTCGGGCTCGGCGCCGCCGTGTTGTACCTGCACCAGGAGTGGGAGCAGTGCGTCGTCCACGGCGACATCAAGCCGAGCAACATCATGCTCGACGAGTCGTTCGACGCCAAGCTCGGCGACTTCGGCCTCGCGCGGCTCATCGACCACGGCGTCGGGCTGCAGACCATGACCGCCGTGGCGGGCACGCCGGGTTACCTCGACCCTGAGTGCATCGCCACGGGGAAGGCCAGCACCGAGTCCGACGTGTACAGCTTCGGCGTCGTGCTGCTGGAGGTCGCCACCGGCAGGCGACCGATGGCGCCGCCGCCGCCGGGCGGAGAGAGCATCTTCCGGCTGGTGGAGTGGGCGTGGGACCTGTACGGCCGGGGAGAGGTGCTGCACGCCGCCGACGAGGCGCTGTGCGGCGAGTTCGATGCTTGGGAGATGGAGCGCGTGGTGGTGGTCGGGCTGTGGTGCGCGCACCCCGACGCGAGGGCGCGGCCGAGCATCCGTCACGCCGTCGAGGCACTGCGGTCCGGCGACGAGGCCGCCAAGCTGCCGGTGCTTCCCCCGAGGATGCCCGTGGCGATGTACGTGCAGCCTTACGCTCGCGCAGAGAAGTACATCGACGGCGACGCGTTTACGGCGACGGCGTCCATGACGGCGAGCTACACGACGAGTTCTTACGGTTACGGTGGCCGGGCTCCGGCCGTCGACGACTACGCCACGCTGTCTACGAGCTCGAGCATTCCTTCTGCGGGCGTGGGGTCAAAAGAGTCAGTTCGTTTGCTGAGAGGAAGGTAGGTTGTTGTCCAAGAACAAATTCTTTTCCTGTGAACTCTCTCAAAAGATGTAGTACATAGTGACCAAAATTGTAAATTTGTAATGAACCCTTCTGTGGTATACAACACTTTGCTCGTGTTATCGAAGTTTCATGTCATTCTATGATTGCATTTCAGTTGAACTACAACGACGTTTAGGCTCCATTTGGACGTAGAATTCCCACATGCATTTCGTAGGAGCACACCTCATTTGATGCGAGTGAGTTTTTTATTACGAAATTCCCGAGTTCTATATAGGACTTTCAAAATTGAAATGTTGCAACAAATATTCAACAATTAGAAAAACATGATTTCTGATCATGAGTCAGTTGAAATTTTTCTTTGAAATAATTCATTTTTTCACATTTAGATTTGCGCTCTAGAGTACCATCTTCCTCCTTTCCGGTGGTCGAAAGGATAGGGTTCTAACCTTATGTGCTTCTAGTTCGCCGAGTTGGGTTTGCAGGATTCACTAGGACCCAACCATGGATTTCGGGGGGAGGTGGCAGGCAGGGAACAAAGGAGAGAAGGGCAGTGCATGGCAGCCGGTGGTGGAACAAGGATGAGGCTAGGGTTCCCGAGCAACAGGCGGCGGCCAGTGGTGGAACAACAACGGGCTAGGATGTCAAGTTAGGGTTCTTTTTATCTTTGGGCTAACGGTGGTGGCTCTCTAGTCAATGATGGCCAACAAGGCGGCTGTATG
The DNA here is from genome assembly GCA_036346575.1 of Dendrocalamus sinicus. Taxonomy (NCBI): domain Eukaryota; kingdom Viridiplantae; phylum Streptophyta; class Magnoliopsida; order Poales; family Poaceae; genus Dendrocalamus; species Dendrocalamus sinicus. The sequence goes on along the minus strand of JAYEVI010000185.1, from coordinate 50,281 downwards.
GGTGTGTGCTGGCAATGCTGGGAGAGAGAGAGGAGGAGGAGGAGGATATCCATTAAAAGGGCATGTGCATTGTTGTGCTAAGGGCATCTATAGTGTATATAACCCAAGGGACCTTAAGGTGGATCACATCTAAACCTTAAGACTGACTCTATAGTGTATATAACCCAAGAGACCTTAAGATGATCCCACTTGGCATATAAAGAAAAATTGTATTTTAATGCTTATGGTCAGGTCTTTAGCTTGAGGACCAGCCTTAAGCTTTTTTTGCTTATAGCCTCCTTAAGGTCACCCCTGTAATGTATAAGGTTGACCTTAAGGTGCTTAAGACCCTCTATTTTCATACACTACAGATACCCTAAGAGGAGGAGCTAAGAACACTTTTGGCTTGTTGGAACCAGTTCTAACCACTGCAGCAAGAGAGGTTGCTCGAGGTCCAAGAACATAAAAAATTAATTTCTTTGCAATAGATAGTGGGTGGCCACTGCAGACTCCAAGCCAATAGGGAAAGTAGGGTCGAAAACGATTTCTCTTTTCAGGATGGGTCCCACCGTGAAGGCCAAAACATCACAGACGTTTTGGACTGTTAGAGTTAGCAATCTTGTTTAATCATATTCGAGTTAGTTTTGGTGGTCGTATATGTGTACGAGTTTGTTCCACGTACAAGTCAGTTTTTCGAGTCGGTCTCGGAGTCATAATTGTCTCCGTGTCGTAATCGTAAAGTCCAGTATAAAAGGAGAGCAATGTAACAACAGAAGAGCAAGGAAGCGATCGGTATGATCGAACGAGAGGAGAGAGAAATAAAGAAGAGAAGGAGCGGTTTTGGCTCCGGAAAAATTATCGAGTATCAAATTCGATATGTTCACAGACGTAGTCGTAAACGAGTTACGACCATGGCGATCGAGCAGAGGTATCCGCAAGAGCTGAAGACATGATCGTAAATGAGTTACGACCACGGTCGCAGAGCAGAAGACAGGGTTGTAAACGAGTTATGACCACGGTGATCAGGTCTTCAACATGGTTGTAAGCTGTACGACCACGGCGATCGAGTCTACAGCGTGGTCGTAATCAAATTATGACTACAGTGATCGAGCCTACTACGTGGTCAAAGAAGTGCAGCGCAGCGTGAACGTGGTCGTCATCAGCTAAAGTTACGGGTACGTAGTGTGGTCGGAGCAACACGACGTGGTCACAGCGTGGTCGGAGCAAACCAAAAGTCGTCGTAACGACTCTGTGCGTGGTCGTAACGATTACTAAAGTGATCGTAAACTGCAACAAGTGGTATTAGAGCCTGTTGATTTTGGTGATTTTTGAATATCATGGGTGATAAGGCAAAGGCCCAGGGTAGGCTAATCTCCCTCCAGTACCCTCTCCTGATGACCGACAAATACCCGGTGTGGGTAATGAAGATGAAGGTGAACATGTGCACCCAGGGAGTCTGGGGCGCAATCGATCTGAAGGGGAAGGATAAGGAGGTGGACAACAAGGTGGATCAGGTGGCTTTGGCCATCTACTAGGCAGTACCAGATGCGATGATATATCAGCTCATCGGCAAGGAGACGGCACGGGAGGTGTGGGAGACGCTTTAGACGATGCACGAGGGCGTTGATCGTGTAAAGGAGGTGCGGTTCCAGAATTTGCAAAGCGAGTTTGAGAATCTAAAGATGGAAGAGACCCAGTCTGTGGACGAGTTCGCCAGCAAGCTAACGTCGTTGTACAATCAGATTAACTCTCTTGGCGACAAGGTGAAGAAATCTATGGCGGTGAAGAAGTACCTACGTGTGCTTCTGGAGAAGTACATACCTGTTGTCACCACACTTATGTACTCCTGCGATTTAGACAAGAAGAAGATAGAGGAGATCACCAACTCCCTCAAGGCGCATGAGGAGTTACTGAAGAGGTTTCAGTCACATAACGAGCAGAGATCTCAAACTCACAACGAGCAGGCGTTGCTAGTAAAGGGGAGATCCGAGAGACGGTCGTGGCTCATCAAACAACCGTGAAAGGTGGCGCAGTCGAGGCGGTCAGAGTGGTCGAGGCGGCAGAGGTGGCCGTGGAGACAAGGCTGGGCAAGGCGGTGGTGACAGATCCCATGATGAGTCATATGTCAAGTGCTTTGAATTGGCGAATAGGGGCACTACGTGTCAGGATGCCGCAACCATATAAAGTGTTTCAACTGTAACGAGTACGGGCACTATGCTTCAGATTGTCAAAGCAAGAAAGATGGGGAGGTGAACCTGGCCCAAGACGAAAAAGAAGATGAAGAACCGAGACTACTTCTCTCCTCATATGTTGAAAAGGCACTGTTCATGGTGATACTAAATGAGGAGAACATAGTTCCAAAACTACGCACGAAGGAAGGTAGCCACGATCACACGAATCAGTGGTACTTGGACAATAGAGCAACCGCATGACGGGAGATCGCTCTATGTTTCATAATATCGATGAGAAGGTTTGGGGCAAGATCAAGTTTGATGATGGCTCCACGGTAGAGATAAGAGGCAAAGGGACGATGATGTTGCAATGCAAGAACGGAGATAAGAAGTTGTTGACAGAGATTTTCTTTATATCAAGTTTATGCAAAAACATACTTAGTCTCGGGCAGATGACAGAAAGAAGGTACAGGGTGGTACTACAGGATGAGTTCTTCGTGTGTACGACAAGAACAAAGATCTGTTGATGAAAATGAAGAGATCTCCAAATCAGTTGTACAAGTTTTTTTGAAAACTTATAAACAGGTTTATGTGAAAGAGAGGCACGGATGGACAAGGTGCAAAGGTGTAGGATCAAGGATACCGACTAGAGGGGGGTGAATAGGAGGTTTTTAACTTTTTCTAGTTAACTTGATTAATTCTTTACAATTTAAATAACAAGATGGTAAAGGAATTAATCCTATGCAATTCTAGACAATAATATAGCAATCTCTAGCTCTAAGCAAATAAGTGATCACAATGAAGCAAATGAACTAAAGCTAAAGAGACAAGAGACACAACCGATGTTTTACCGTGGTGATCGGAAACTTGCAGGTTTCCCCTAGTCCACGTTGAGGTAAGCCCGAACGAATCGGACCGACTCCACGAAATAAGCCAAACACCTCGATCACTAGTGTAGCTCTTCCTGCTCCCGGTAGGCGAGCTCGACCTTCACAATTTGCGGGTCTTCTCACAATCTTCTTGAGAAGATCACGAGCCAACCTTCACCGGATCGTCCAAGTGCCGCAAGCACTAAGAGTAACAGATCCGGTGTTCGCTGAGTGCAACTCTAGTGCCAAATGGATTTGCAATTGAAATCTAGCACTAAATGCTCAACCACCTCACTTTGATGTGCAAAGAGAGAATTGAGGTGAAATGAATGCACTAGGTCTTGAGAAATATGCAATGAGTCTCTAACCTCCGCCTTGAGCGATGATGGGGTATTTATAGCCTCCACCAACCAAAACTAGCCGCTTGACACATTTTCCGAGAAAATTTTCTGGTCGAGCGAACTACCGCTCCCAAGGGCTTCTATTACCGCTACCAAATCTTCGCGCGTAACGGCTATGTCGACGTCTGCGGTGACCGTTGATTTGGCGGAGCGGTACTACCGCCGTTGATATTTGCGGTACTACTGCTACCCGGTAGTTCCGCAAAGTCGACGCGGTACTACCGCTCCAGCCAAACTCCGAAGGGTCCCAGATTTGGTGCTCTCTGGAAAAATGCGTCCGCTCTGAAGTCGGATCTTCCGGACTCCAGAAGTACTGCTCTGAGTAGCGGAACTACCGCACTCAGCGGTAGTTCCGGCGTTGAAATTGCCGGTACTTCCGCTCCAGAGAAATTCAGGCTTCATCCGAGGCGCTCTCGGAAAATTGATCCGCTCTCCTCCGGATCTTCCGGGGTCCGGAAGTACCGCTTTAGGATGCGGTACTACCGCTCTCAGCGGTAGTACCGGCGTTGAAACAGCCGGTACTTCCGTTCCCACAAGATTTTGGAATGAGCCAAGGGTGCTCTCTGGAAATATTGATCCGCTCCAAAACCGGATCTTCCGCTAGCCGGTACTACCGCATTTTGGTTGCGGAACTACCGCTTTCCGGTAGTTCCGACGTTCAAAACCGTGGTACTACCGCTCTTCCAGCCAAAGCACAGATTTCGTTTAAAAGCTGAATTTTAACAGGACTTTAAATGAGAGAGTAGATCTTATGCAATAAGATTTGTTTATATAAAAGGAACTATTTTCATTTTAGAGTCCAAGAGGGAATATGGCTCCACCTAAACATGTGCATGGAAAAAGATTACAACATTTCATACAAGATGCACAAGACAAGGTTGTGATATCAAATGAGAGATAGACAACTAAGTAATATCAACTCATGATCATAAAGGTTCATTGCATTCAAGGGATAAAGAAAGTTCATTACATCCAAGCACCAAACATAAGTTCATTACATCCATCCATTAAAGATAATAAAAACAAGATAGTAGATAAGGTCCAAAAGTAATCTAGCCCAACCCCAAACTATTCTCCCCCTTTGGCATCAAGTACCAAAAAGAGGTCAACCCTGAGAAGGCGGCGGAGGATCACGAGCAGTATGACGGCGGCGAGCGTAGCGACGAGGCGAGGGAGAGCGCTCTAGATCTGCAACCCGACCATCTAACGAGGTCAAATGGCCGTCAATGGAGTCCAAACGCTCATCCACCCTATCCATCCTAGAGTTGAGAGTAGAGAAACCCTCAAGCATGGTAGAGTAAATCTGCTGAAGAGTGGGCTGGCCAGGCTCCTGAGACTGAGTGGCTGCTCCTCCTGCTGCTGCTCCAGATGATGAGCCTGCTCCTGGAGCTGCGGAGTGACGGCCACGAAGACCAGTGGGAATAGGAGGCTCCGGGCGCAGCTTATATGGCTTGTGCACACCACCGCGTCCTCCACGATAGATAAACTTAGAGTCAATCAAGGCCATGATATAGGGCGCATAGTTAATGCGCTTGTAGCGATCATTTTTGGAGGCAACTATCTCCCTCATGATCACATCCACAACGTCAAACTTCTGCCCCTTCATAATGCAGTCAATGATGTTCCACACATGGCCTCGAATTGCATCATAGTTGCCACCTTTTGGAAGAATGGTATGATTGATGATGCGATTGATTAAGCTAGGAATAGGGAGGAGTCCAATATTTTTGCCAAGCACAAACTTTTCTGCAGAGTTGTAATAAGGATATATGGCATCAAGATCAAGAGGGGCCTTGTCATGAACCTTCTCATAAGCACTGAGCTCTGCTCCCAATACTATCTCAAACTCGTGCTTGGTAGCCTCATATTTAGTGCAAACAGTCATCCAAGTCATATGCTGAAGATCGGGAGTGACGTGCACAGTAGCATAGAACTGATGTATAAACTCCTCATGATAGTCACGTCTCAGGGCCACTAGCCTCAGAAGACCAACTGCCTGAAAGAGCCTGAAGGTTCCATCATATTTGTCAATGCTATCAATGTGATCCCAGTCGATGTACTTATGATCTGCAAACTGGCGATCTTGTCCATACATCTCATCAAATATCTTCTCTTGGAACTTTGTATGGAATTTTGGATTGATGAAATTTGAGGGTAAATCATACTGATTTGTATGACGGAGACGGGCATACTCATCAGGTGAGATTTTCTTGAGATTAATCTCAAGACATTCTCTCCCAGCAACATCTTCTTCAGATTCCTCCATGGGAGAGCTCGGAAGCAGAGAGTGTTCAGACTCCGTTGCAGATTCGGAGTCGGACTCAGGGACGGAAGTAGGCCCCTTCCCTCTGTCCTGAGCTACCTTTTGAGTCAACTCGGGGGATGGAAGAGCGCGAGTACTTGAGGAATCCCCTGAAGCATAGGACTTTTTGCTGGCGGCTCTTGTTCTAGGCATCTAGAAACAAGAAGAATGGATTATGAGATTGAAGGAAATATAACCAAATTAGATTAAAAAGAAATGAATTGAATTTGCCAAATTGTCAGTCAAAACGGTAGTTCCGCCGTTCTGGGCCAGTAGTACCGCTCAGCGGTAGTACCGCAAACAATGAGCGGTAGTTACGCTTCGGCGATTCTAGGTTTTGGAAATGTGAATGGATCTTTGGTGTTTTCTTGGATTGAATCCATGGAATGGGTTTGTATATACCCGTAAACACCAAATATACTCAATTTCCCTAGAAATAGTTGGCAAAATCAACTATATTTCGATTTAACCTAAAGCATGACCTAGGGTTCAAAAAGATGAAGATCAAAAGAGGTTTTGATCCGAAATACCTTGAGGATCGAAGGAGTTGAACCCTTTGGAGTTGATTTGAGTTGAAGAAGTGAAGAAATCACCACTGGATTCGAAGTATTGTGGTGCGGCTTTGGGTGGTTTTCATGAGAGAGAGAGAGAACGAGGAGAGGAGGTGTACAGGCTCGGGCGGAAGTCAAACGGAAGTACCGAAGGGAGGAAACGAAGTGGGGGTCCGGTCAACAGAGGGAAACCCATGGGTTCGGGCGGTTGCTCCCCCTAAAATGCAAGTCCGGTAGTACCACTGATGCGGCCGGTAGTACCGCTAAATGGTATTACCGCTTCCTCAGCCAGAAGTACCGCAGGAGACAGCGGTGGTTCCGAGTTTTCTGGGACTTCACAGAATTGGAACTTTAAGACTATATATGCAAATGATCCCTAGTTTTTGCAACCAACTAAAGTCAATAAGGATCATTATGCATTAATCTGAGCAAAGTATTATATTTTACACAATTTTGCTTCTCTCTTTTGAAAATCAAATTCTTTTACACAAGAGTAAAGGTACAAACAACCTTTCAAGCTTCCTCAAATAAGCATGCATTTAAATTTGCCATAAATTTATGCAACATTTGAGTAATCCAAGACATTTAATTCACTCCTAAGATTAAAAAAACGGTTTTCATCTAATGGCTTGGTAAAGATATCCGCTAATTGGTCTTCGGTCCGGATGTGGCTAATGCAAATATCTCCCTTGCTAACATGGTCCCTCAAGAAGTGGTGGCGTATATCTATATGCTTGGTTCTTGAGTGTTGGACCGGGTTATTGGATATTTTTACGGCACTTTCATTGTCACACAATAAAGGCACTTTATCAAAATTTATTCCATAATCCAACAATGTTTGCCTCATCCATAATAATTGAGCGCAACAACTTCCGGCAGAAACATATTCGGCTTCGGCGGTGGAGAGTGCTACGGAGTTTTGTTTCTTTGAGGACCAAGACACTAGAGATCTACCTAGGAATTGACAACTTTTTGAAGTGCTTTTTCTATCCACTTTGCAACCCGCATAATCGGAATCCGAATATCCAATTAAATCGAATTTAGCACCTTTGGGATACCAAAGCCCTATATTTTGAGAGTGTTTCAAATATCTCAAGATTCTCTTTACGGCTTTTAAATGACACTCTTTTGGTGAAGCTTGAAAGCGAGCACACATGCATACACTAAACATGATATCGGGCCTAGATGCGGTAAGATAAAGCAAGCTACCAATCATGGATCTATAAACCTTTGAATCTACCGACTTACCTCCTTCGTCGAGGTCTAGATGCCCGTTGGTTGCCATTGGCGTCTTGATGGGCTTTGCATCTTCCATGCCAAACTTCTTGAAAAGATCTTTAGTGTACTTTGTTTGGCTTATGAATGTCCCATCTTTGTGTTGCTTGATTTGGAGTCCAAGAAAATAGCTTAATTCTCCTATCATGGACATCTCAAACTCCCTAGACATCATATCACCAAATTCTTCGCAAAAATCTTGATTAGTAGAACCAAATATAATGTCATCAACATAAATTTGGCAAACAAAGAAATCATCACCAATGATTTTTGTCAATAAGGTTGTATCTACTTTACCAATTGTAAAACCCTTTGAAACAAGAAAATTTCTAAGGCGTTCATACCAAGCTCTAGGAGCTTGCTTTAAACCATACAATGCCTTTGAAAGTTTATAAACATGATTAGGGTATTTAGAATCTTCGAACCCCAGAGGTTGTTCAACAAATACAAGTTCGGAGATTGTTCCATTTAAGAAAGCACTTTTAACATCCATTTGAAATAATTTAATATCAAAGCTAGATGCAAAAGCAAGCAAGATTCTAATTGACTCAAGTCTAGCAACGGGTGCAAATGTCTCATCATAATCTAACCCTTCAACTTGAGTATAACCTTGAGCGACTAACCTTGCTTTGTTTCTTACCACAATACCGTTCTCATCTTGTTTATTTCGAAAGACCCATTTAGTGCCAATGACATTATACTCTTCGGGTCTCTCCACCAAGGTCCACACTTCATTTTGTGCAAAGTTGTTTAATTCTTCATGCATGGCATTCACCCAATCCGGGTCATCTAGAGCCTCATCTACAAGTTTAGGCTCAAGAGAAGAAACAAAAGAGTAATGTTCACAAAATGAAGCTACTCTAGAGCGAGTTTGAACACCCTTACTCACGTCACCCAATATTTGATCTATTGGATGATCCTTGGCAATCGCATTGTGAATCTTGAGATTGTTTTGTTGTTGATCTTTTTGCTCATCTTCAACAACTTGAACATTGCTTGGAGTAGATGAAGTGGGTGGCTCTACTTGTCTTGATGAGCTTGGTGAAGATGGATCTTCCTTTGGCTTGATATCTCCAATTTGCATATTTTCCATAGCTTTTCGTAATCCTTCATCACCTACATCATCCAAATTTTCTTGCTCCTCTTGAGAGCCGTTAGTTTCATCAAACTGAACATCACATGATTCTTCTACTAAACCCGAATTTTTATTATAAACCCTATAGGCTTTATTATTTGAGGAATACCCTAAAAGGAAGCCTTCATCACATCGACTTTGAAATTTTGAGAGCCGAACACCTTTTCTTAGAATATAGCATTTGCAACCAAATACTCTAAAGTAAGAGATGTTAGGTTTCCTTCCAATAAGAAGCTCATAGGAAGTCTTTTTCAAGAGTCGATGTAAATAGAGGCGATTTATGGCATGACAAGCGGTGTTAATAGCTTCCGCCCAAAACTTGTCGGAAGTATTATACTCATCGAGCATTGTCCTAGCCATTTCAATTAATGTGCGATTTTTCCTTTCTACTACTCCATTTTGCTCCAGAGTGTAGGTTGTGGAAAGCTCGTGCTTTATTCCAAGTTCATCACAAAAATCTTCAACTTTTGTATTTTTGAACTCGGAACCATTGTCACTTCTAATTTTCTTTATTTTAAAATCAAATTCATTTTGGGCCCTTTTTGAAAAACTTTTGAAAATTTCGGAGGTTTCACTTTTGTCATTTAGGAAGAAGACCCATGTATATCTAGAGTAATCATCCACAATGACTAAACAATAGCTATTTCCTCCAATGCTCTTGTAGGTTGTTGGCCCGAACAAATCCATATGTAAGAGCTCTAATGGCCTAGAGGTTGACATGATACTTTTGGAAGGGTGAGAATTTGCGACTTGTTTCCGGCTTGACAAGCACTACAAAGTCGATTTTTCTCAAACTTCACATCCTTCAAGCCAACCACTAAGTCATGCTTAAAAAGTTTTTTAAGTTGAACCATTCCCACATGACCTAGTCTTCTATGCCACAACCAACCCAAAGAGGTTTTTGCAATTAAACAAGTTTTTAAACAAGATTTATTTGAAGAAAAATCCACCAAATAGAGATTCCCAAATCTAAAGCCTTTAAAGACTAGTTCATTATTATTATCTTTTGAGATTACAACATTTTCTTTTGAGAATGAGCATGTTAAGCCTAGATCACATAATTGAGCAACGGATAGCAAATTGAAATTTAATGTCTCAACTAGAGATACATTAGAAATCAAAAGGTCGTTTGAGATAGCAATTTTACCCAAACCCAATATCTTTCCTTTGCTATTATCTCCAAAGGTGATCTTGTCATTGCTTCCACTCTCAAAGGTAGTGAACATCTTCCGGTCTCCGGTCATGTGTTGAGTGCAACCGCTATCCAACACCCAATGCCTTCCACCGGTTTTATAGTTCACCTACAAAAGAAAATCAAGCTCTTTTAGGTACCCAAATTTGTTTGGGTCCTTGGAGGTTAGTAACCAAGGTTTTGGGCACCCAAATGGATTTCTTTTTAGCACCCAAAATCGAGGTGCCAATAAAATGAGCAATTACATTTCCATTTTTAGATTTCTTAAGCATATAGCAAGAATCATACAAGCCAATGGAATACACATTATTTTTAGAACAATCATTTACCATATGTCCTACATTGCGACATTTAGTACAATACTTACCATTCTCATTTACAAACCTTGGAGGTTTATATGTCGGTTTCTTACCTTTCTTGGGAATATACCCAAGTCCTTCCTTATTGAAAGAACATCTTTGCCCGCTTAGCAACTTATCAAGGGTGTCCTTTCCCTTGTAAGCTCTCTCTAAGCTTTTGTTCAATTTTACTACTTGTTCTTTTAAATTCTTGTTTTCATTCACTAGCATATTATCATGGACATGAGGTAATGTATAATATGAATCAACATTAGATGAGCATGGTATAGAAAGTAGATCATCACAAGAGGTTGACATGCTAGATGTTGATTTTTCTATACTAAGCATCTCATTCATAATATTGCAAGATACACCAATGCTAGTACTAGACATCTTTTGATTTCCTTGAAGAAGCAAGTCATGAGCTTCCTTTAGCTCCTCATAGGATTTTTGAAGAGATATATGTTCCCTCTTCAAAACCTTGAATTTTGACTTTTCTTTTCCAAGAAATTCATTTAACTCTATCAACATGTCCATCAAATCATCATAAGAAGGCTCATCATCATCTAGAGTTTTTACCTTCTCCCCTTTTGCCATAAGACATGTGGGAGTGGAGAATAGCGATGGAGCTTCCTTGATGGCGATGCCGACGAGTCCCTTCTTCTTGGGAGACTCATCCTCGCTTGAGTCGGAGTCGGAGTATTCCGCGTCGGAATCCCACTCACCAATGTGGGCTTCGTTCTTGCCATCCTTGTGAAGCTTCTTGAAGAGTTTCTTCTTGCCTTGATAGCCTTTCTTCTTGGATGACTTCTCCTTGTCATCCTTCTTAGTGGGACATTGAGATGCAATATGCCCCTTCTCGTCACACTCATAGCAACGGATGTTGCTATACTTCTTGTTGGAGGAGGATTGCCACTTCTTGCCTTTGTCATAGCTTCCTCCTCGATTTGAGCGTCTTCTCATGAACTTGTTCATCCTTCTCACAAGAAGGGCAAGTTCTTCTTCGGAGTCTTCTTCTTCATCTTCGGACTCTTCACTTGCCACCGCCTTTGCCTTGAAGGCGGTGATCTTCTTTCCTTTTGAGGTAGATTGCTCCAAAAGTTCCTCCTTGTCCTTCTTGTACAACTCATTGGTAATTAGATTACCCAAGAGTTGTGTTGGCGTCATCCTAGTCAACTCCGGTGAGTTGAGGAAGAGTGTCACCAACATCTCATACTTCTCCGGTAGAGCCCTAAGCATCTTTCTCACAATATCAAGATCGGAGAGGTTAGTTCCAAGGCCTTTGAGCTCATTCACAATGTTGTTTAGCCGTGTGTACATCTCATTGATGTCCTTATGGGGCAACATTATGAATGTCTCATACTTAATCCTAAGCCGATGCAATTTTGCTTCCTTAACCGTGGATGTCCCTTCGTGAATTTCTGAGAGGGTAGTCCAAATAGCGTGAGCCGTCTCAAGATTGCTCACTCTATTGAATTCATCCGCGTTTAAGGCTCCAAAGAGAGCATTCATGGCTTGGGCATCTAAATGAGTGTTACGCCCATCTTGTTCCGTTGGGTTGTCGGGATCAAGTGGCATGACGTAACCATCATTTACGATTTTCCAAATGTTAGGACTCATGGCCTTTAAATAAATTGACATTCTAATCTTCCAATAAGCATAATTTGAGCCATCAAATAGAGGTGCCTTTCCTACCGCAATCCCCTCACTAGCCATCCTTTTCTCTCTAGATGGTTAAGTCTAAATGTGAGAGACCAAGCTCTGATACCACTTGTAGGATCAAGGATACCGACTAGAGGGGGGTGAATAGGAGGTTTTTAACTTTTTCTAGTTAACTTGATTAATTCTTTACAATTTAAATAACAAGATGGTAAAGCAATTAATCCTATGCAATTCTAGACAATAATATAGCAATCTCTAGCTCTAAGCAAATAAGTGATCACAATGAAGCACATGAACTAAAGCTAAAGAGACAAGAGACACAACCGATGTTTTTACCGTGGTGATCGGAAACTTGCCGGTTTCCCCTAGTCCACGTTGAGGTAAGCCCGAACGAATCGGACCGACTCCACGAAATAAGCCAAACACCTCGATCACTAGTGTAGCTCTTCCCTGCTCCGGGTAGGCGAGCTCCGACCTTCACAATTTGCCGGGTCTTCTCACAATCTTCTTGAGAAGATCACCGAGCCAACCTTCACCCGATCGTCCAAGTGCCGGCAAGCACTAAGAGTAACAGATCCCGGTGTTCGCTTGAGTGCAACTCTAGTGCCAAATAGATTTGCAATTGAAATCTAGCACTAAATGCTCAACCACCTCACTTTGATGTGCAAAGAGAGAATTGATATGCAATGAGTCTCTAACCTCTGCCCTTGAGCAGTGGTGGGGGTATTTATAGCCTCCACCAACTAAAACTAGCCGTTTGACACATTTTCCAGAAAATTTTCTGGTCGAGCGGTACTACCGCTCCCAAGGGCCGGTACTACCGCTACCAAATCGTCGCGCCAGAACGGCTATGTCAGACGTCTGCAGTGACCGTTGGATTTGGCGGCGCGGTACTACCGCCGTTGATATTTGCGGTACTACCGCTACCCGGTAGTTCCGCAAAGTCGGCGCGGTACTACCGCTCTAGCCAAACTCCGAAGGGTCCCAGATTTGGTGCTCTCTGGAAAAATGTGTCCGCTCTGAAGTCGGATCTTCCGGACTCCAGAAGTACCGCTCTGAGTAGCGGAACTACCGCACTCAGCAGTAGTTCCGGCGTTGAAATTGCCGGTACTTCCGCTCCAGAGAAATTCAGGCTTCATCCGGAGGGCGCTCTCTGGAAAAATTGATCCGCTCTCCCTCCGGATCTTCCGGGGTCCGGAAGTACCGCTTTAGGATGCGGTACTACCGCTCTCAGCGGTAGTACCGGCGTTCAAACAGCCGTACTTCCGTTCCCAAGATTTTGGAATGAGCCAAGGTGCTCTCGGAAATATTGATCCGCTCCAAAACCGGATCTTCCGCTAGCCGGTACTACCGCATTTTGGTTGCAGAACTACCGCTTTCCGGTAGTTCCGACGTTCAAAACCGCGGTACTACCGCTCTTCCAGCCAGAGCACAGATTTCGTTTAAAAGCTGAATTTTAAAGGATGCAAGTTTTAAGATTAAACCATTTGGCACAGGAGATATGTGTTCAAGCTACTAGCCAAGATCCCCCTTGATGGTACGATCATCTATCCTATAATCCGGTCTTCCACCATTCACCTAAGACCAGTAAAATTCAAACGGGGTCCTACTCTAAGTATACCTTTATCTTGAGCCAATTTGATTTTCATGCGTATCCTTTGGCTTGCATCTGGTCGCTCATGTGTGTGGACTAACCCTTCGCATGCTCATTAAAACACGTTAGTCCCATATTCTATATTCTCTTAATTTCATTAATTACCAAAATCATTTTTAGGGGCCTAGATGCTTTCAATCTCCCCCTTTTTGGTAACTGATGACAACCCAAATTTTGAGAAATGAAAGATTGAATATATCAAATTGTTTGACAACAAATTGTATATTCTATGTGGACTTTAAATGAGAGAGTAGATCTTATGCAATAAGATTTGTTTAGATAAAAGGAACTATTTTCATTTTAGAGTCCAAGAGGGAATATGGCTCTCCCTAAACATGTGCATGGAAAAAGATTACAACATTTCATACAAGATGCACAAGACAAGGTTGTGATATCAAATGAGAGATAGACAACTAAGTAATATCAACTCATGATCATAAAGGTTCATTGCATTCAAGGGATAAAGAAAGTTCATTACATCCAAGCACCAAACATAAGTTCATTACATCCATCCATTAAAGATAATAAAAACAAGATAGTAGATAAGGTCCAAAAGTAATCTAGCCCAACCCCAAACTATTCTCCCCCTTTGGCATCAAGTACCAAAAAGAGGTCAACCCTGAGAAGGCGGCGGAGGATCACGATACTACCGCTCTTCCAGCCAGAGCACAGATTTCGTTTAAAAGCTGAATTTTAAAGGATGCAAGTTTTAAGATTAAACCATTTGGCACAGGAGATATGTGTTCAAGCTACTAGCCAAGATCCCCCTTGATGGTACGATCATCTATCCTATAATCCGGTCTTCCACCATTCACCTAAGACCGGTAAAATTCAAACGGGGTCCTACTCTAAGTATACCTTTGTCTTGAGCCAATTTGATTTTCATGCATATCCTTTGGCTTGCATCTTGTCGCTCATGTATGTGGACTAACCCTTCGCATGCTCATTAAAACACGTTAGTCCCATATTCCATATTCTCTTAATTTCATTAATTACCAAAATTATTTTTAGGGGCCTAGATGCTTTCAAAAGGCTGCAGGCAGCATCTCGGGTGACCACGCACATGCAGGCGCGCATGAAGGGAGTAGTGGCTCCAGAGTGCATGCAGTTGGCGGAGGCGATACGAGTGTCACTCCAACAAAATCATGCATGCGGAGGGCATGTGAAAAAGGTGCACAAGGTCCAAAAGGAAGACTTGGAGTACAAGTTGGTAGTCTTTTGTGGTTTTGCAGAGGGAACGCAGGAAGCATTGGAGATAGAAGTTAGGGGCGGTGTAGCCTTAACTGAGACGTATGCCAGAAAGTGGACAAACTTGGTCCAAGAGAGAGAAGCAGGAGGCTCAGGTAACGGCGAAGCCAAGGCGGCTATGGAAACAAGTGCTCCAGCCCAGGCAGACATGCAAGGAAGGACGGGATTAGTCTAGGTGCGAGGCGTGGCAAGCGTCATATTGTGCAAGGCTCAGGAAGGTACGACACACGGGAATGTAGGTAAGAGGAAGAAGTGGAATCAAGAGAGAAGATCGGTATGATCAAGATGGAGAAACAAGATTAAGGAGGTGATTGTTAGAGTTAATAATCTTGTTTAGTTGTATTCGAGTCAGTTTTAGTGGTCGTATATGTGTACGAGTTTGTTCCGTGTACAAGTGAGTTTTTCGAGTCAGCCTCGGAGTTGTAGTTGTCTCTGTGTCGTAGTCATAAAGTCAGGTATAAAATGAGAGCAATGTAACGAGAGAAGAGCAAGGAAGCGATCGGTGTGATCGAACAAAAGGAGAGAGAAATAAAATAGAGAAGAAGGAGCGGTTTTGGCTTCGAAAAAATTATCGAGTATCGAGTTCAACGTGGTCATAAACGAGTTACGACCATGGCGATCGAAAGGAGGTATCCGCGGGAGCTGAAGGCGTGGTTGTAAATGAGTTACGACCACTGTTGTGAAGCAGAAGACGTAGTCATAAACGAGTTACGACCACGGCGATCAGGTCTTCAACGTGGTCGTAAGTTTACGACCACGGCGATTGAGTCTGCAGCATGATCGTAATCAAGTTACGACTACGGTGATCGAGCCTACTACGTGGTCGAAGGAGTGCAGCGCAGTGTGAACGTGGTCGTCGTCAGCTGAAGTTACGAGTGCGTAGTGTGGTTGGAGCAACACGACGTGGTCGCAGCATGATCGGAGTAAACTAGAAATGGTCGTAACGACTCTGTGTGTGACCGTAATGACTACTGAAGTGGTCGTAAAGTGCAACATGAGCTATTTAGCTTCAGCTGACTTGGCCTATTTAGCTCCTCCTCCTCTTAGACAACAACGCACATGCCCTAAGTATCTTACTACAATGGCCACAAAATGTGACTTGAGATTTGTTCAGGCTTAAGAGTTTGCCATACTTTGGGCCGTGGTAACAGGCCCTGCTCGGCAAAGGCTCGTGTAAACGTCCAAGATTGCAATATCACCGCTGGACACAGTAGGCCCGTGCGGCCCAATGGTTATTTCTGTAGTGAAGATCGAACTCCCCCTTCCTAACTTGGGACTATGCCAATATATTCACGTCCAACCCCTCGGAACTCCAAATTATCCGCACTGCTCTCCTGGATAAAGATTTTTCAAGTTTAACAGTTTTTGTTTGCCTACCGGCTTCAAGTAGCAATTTACACTGCTGGTAAAGCTTGGAAACCAGTAAAGAATGCTGATCATGCATCTACAGAAAATGAAGGGAACCAAAAGGCCCAGTTAACAACCAAACCTAATCTCAAGTTGGGAGAACCCACAGCATTGGAGGCAATAAAACAAAATTTCTTCTGTAGTTGAGGATACCAAGTGCAAGGTATTATTGATCAATGTCACTGCTACATCGTCCACTACATCTTTCCTATATGTTAATCGAAGCAGTTTCAGCTTCTGGTGCAGAAGTAAAGCTTGGATGATGGTCCATTTCCTCGGACAAAACTGGAGTTCGCTCCATGGCAAAAATGAGTTTGAAGAAATTACCAGACGACACAGGACCTCATCCATGAAGAATCCTGTCGACTGTAAAGCACTTTGATCATCTAAGTTACACCTAGCCCTGCCCCTCCAAAGATCCAGTAACCAGCGTAAACTTGGAGGAACTTGGTAGGTTGCATTTGTACAAAAGAAAGTGGTGCTTTCTATCTTCTGAACAAAATCGTGCTCATCACATATGCCTTTGATGAAGAGCATACTTGACGACCTCGTAGAAGGAAATGACAATTCCAACTGACGGGCCAGCACGTGCAACACGAGGACCAACACCGGTGAACAAGCCTTTCAGACCTCCAGAGCTGGCAGGACAAAACAAAATCAGTGTGAGTGAAATGAGCAGCAAACAAATTACTATATTATGGACGATTGTTCTAAGCCAACAACTACAGAGTTCAAATAAGCAAAGCTCCCTAGCCGAGATCTCGGATAAGGAATTGGAAAGCTAAGACAAGAAAGGATCTGACAAAGCATTACACCTAGATTTTGGAAGACAAACCACAAACCAAAACTTCAATAGCAATCATGGAATTTGATCCAACCCACTTCCATCTTTGTTCAAGGGGCAGATGAGAACAAGCAAGCAAGACATGATTTTGTACTGGATGGATTGGGTCATGAACCAAACCAGCTAACATGAACATATTTTGGGTGGGTTGCAGCTGGCAAGACCACAGAGAGCAACTCTACAAATCTAGTCCCCCAGCAGCAGAGCTTCAACAAAAATTAAGAGGTGGCCATTCTAATGGATTGTGCATTAGTCCTTTGTTAGGAAAGCAAATTGATTACTTCATAAGTACCTATCCACTAAATATCTATACATCATCGTTGATTTGGTCATCCGTTTTTCTTTCAGCAAAGTTTGTTGACATTATTTATTGTATCTCCCTTTCTAAAGGAAAGTATTCCCTCCTGTCCAAAAAAAAGGTTTTAGGGAGTTGGTTTTGGTTTGCACATAGCAATCTTTTTGAAGGCAACATCTTCCACCAAATGCCACATTTAATTGCTTATTGGTAGTATACAAATAATAGGGGAAAACTATACCAAAAACTAAGGTATTAACTTCTTCCTAGTTCTATTTGTATGGAGCTAAAACAACATCTATTTTATACTGGTGGGGGTATCAGTTATCACTCTTTTCTTTTTGAAAAGTTGCCCAGGGTGTTCTCTACTCTCTAGTGTACTTCCATAGTTCCATGTTGGTCTTATTTCTACAATCCATCTAAACTCTTATATAGATGCATTAGTAGGTTTGGTGAGCTGATTAATTTCGACACTAGTTACTTCTCTGTCAGTACTCGGTATAAATAAAGCAATACTTTCTACAACCCAACTGTTAAAATTAATGCTCTTACTGGGCCATGTTGACTGACAATTATTGTCCAGTTCAGAAACCTAATCCAGCTAATCCACTTACATACAAGATAGCCCAACCCAAATGACTCACTAAATCACAGCTCCACCAACATATAAGCCCAATTATCCATTTGTAGGTTGAGTTCCAAACCCAGCCCAGCAATCAAAGCAGAAATGTATAGAACAAAAAAAATGCATTTTTATTTGTTTGGAATGAAATGCCTCTTATATGGAAAACATACCTCCATATATCAACTAATGTTTGCCTTGTGGTCATTCTCATTGCCTTCTCGGTATCCTTCTGAAATGGAAAAAATGCACATTAAAAACAGTAAAAGAGACAAGCAAGAGGATGGTACATGATGCAAGAATGCATCATACGAAATACGAGGCAGGTGAAAATTAAATGGTGCTTTAGTGGGTGGGTGGGTGTTGGGGGTGGGGTGCTGTTTGGTGACTAAACCTGAAAATAAGTTTCCAATGGTTATTTCCAAAAAAATATGAAGTATGAAAGAATACACAAACCTCTATCTGCCTCCTTGTCTTTGCAACATCTAGAGGGCATGTAGCACCTGCCGCGAGACTACCTGCTACAAAGCCAGCAGCAAAGTTTGCTCCCAACACACCAGCTGCATCACCTTCTCCGACAAGACCAAGCAGCTTTCTTCGAATCTGCACATAATGATAACAAGCTAAGATGTGTACCAATTAACTGTGACAAGGATTTAGCGTATCTAAGACACAGACAACAGGGACTCACTGGCTCCAGCGTCGACCAGCATATAGCAGAGAAAGGAACATCCCGAGCAAGTTGTGCACCCACACCCGTCCACAGAACACGATAGTTTTGTACTGTTTCAGCATTAATTAATTAATCAATCAAAACAACTTCTTTCATCAAAAAATCAAAATAATTTGGTTGTTGCAATAAAGATACAGAATACTGGAAGTTGACATATGTGACTATGAAAACATGTGTTGCTATGATAAATAGGAACCAATATAAACTTTTATATATATATATATATATATATATATATATATATATATATATATATATATATATATATATATATATATATATATATATATATGAAAACAAACAAAACCAACACACCATTCTGACTTGAACTTGCAAGCGGTGAACGAACACCAAGCAATGTTTTCCACATTCCAGGAGGCTTTACTCCAGGTCGAAATTCTTTATACGCCTGTTAACATAGAACATGTAACAATAGTGACTATTTGGTACTTTGAATAAATGAGGAAAGATAATTATTACATAGGCTCCTGAATTGTGCAGCAAATTTGATCCTCAAAGACCAAATTTATAAACAATAATTATTGATCTGACATCCGTGTCCTGGCCAATAGAGGTCCTGGCCAATAGAGGTCTACCTGCATCCGTGTCCTGGCCAATTCGATTGGGGAACAAGCAATGCATGCTAATGAACGAGCAACTGATCCTGCTACTAGTGGGGCATATGGTGTCAAACCAGTAGCATTGCTCCTTGTAAAATCTTCAATCCAGTTGCGGAATATGTCATAGCAAGGCAAATATATTCCAACCTGTTTGTGGTCAAACACATTAGCACTGGACAGCATTCACTTTAGGATACGCAAAAAAATAAAGGAAGGCATGAGGAAGTGGGAGAGAATATGTGCAGGCTAGATGACAACTACATTACTTTTAACAGACCAATATGTCTAAAGCCAAGACAAAGATACATCGCGAACCTTATTTAGGGCATGGAATTGTTTGGCCATAAAAACAACTACTTTCATACGCAGACTAATAAAACAGATAAAAAAAAGCAGATAGGGCTTCTTCTATTAAGATGAGTTATAAACGTCTCAGCAGACAAAACGTAAAACACACCAGATTTTCTCTTGAAAAAAGTGCAAATGAGTGGAGGAAATCGCCTACTTCACATATGTACCTCAAGAGATTCAATTTACTAAAAATGTGCTCACGTGTGACAGAACAGAAACAAAAATAACACAAGACAACAATTAGCACAACGAAAAATACTATAAGAGAACTCACAGTTGGTACAGCTAATGCCAAGCCTGCATTTGTACCTCTCCATAATCTACCAAATCCTTCCTGTAACAACCAATTAACCAATGTGTTAAGTATGTCTATCCGCTGGATGCTACTACTAATATAAGAAACTATCAAAAAGTATTAACACTGCATTACCTGTCTAACAACTTTCAAGAATACGTCAAGCGTTCCCTTGTACTGAAAGCAATCAGGCGGGCAAACAGGCTCACTTCCCAAAATGACGCCACGTGTGCATGATGGAGAACATCTGAAATCAGGCAGTATCTGGAAAGCATAGTAACACATCAGTAGCATTCCTCCAGTCAGCACAAAAGACAAATTGGACATTCATTTGACGGTTAAGCCAGCACAAATACATTGGGGTTGTTGACTAACAATTCAGACTATTGACATGAATAGGCATCTATTAAATAAAAATTTCTTGTAATATAAAAAACGTGAAAATTGTTGTTCCGGAACATGATGGCAGTTTCAAGAGATCTTACATGTCTATTTTAACATAGTCAAAGACAAGATGCACACAACAGTACTCTAGATTTGAGAAATACAATATAACCAGAAAAGAAATTGAATTTACCAACATCAAGCAAAATCAGCAAGTAGCAGTATAAGAAATGAAACCAAGTAACCAACAAGTCTACCTACAAAAGGATCAAATCTATACTGGTGTTAAGAACAATTCATCTCCGGTACAGCTACACAATACCATTCCCACCAACAGTATCTGCCACAGCTACAGGGTGTTCACCACAGTATGCTAAAATTGGTTAACCACCTTAGATCATTACCAAACAGCAAAATAGTTAACCTCATCCACCCCGCATCCCTCATTGTGCAACCGCAGAACACCCCTACATCCTAATGAACCCATCATTAGCTGCCTGTTGAACAAGCAATCCGAAGAGAAATAGAACTTCAAAAGGCTAATGGAAATGAGACTGGCCTGGGTTGGCAAAACAATCACCAGTGGCAAACAAAATCCGCAACCCAAGCAATGTTCCTAGCAGTTCTAGACAAGTATGAAATTTAAGAAAACCATGTGCTGAATATATACAAGCTTTTGGCCCAAACAAGCAATTTGACATGCCCTACATTCAGGCAACAAACATCAAACAACACTTTGGATCAAACCACTGGCCTATCCAATCCCACAGTGACCATACCAAAACAGCACATTCACATCCAGGAAACACTAACTGCATTTCGCACGCTGATCTGATCTACCACCCTCGAACACATAAGCCCACACAACTGCATGACCCACACTTGAAATTAGAGGCAACTACAACCCAATTCCACAGTACGCGGCACGGAATGAGATCGGATTCGTTACCGCATCGGGCCCGAGCGCCGCCATCTGGGACGGTTGGTAGTACGGCACCCCCGCCGCCTGCGCCTGCAGCCTCGTCTGCACCAAAAGAATACCACCTATCAGCCACCAATCGCACACAAGAACTCACCCACCGCCATGTACAAGCTAAAAGCGCCCCCCACCTTGGCGACGTCGAGGGGGTTGACGATGATGGCGGAGACGAAGGCGGCGCCAGCGGCGGAGAGCGCGCGCTCGGCCATCCCGAGCTCCTGGTCCGCCGCCGCCGCCACCGACTGCGGTGGCGAAGACCCCGACTGGGAGGGCGGGCCCGACATGGCGGCGCCGCCACCAGAGAGATCGACGCGCGCGGCGGCAGCGGTCATCCAGGCGGGGAGGCCGCCCCTGGAGCAGCCCACCATGGCTCCCGGAACCCTAGCCGGCTCGATCGGGGGTGGAGGTGGCGCGGGTTGTGCGCTCTCTCTCTCTCTCTCTCTCTCTCTCTGAGGGAGGAGGAGGCTCCACGAAGGGAGGAGGGGAGGAGAGAAAAGAGCGAAGGGGTTGGTGTCGCTTTCTAGAGAAGTCCTTTCCTTCTTTGGGCTGACCAATTAGGGTTTCTGCATGAGTGTGTCTCTCGGAAATAAATAGAATTCAAAATTTATAAATCAAAAGTTAAAACTTTAGCTAAAAATCCATCTATAAGTATCTTTTTTTCTCTCTTTTTGAAATGATGAATCTTTCCAGGTTCGAGTTGCTCTGTGGCCCTTCGGTTAACTGTAGATTTTTGAGCGAAATAAAATATTTTTTTAAACAGTGGAAGTCGGACGTAAAGATGTGCCGTCCCCGTCTAGGTTGAACTCAACGGGCGTCTGGAAGGTAGGAAGCAGTATATATCCTTCGAAAATTCTTTGAAAATCATATTTATTCCATGATTTTATTCACACTTCAGTATGTCATTTGCATGGAAACATAAATTTCTTCCAACTGATATGGCAACTAGGGGTGCAAAGTGAATGCAAATTATCCGTATTATTCGTTTACCGTATTCGATAGGATGTGAATATGGTATGAATTTTTTCATCCAATTAAAAATTTCTATCCTATTCATATTCGAATTCGAATTTGCATAAAAATATGGATGCGAATATGGTATGGACTTTTACCATCCAAATATTATTTTATACGGACTTTCCGTATTTGTATTCGACAAGCAATATGTATATTTTATTACAATACGACTAATTAGTTAGACAAGTTTTTTAATTGAACATAAATTCATATTTCTTTAGGGGAAGTAAATGAATTAGAATGATTAAACGTAATTATAAAAGGATAAAATATCATTAATGTCTTCATACAATATAAGTTATGAGGATATCTAGATTCGACCGATTGAGTATATATTCGGTTCAAATTTGTATACAATATTTGTCCGGTCCGTATTCATATCCGACGTTTATTCGATTCATATTCAAATCAGAAAAAAAATGTAGATACAAATATGATTTAAACAGTATCCAAAATCTTTTTTTATGCATTTTCACTCCGAACGGCAGCCAATTATACGAACACAGACCTTTCCGACCCTATCAGATATGACCAAAGAAAGCTATGATAGATTGGAATAAGAATAATGAGAGACTAGGAAGCTTTCTTGGCAACCAAACGGAACCACAAGAAAATCAGAGGGTTTGGCCTGTTGTTGTACATCACAAGTCTATTCATTGCAAGACGTCACTGCAGCTGTCAGCCTCAGAAAAACACTGGGCCAACAAAACCCCTCAAAGGAATTCTCTCTTTCTCGGTTTCTGATTCTCTTAAACTTTTCTTCGTGTTTCTTTTTGCGAGGGAATTCTTCCTGTTTATTAAACGTGCTTCACAAATAAAAACTTGCACCGAAGTACAAATCACTAGTCTAAAAATGTCTCCACGAATTTAAGCCATGGGAGACTTCCACGCAATGTCTTTTCTTCTTCTACAATAATGAGCGCACAGTACTATTATTTCTTTTCTTCGTTCCAAGTGTGCAGAACAGTTGTGCATGGCCTGTTCTTGACTTCGAAAGTATCCCCCATGTATCCAAAAAAAAAAATCACAACCATCGGTACACGGCAACAAATGTGGAGATATAATTGTGATGTATTCTTTGGAGTAAAATAATTTCCTGAATTGCTATTAATTTCTGTCACTCCAACAATGGTGTCTGTCAGAAAAGAATCGTAAGGGTGGACATCTACAAATGACAAGCAAAACCAGGATACAATCTGCAGACGGATTTTAGTTAGAACTCATGATTCTAGCCAGGGTGTGGACTTGCGGGGAAAGGATACAATACTTTGCAATGAAGATATCTGATTCGGTATGAACTAGCACTGCTTGCTCCAAGAATGCCACAGAAAAATGGCAAAAAAAAAAAACAAAATCTCTACAGTGCCGATTTTGATATCATTTTTTCTGCAGTTGGGATGTATCATTCAGTATAATCTTTGAGCCTAACACACTGTTCACAAAATTCTTCCTCGGGAAAGCATTGCGCATCACAGAGCTGAACACATAGCTCCTGCAAAGCAAAATTTTGTGGTTAGCTAGTGTTTAAATTAGCTAAAAGTTACTGGTGAAATGACCTAATGATTCAACAACCAATTACACAAATATGAAGCACAAACAACAGAACAACTGCATTTGTTTCTTCAGACTCCAATCCCAAAAGCCTGGTTTACATTGGCTTTGGCTTCATCATTTATCCATGATCCTTTCAAATTTAATAAAAGTATGCGTGACATGCCTGATACCATAACAGTGTGACCCCAGTTTCATAATCTAAAACAGGAGCGAAAGGGCCTCTATCGTAGCGGTAGAGTGCCTGTGTAGCACCCCTTACGTCCCAAGTTCGATTCCCGAGTGGGGACGAACCGGCTAAGGGAAAAAATCCCCTCGCCTACCTCACAAGCCAAAGCACAGGTCAAGGCCCGGCCCTGGTCGAGGTCGTTCTCTCGGGTAACGTGGCCCCTGTGTCAGGGTGTGGGTAGGGGTTCGGGGTTTCGATCTGTGAGAGAAGTTCGAGCTTCTGTCTTAAGGGTGAATACCCGGGGGTTTCTTCCCCCCGCAGGTCGAGTTTTTTTATAATCTAAAACAGGACCAGTTCCTGACTGACAGCAGGTAAAAGTTACAAGACGCTAACAACTGCTCCTAACCAGCTGAGTATACAAATCAGGTCATTTGAAGACTTAAGTGCAATGCTGATAGCTGGAACTCAGCACACATACAGCAAGAAACCATCCAGCTGGATTTGCCCAAGGCGGCAAGAACAAAATTAGTTTGCATCCATTCTAATTTCCGCTAAGCATTGAAACCATTACCCACTGCCCAAACTCTTAACCAACCCACAATATGGCAAACCTGTGCTATAGTCTAAAGTTAGAAAGCGAGTCAATCGAAACTAACATCCTGTGTTAACTTACTGTGAAAATGGTAATTTGTCACCAATTTCTAGTTTCACCCTTGCTGGTTTCACCATGAGTAACAAATAATACAGAATATATGCTGTCATGTATTCTTAGGAGAGCAGATACAATTCTTGCAACTACAGGGGATTTTCTTGAACATTACTCAGTCTGTCAATCTCTTTCTCTTCTGTACATCTTCAAGGAAATTATATAATCTCTCTGTTCACATATCTCTCCTACTTCTCTAGTCCCTAAAGTTCAATGCTCAAGACATAATGACTGTCCAATACAGGATTTGAATAGATCCAGCCATCAAAGATAAAATAAGGAAGTTTCGAGCTAACAAATGGCCTGAATTGCGAACAAGCATTCGTCAAGAATTCAAGACCCAATCTTGACAAGAGAAAAATGGATTATTCAGATAACATCCACATATCAACAGAAAAAAGGAATGAATAACAAGGTCAATTATCACAAACCTGAGGGCCACGATGAACAACATAGTTTTGCTTCATTTACATGCTTCACAGCAAGCCCAATCATCCATGATCCTACACTAACGTCATCATGTGCATATGTCCGGAGAACAGACCTGTCATTAAAAGGTGCCACCGAAGATACATCACTAAAAGTACTTTCTAAAACTTTTTCTTGCATTCTACTTTTTAGATCCTTGTTGGAGCAGGAAATTGAAATTAGTGCAAAAGGCTCAGGTTGTGTACCTGTTTATAGAAATAAACTGAGCAACAGCCCTTGATATGACAAACATTTCACCAGAAGCATGTCGGAAGTATCTATTATTTGATAAATTGAAATGTATGAGCTACAACAGTAATTGTTTTGAATGTTCCATATAGTAAGTACACAATGCATGTAACAGGAGAGTTAATGTTTCCAATGCAAATTACTTACGATTTCCCATCACCAAATTTCCACCAGTCTGGTTCATACCACTTATGGGTCCTGTTTTCAAGGAAGCTGTTAGAAAAGTTTGTCTAACAAAAAAAAGTGTGCAGAGGGAAATACAATACCAAGTTCTCAAAAAAATTGTTGAAAACACTCACGATTCAGAAAAGACCTCGCCAGATTTCATACAGCCTATGTACACACGGGGCTTGTCCAAGTGAGTTATCAGCATTGCACTCAAAGTGTCTGCACAAAGACAATTTGTTCCATGTTAAGTAATATTTTTCCTCACAAAAAAATGTTAAATACTATTTTTATAATTATTTCAAAACTACAACATATAAACATCCATTGTGAAAGAAGCCATCCAGTGTCCTCAAGCATACAGAATAACATTTTTTACAGGTCAGTTGAGTTCAAAAGATTGAGGCTAGTTACTTTTTGTTGTAGACAACTAGACATGTCATAGCTAATTGAAGTGACATGTCATAGCTAATTGAAGTTATGTCCTAACTCTCGAATTCATTACCATCAATAACATATCAATAAAATATGCTGGAACACTGAATTTGGCAACAACAAAAAATGCTACTCGAAACACATCATGCAGATCAGCAGAAGGCTACAACTCCCTCTAGTCCAAAAACTACTTGTCACCTTTGTATGCAACTATGCATGTGAGTCAAAATTTTCAAACTTTATCCACTAGTCCATTTATAATATTTAGGTTGGCCATACGAAAATTATACAAGCATATTTATCATAAAAATACCTTCATACATTACAATTTCATGAATTTTTACTAGCATATTAAAAATCGTGTGCAGTCAAAATACATCAAGTATTTTAAACAGGAGGGAGTATCATTGATCCCACCAAATTATAACAGATGTAATAAAAATGCTAGGCACTAATAGAACCACTCAAAGTTAAGAGATGCTACATACCAACATTTATGTATATATCATCATTGACCTTAGCATAAAATTCAGCATCAAATGTTTCTGCAGCATTAGCGAAGAAACTTTTTGTCTTCTTAGGACACTCTTCATCAGACTCTATATGATCATCCTGCAATCCCATTTAATAGTCAAGAACTGAAAAGTGGAAAACAAAACAACAGGCCAAGGAAATTTTCTGAAATGGGAGAAAGAAAGTTTTCTATCGTCGCAACTCATGATTTTTTTCATATCAAAATTTGGATACTAAAAAAAAACATATTCTAGCAAAGAACTAGGTAACTGGTCATTGGACTGGTATTTCAAGCAACACATAGTCCACGGTAATAAGGCGAACAACTATCAAGAAAAATATTGGAAATCTGCAATCACTAAGAAAAGAGCACAATAAGCACAAAAAATGGTAAAGATGACATCCTAAACAGTGTAAGTATCATATGTTCATTCATCAATCAGGCTTACCAAGATCAAGAAATCCTTCATACTTCTATTCTCATCCTCGATCTCCCTGTCAAAAGTATCTCCTCGATTTGCACTACATGAACAAGGAACTATCAGATATCTAGACCTCGCATGGTCATTCATTCCAGTAGGGTAATTAAGGATGGCACAGCAATAAGTAGTACCTTCTTCCAACTATGAAGCGTACTACAATGCCGTTTTCTTCTTCTAGTTTCTTCAGCATTGAACCTGCGCAGAGAAGTAAATTTAAACAACACAGACAACGGAGAGCATTTCTTACCCAACAGTAAGTTGGGAAAATAATGAAATAAACATAACACATTTTTATCTTCATGAATTGAAGGTCATTTAAAATAGTTAATTTTAAAAGGGTACCATTACCACAATACTTCATTATGACCAATGAGAATAATTAAAAGTGCAACATTTGCTTCTAGATTCATTCAACCACCTATGAATGCCAAATTCTGAAGACTGTTGATCAAACAGTAATGATTTTACAAAAGACAAGCTCTATGTCGAGGTCTTTCATACTCTGGTGCATCTTCAGAATTCCATAAAATGTACATCAAATTCTTCAGTAACAGGTCTTTATAAAATTGTCAAAACAGACAACTTCTGAGTTCTGAGCATGTGGCTTGACTTTATGTAGAATTTTTTATTATCTTGCACAAGTTCAATTTAATACAAGTATCAGGTGTCATTTTCCAG
Source organism: Dendrocalamus sinicus (assembly GCA_036346575.1). Lineage (NCBI taxonomy): Eukaryota > Viridiplantae > Streptophyta > Magnoliopsida > Poales > Poaceae > Dendrocalamus > Dendrocalamus sinicus. The sequence goes on along the minus strand of JAYEVI010000185.1, from coordinate 22,544 downwards.
TAGTCATACCACGCAAGAAATAGATTGTCAAACATTCTAATAATTGAAAGTTTTTTTTCTAGTTACTAACAGTCTAATACCCATGACCTGGTAATCAGTCTAATGGTTGAAAAGTATCGTTCTTATGTTAAGGTACCATAAGCACTTTGCAACTTAGTTATCACCACTGAATTACTAAATCTAAATATCACTATTATGATATGAATTTATGGCCATGGCCTATAAGATATTTACTATGAAGCGGTACCTGTTGGAAGCCATGATTTCCTGACAGCATCGCGGTAGTTTTTTCTGCCAAAGCTTGTCATTATTCCAATAACAAGCAGTGGCTTTTTCCTAGAATGAGTTCCATTTGTCTCAGGGGTATATTTCCCAACAAATCCTTCATGCTTTGCTGCAGCCACCTCCATCTCAAGTGATGCCAGCCTCTTGCCTTGCTGCCTAAACATAGAGGATGTTTATCACTAAAGCACTAACTGAGTTACTATAGCTCAAAGTCTCAAGTACAATAAATTCTGCAAGTTTTGAGCACCAGCTCCAATTTCCTACCAAAAACTAAATAACACAATTTACTACTAAAAACTAAATAACGTACTACATAGCATGGCATTGAACAGTTTGTCAGATTGTACAGTAAGAAGGAAGCATTTGCATATTAATGGTCCCTGCTAGGTCAGAATTACCTGCATGCAACAACCTTCAATGTATCGTCCACTGATATCGCGGATTGCCCCTGAATTTTACACAACTCGTATGTTTAGCTCACACCAAAAAGCAGCTAATTGTACTAGAGAGCAAAAAGGGCTAGCCAGATCTGAAGCAACATACCTGGCCAGTTCGCCTGTCGAGCTCTTTTATCAGGTAAACCCGATTCTGCGCATCCTGCCACAATCTGAAATCTCCAAAAGTCAACAAAATTTCCCTCTCCGAACAGCAAAGGTCAAAACCCAATCATTTATGCATACAAACGCACAAAAAGAGCTCTCTCTCTCTCTCTCTCTCTCTCTCTCTCTCTCTCTCTCTCTCTCTCGCATTACTAAGGAAACCAGATCAAGCTAATGTGCCCAAGAACTAATATGCCTTAACAAAACAATCCCAGTATGAACTACGACTCTGCAAGATCCAAAAAATGTACGAGCAAATACGAATACACGATAAGAACTACGATAAAAATTGAACGTCTCCGTCCGTGTAACACCAAGATTTCGCTTACAAGATCCGAAGTTCACCATGAATTCTCCAATGCGACAGACACTGGATCAAAATTTCCCCTAGCAAGACCATCCTAAGCTTGAACAACTAAACATTTCTCCTGCCAGAAAAATCCAAGGATCCAGTATCCCCCAGAACGATGGTAACATAGGCCAACCAAACACTCCAGGAAAAGGAACCGCCCAGAGGGAGCCGGACGCGAGCATCCCCGAGAAGCGAAGAATGCGGCGAGCGAGCAAGAGCGAGCGGACTCACCGGCCGGCGACGTAGAAGGAGGCCATGGTGGCGAACATGGCGAGCATCATCGCCGACATGGGCGACCGCAGCGCCCCCGCGGCCGACGGCGCCGACCGCCGCGGGCCCTCCCGGATCTGCATCGGGATCTCGGCGCACCCCCTCCCCCTCGGATCCCGCCCGCGCTGCTGGTGGGGCTGGCGCTCCGCTCTCAAGCGTCAACACGGGCCCACCATGGCCTCCGCCCCGGAGATCTCCGTGCTACCCCTCGGAACCTTCCGGGAACCGGCGCGGAAGGGTTCTTCGGGTTCTGGAAGCTTCTAGAAGCCGCGGGGAAGGGGAAGAGGAAGAGGCTGAGGAGGTAGGGTGTGTTGCCGGTTGGTGCGTGCCGAACCGTTTCGGTTTTTTCTTCTCTTGCAGCGATTTGGATTTTTGACGAGCGACCGACCCTATTCAAGGAGGAAGGACCAAGGAAGGATGCAATGTTAGGCAAATGGTACCATTTGCATTCGGTTTAGTAGTAGTACATACTACTGTACTATGTAGTCCAATTAAGTTGATTTTTAGCAAGTAATAAAGGGGTGTTTATCATGTTGCTTTTAGTTTGTAGTAGTACATACTACTATACTATATACTCCAATTAAGTTGATTTTTAGTAAGGAATAAAGGGGTGTTTATCATGGGTCTGATCTTTTCAGCTTCTAAAAGTTGTTTTTCGGTTTTTTTATAGTAACTAGTTTTTAAACGAAATATCTTTTTAAGATAGGGTCTACTAATTAATTGTAGTATATGATGTATCGATTTTATTTATATCAGCAAAAACCACACGTGAGTTTCTGTTACTCTGTAATCTCTCGCACGAACAGCTTAAAAGCTACAAGCCGCAATCAAAAGCTATAAGTTTTAGCAAAAAAAAAGGCCTCATATTGCTTTTAGTTTGTCATGGATGGATGGACACATGAACTCATTACTAAAATGTTCAAAAAAATTACTAAGGATATATAGATGTATTAGGTCTTTTAAGAGGAAGGTACATCTGGATGAGCAGGTAATGTTGATTTTTGGGGAAGAATACACCATGTACCAATTAAAGATACACCCAATGCAGAAAAGGAAAAATAAATGTTTGGAGAGATTTTATTTAGACCACATGTATTGGCATTTTGAGTGTCATGACAACGCATGAGATTTAGAAAACCTTCTGACAGAATAAATTTTCGAGATATACAAATTGTAAACCCACATTTAACGAGTAAAGAAGCAAGTGAAAGCGCTTTTTGGTGTTGTTAATTTGATTATTAGGAAGTGATAAAGGATTATTTCTCACGATACTTGCAATCTATGAGGATAGGAAGATGTACAACTGTTTTACCATTTAATACATTTGACTTTAAACAGGAATATTTGAGTTGGTTCGTATGATCTTTAGGCGAGCATACATACCTTCACATAATATTTCAATATTATGTTATTTCTCAATGATACGTTGAATGTAAAACGCTAAGTAGAGCTGATGTAAAATGATTGCCACCAATATTGATAATCTATGTAATCTCTTGAGGTGGACATGTGCTCTATGGCCCCGCTCGATTGAACTGAAAAGTTGTGGCTTATGGTTGAAATTGCACTGTAGCAGTTGAAATTTTACTGTAGTTAAAGGTGACTTATTTGACGTAATTAAATTTAAAAAAATTTAAAAATAGAAAAAATATGCTAGTTCATCACGGACAACGCAAATGAATACGGGAAAAAAGAACCGGCAAAAAAGCTCAAAAAAAGCCAAAAGTTTAAAAAAAGACGAAATTTATGAATAGTGAAAAATAAGCCAGAAACTGAAGCCGAAACGAGCGGGGGCAAATCAGGTCAACTCGTAAGTAGGAAAAGTGGCATACCTAAACTCTTGGACCTAAAGAGGGTCCTAGCTCTCTATTTCGCTGAAAATTCCTTGTGAAAATTTTGTTTGCACCCCAAATAGATTAGCGTCTCTTGGAAACACCTAGGTAAGTTTTGTTAGATTTGCCATTCCCCATTTTTGATTCAGGCTTGGCTGCTAAACTTGATAGGTTTCTCTATGATGCCATGCAATCTATAAAATGTTTAAAATCAAGGTTAACACTTTGCTCTTGCTTTTGTATCTTGTTTTTGACTCATGCTTACTGAAATGAAGCTAGAATTCTAGTATCTCAGGATTTTTGTGCTTGAACCTTGTACTTCCTTAATTAAGTGACAAAGGACATCATTGACATTTAAAATATTCTCTCGCTAAAGTTCATGTCTTACCAATTGAATGTTAATTTCAAACACCGCACATGCTTTGTAGTAGTATAGAAAAACTCTAACATCTTCGTGCAGCTAAGCTTCCCACTCTTAAAATTTGGATTCAATATTCTCAATACTAAACATAAACCAAGGGTTATTTTACTTTTACATAATGATTGCTCAAAAAATTCTTTATCTGGATTAGAAAAGAGGCAAGCGGTCGACATCGCAAGCATCACAAGGCGTTCATGAGCTGACGGTTACATGAATCAGCTCCCAGTTGTCCACTCGCGAGTTTCCAGTTACCACCCGAATGAATAAAAGACAAAAAATGTTATAAATTTCTCTCTTGAAAAAAACCTTAATTAATCGGACCAGATTTAGTAGTTTGTGGGCTGAACGGTGGGCTTTGTTGGTCATACACACAAAATATAGAACACCTCTAGGCTAGCATAGATGGATTTGGAGTGAAACGACAGCTCTGTTGGTGGTGTTAGCTTGAGTTTTAGCTCTGACTAACTACAGTTCCCTGCGTTCGGTTTCAGATTCTGGTTTCGACTTATTTTTACTATTTATAAATTTCGTCTTTTCTGAACTTTTGGCTTTGTTTGAGCTTTTTGCGGTTCTTTTTCCCGTATTCATTTGCATTGTCTGTGATGAGCTAGCATATTTTTCTATTTTTAATTTTTTTTAAATTTAATTATGCCAAATAAGTCACCTTCAGCTACAATAAAATTCAGCCACTACAATACAATTTCAGCCATAAACCACAGCTTATCAGCCCAACCGAACGGGGCTAAGTCCAATCTCTTCTCTCCTTCCCGTGGTTACAGTTGCAGAGCGCCTCTGCTTCTCTCCAGGTACGCACACCTCGCCAAGCTTCTCAGAGATTTTTCTTCGATCCATCTGTACCCTAGAATGTTTTTACCTGATCCATTTTAGTGGAATTTTAAGTGCAGATCGGTGGAGAAAGGTAGGATCTTACAGTTAGCGGTTGGGTGGGTTTAGTGAGAGATTTCTTGTGAGGTTTTCGTGCTGATTCTAGTCAATAGATTAGTCGAGTTGATCGAACTTGATTCTTGCGGCACTTGGGGTTGGGATGTTGATTCTTGCAGCACTTAGGTTTGGGAATCTTTTGCGAGACTTGATGCAAGGAGGTTGGATTTGGATGGTTGGGCCGGACTACATCAGTAAAGTAGGCAAGGAAAATAACTAGACGGATTCAACCTTAATGGTTGTCCTCAAAGGATTTGCGATCTCGGAACTCTCATTGTGTGGCTACATTGTTATTGGGGCTTCATTTAGGTGGTGATCAGTTGGGTTTAAAGCTCATGGTGAAGACATCATGAGTGATCGAAAAGCATCAGAGTGGCATGAGTCTTATTTAGCATAATTAAATTTTAAAAAATTAAAAAAAAATAAAAAAATATGTTAGCCCATTACGTATAGTACAAACAGATACGGAAAAAAAAGAACCGGCAAAAAAACTCAACAAAAAGCCAAAAGTTCAGAAAAAGACGAAATTTATGAATAGTGAAAAATAAGCTGGAAGCCAAAAGCTTAAGCCCAACCGATCACTGCCTGCTGGTTTCTTTCGAGCTTTAGTTTTATAGCTTTTGGTTTATACTACAGTAAGTAGCTTTTAAATGATATGTCTTTTCAAGACGGTATCTACAATTCTTTTAGGCTTAAGTCTTATGGCTTTTGGTTTATGCTACAGTAAGTAGCTTTCAAATGATATATCTTTTTAAAACGGGATGTACAAGTCGATTGTAGTAGACATTATACCGAATTCATTTGTATCGACCAAAATCACACACGAGTGTCTCTATCTTCGTACTCTCTCTTGCGAACAGCAAGAATTCAAAATTTTAAGTTAAAAGTCATAAGTCGCAATCCAAAAAAATCCACTCTTAGTGTCCACAAAGCACTAATGGGCTTAATAGAAACCCTATCTTGTATAGCTTAGTGTATTGTAATCAAACTTCAATTCCACTCCGCAAAAACTGAGTCGAATCACACCCCTCGGGTAGTGGCAAACACAAAACTTTATCAACAAGGTTCGAAATAAAACATTATAATATCTTTTGAATATAACTTAATTTATTTTTTAAGTGATATTTTAGAATCTGTGCCATCAAATTTTCTAAAATTTGATAATTAGTATATTTACAATGGTCTATATTGACATTTTCGTCAAAACATTTCATAAAATTGTTATTTTCATTTATACTAATATAGTATTATAATATTTTACCATGAAAGATCCATAGCATCATTTAAAGTAGAACTTAGAGGGAGTAACATGCTAAGTATTTAGACAGCCCAACTAACATACCTACGGTTAAAAAACAATATATATTATTTGAGCGCAACTCTATTACAAGTCACTCATTTTTAAAATAGATATATAAGTCTCACGCTCTTCTCTTTTCTTACGCTCTATCTTAGCATAACCACATACGAGAAATGAGGTATTCTGCTCATATATGTAGACTATTATAACCATTAAATTCATGATAACAGACATAATATAATTCATTCAAAGAAAATATCTAAAGTTCTTTGATATTTCTAAGGATTTTGAATTTTTAAACTGGATAATCTAGAACATTCTCATGAAATTAGCTCTCTTTCGATCGTTGAGAAACTAGATGGGTGCATACAGATTGTAAGGAATTGGTATGGTACACGCTATCATTTTCCATAATAAAAATGATAAATAATAATACACTATTTCCATTATTTAAAAGAAATTGTGCAATATAACTAATTAAACACAAATAGAACTAAGAAGACAAATTAGCGTGCACTATGGATAGAATAATTTGAGAAACATCATTTATCTTAATCCATGGCCAAAACCTCATATCTGTAATTTTGAAAAGAAGGCATAGAAAAGATATATAAGATAAGTATTACTTTCTCAAGCTCTTAATGCGGTGGTATGGATTTTGATATTGTTATATCCAAATGTGTGTTTCCATAAACTTATATGCTAGACCCTAATACATAGTTAAACAAGATTAGAAACCTAATTATCTGATTGAATTTAACTATAGGATGTTTGTTTATTTCTATAGAGTAGTGACAACAGATATTTTATCTATATAGTTTTAAGAATCGTTGCATAAAGAAATATATAGATGGAATTGTACAGTGAGATGTTACTCTATAATTTAAGTAGAATTATTGAATAATACTTAGTTAAACATTTGAGAAAACCAGTAGAATTCCTCATAATTGGATTTCTAAATTATCATCTTATGTAAAATAACAGTACTCAAATAACATAAATCAAAGTAATAATAATTAGATAATATGGGATCAACATGACCAATAATATGTGATTTGCCATCTCATCCAGAGTGTTTGATTACTTATTTGTAGGCTTTAGGTTTAAGACCATCGACCTCTGTTGTTCTAGTAGCTTCATTGGCTAATTAGCCGGAACCACATACTAGTGCAAAAAGAATGAATACAAATAAGTTCTTGCAATGCAGAATATAAGCTGGGAACAAAATACAATAAAATATCTAGAAGAAGAATTAAAAAGATGGTGGGTCTAAGCTAATAGGGTTTAAACTAAGCTTGGTTAGGTTGAATGGGTTTAAAAATAGGTTAGATGGGCTTGAGACGGCCAAAACGAGTATAAATGGGCTTAACAGGTTTTGGATGAATAGTAACATGTTAGGTGAATAGTATCGAGTTGGCACTATTCCTGGAGGATCGAGTTTGGTGAACAGTACTGGGCTGACGGTGAATAGTGTTGGGCTTGGTTGTGAATATTGTTAGGCTTGCATAATATGGGCTAACCCAGTTGACCAATTGGGCTAAGAGTTGGCTCTGGCTGGCTTTGCCAGCCCATCTTGGTAACCTAGAGAGCTAGTGGCCTAGCTCAAGAGTGAGTGAGCTGGAACTTGAATTCATGGCAACCGAGATGGGGGAAATGGCAGCAATAGCGATTTCAGCAGCGGTGAGCGATGGTGTGATGAGTAACTATAAGGCATGAGCAACCTATTTTGGGCACACACGCAAGCGGTGGCATCTTGGAGATGGCTTATGATGGCGGAGCCTAACCTAAACAAGTGCATGGCGTGACAGAGCTATGGCGAGGCTATGGCCAAATTAGTGGTGGCTCGAGTGTCTAGGAGGTAAGGGGAGCTCGGTGGTGGTGACAACTTAACTTAGGGTGGTATGTGGAATGCTGACGACATTGACCATAGGTAGCGAAGCAGTGGCACACGGCAACAACGAGCTAGGGGTGGCGAGGTTGGGAGGGAAGCTAGGGAATAGCTTGGTGGTGGTGAGGTGATGTTGAGGATGCGGTCAATTTGACGGGAGAGAGAATCGAGATGTGAAATTTTGTGGATGGCCGAGGCTTACCAGATTTGGGGATGACGATGGCAGTGCAGCTTCATGCAGCTGGAGAAGAATATGGTGGCTCAGTCGCATGGGTGAAACTAGGACAAAAATGACACAGGTTCACCACTTCGCCATATATATAACAATATATATAATTTTTAAGCAATATTGTACTAAATAAAGAATGTGTTGTGCAATTTTAGAATAAATAATTCAATATAACCGATGGCAACGCACAATTATAAAGAAATAGCTACCAAAATTCTTACCTATATTAGTAGCATTATCCGACGCCTTCCTTTTAAAAACTGTTCAGTTTAATTGAAAACTCAATTAGATAGTAGTTCAATAGTTTAAGAATAATATAATAGAAGAATAGATGTAGAAGTTTACTTACTTGACATTGTAATCAAATACTTTAAGTTAAATCCAAAGCTTGGTCCAATGTGAGCACATGGATCACGATCATGATCACTACAATTTTGCCTCCGATTTGCAATGAGCTAGACCAGTATTCCAAAAACCCAAATTGAAACCCTAATTCTTAACCCTATAATTCAACAAAAATAAACAAAAAATCATCACACCGAAACCCTAACTTATAAATTTAGCCCTTGTCCTTGAAACAAATTAGAAGAATGGATTGAAACTTTAAGTAAAATACATATAAATTAGGTGGGTCTAAGCCTCCTTTGGTAGGCGAGGCTACAAGGCAACGAGAACAAGGGCAGGGGACACTACGCGCAAGATGGCAAGCAAGGATGCCGGCGGCGATCGATTTTTCCTATTATTCAATGACCGGTTGCTATGTGGTTGGGTGCAGCCATGGGGTGTGGCACGTGTCTCCTAGATCCTACAACCACGTGAGACAATTAGGTGTTGAGCAGGGCAATGACGTGCTCAGTGCTTCGGTATTGATCAAATGGATTCATATAGTCTTTTGGTCTGACTGTTGTCTCCTGGGTCAGCGCGAGTTTGTCTCCTTGTAGGCTGCTACTGATTGCCGGGTGCATCGAGTTTGGACTGGGGGTTCACACATGGGCCGGAGGAGCTGATCACTACTATTTTTTGAACCCTAGGTCTTGTGACACCGGGTGGGCTACTAGGGCTCCACCCCTGCTCTGGCATGATGGTGCACGAAGGGGAGGTGAAGGTAGTCACTAGCCTTGGCTTTGTAGCTGGAGCAAGGTAGTCGCTAGCCTTGGCATGTGGGTAGCAGCGTGGATGGCTGCGCGGGCTTGACACCGGGGACAATGACGTGGTGGAAACGCAGGGATCGTCATGCCTCCCTAGTGCAAGCGAGCAAGGTGGCCGTGAAGAATAGTGGCGGAGCAACGTGCTGAGCGGTTGGCAGTGGGGTTTGGTGACGGCACAAATCGACGACAGAGATGGTGTGGTGCTGGCGCTGGTGGCATTACGGTTAGGTTCAACGGTCGACGAAGTGGCGGTGAGGTGGCATAGTTTCTAGCGCAGCTTGCTACGGGCAAAGGCGATGGCGGGTTGAGGCAATGCGGCGTGTGAGAACGGCAGTGTGACGTGAGGTGAGCGGCTATAGGGGAGGAGACAGCCAACAAGAAGACGTTTTCTCTAGGTGGAAAGCAAAATTCTGAAAAAAGAAAGCGGATTACGGCTAGAATTTCTGGATTTGGCAAAAACTCAAAATTTAAATGAAATTTCACTCAAATTCAAATTTTCAAAATTTTTTGTTGTTACATGCCTGCCCTAAGCTTTCTGATGCAACTTCATTTTTCTGCTGGAACTTGTAGACATCATTCTGACCACTAGTTTGTTGCGTCAGTGTATTGGCTGAACATTTTCTTCTTAGACTGATGTTACGAATTTCGAAATACTCCTTGTTTATTTGGATGATGGTGTCTGAAAGCACGACACCACCGCGAGGTGATTTCACTCGATTGACACCTGTTTAGATTTGATGCGCTTAAACTTTTCTTCATGGCAATGGCAGAACACTTGATTCATGCCATGAGAGGATTTGTTGTTCGTGCAGTTTGACACATGCCTGCCTCTCTCATCAACTATTTGACAAAAATGATAACAGAGTGAATCAATCAATCATTCTCCAAAGAAGGCCATTTTGGGATTCAGAACATCAATTCCAACATCTTATTTTTCCTTGACAGAAATGAACACAATCCAGCGCAACAAAGTGTTGAAAGAAAAAGAAAGAATGAAACAAGAGATGCTATTCAGATATCCTAAGGCCTTTCTGCCTAGTGATACTGCTTACAACTGCACTGGTCTGATCTTAGGAAGAAACATTTCTATTCTTCCCTCCTGTCATGGACAGGGGTGGTCATACCTGCACTTGATCATCTCTTTCTCACTCGAAGAGGCTCGGCTCGTCAATGTCGAAGCTTGGCTCGAAGTCAAAGTAGTACGGCATGAACTCGGCGTCGAGGGCGGGCACGGGCGCTGGCGTGGCTGACACGGCCGCGAGCGCTGACACCACCTCTTGGAGGTTGCCATCCGACGTCTGCCACTCTCTGTACCCGATAACCGGGCACGGGGACATGGCCAGACCACCGTTGGAGTCTGACGCCACGGGCGAGGCCATCGACGGCGACACGCCCCGCGCCGAGCGGTTCTCCGGCGTCAGCGGCGAGGCGGCGGCGTTCTGCAGGCTGCTGTCCGTGTTCACCGTCAGGCCGGCGCTGAGGCTCTGCGCGTGCGGGTTGTGCTGCTGGTGCTGCGGCGGCCTCTTGGCGGCACCGCTGGCGGCGGGCCTGCAGGTGTGCTCGCCGTGGTAGGCGACGTCGAAGACGGCGGGGTCCTCGTCGGTGCGCTGCACCTGCTTGGTCGCCAGGCAGCCCTGCGAGTTGCGGTGGGTGCAGCGGTAGTACCCCCTCGGGTGCTTGGCGCCGAGGATGTCCTTCTGGCCGTACTTCCTCCAGCTGTGGCCGTCGTCAGTCGGCCCCTCCGCGCTCACCCTCACCTGGCTCGTCCACTTGGCCGTCACCTTCCTGCCAAGAAACCACAATTCAGCAACAATTCGTCGCATTCCATCCATCGATCAAATGCTCTGCTCTTCTTCATGGTCAAGCAGCTCAGTTCAGTTGTTTACCTCTTCTTGGTGTTGGTCCTGAAGGGCTGGTCGGAGACGTCGCTGAGGGGGCTGGGCGTGCCGGAGAGCGGCGGCGTCGGCGTGTCGGGGAATTGCGCGGCGACGATGCCGATGGACCTGTCGGTGAGCGCGATGATCTGCGCGGCGAGGTGGCGGCAGAGGTCGACGGAGGAGGAGGGCGCGTGCAGGTGCAGCTCGAGCTGCCTCACCAGCTCCTGCACGCGGCTCAGCTCCGACACCAGCTGCAGGCTCCTGCCGCCGCAGTTCCTCCACGCCCTGCATTGCCGCTGCGCGAATCGCTTCAGCTCGATCGGAGGAGAAAGAATCAAGTAAGTGATCAGGGTCTAGGATTCAAGAATTGCTCGAGGGATTTAGGGAGGAGGAGGAGGTGTGGTGGTGAGAGGAGTGGAGAGCAGTGGGTGGAAGCCTTCTTATCGAGAGGGGTGGATTTGAAGGAGGGGGAGCGCGTTGGAGGAGATGGAATTCAAGTACGGAAGCGAGGAGGGGTGGGGGTTTGTTTGACTGATGGCGATTATGGAGACTGGGATTTGATTGGCTGCTGCCCTGCCGGGTCGGGTTCAGCAAAATGCCATTACCTGGAGTCCTTCGCCTTCGTAACGCCCTATGTGATTTTTTTCTGTTTGGCTGTAATCCATAATTTTTGTTCTAGCATATACGTTTATATAAATGAATTAGATATCGATAAGTCTCTTCAAAAAACTGTTCTGATACATCACTTTAAAAAAAAAAGTGAAGAAACTGTTCCGTTTATGTATTCTAAAGAAGACATAAGCCATATAGGTAGAAAAGAATCCTAAGAACCCTGTGAAGGTTTAGGGATGGGATGTTCAACGGTCAAGATTAAGTGATTACTCTTGTGTATCCATAAACATATGCAAAAACTGAGTGTAGGTTAAGTACCCCTCTCCTCTACACAGTGCGGATCCAATGGCTGGGCGGGGGGGCTCGAGCCCCCTACCGCTACTGGACCCTTGGAGCCCCCCTAAATTTTTAGCTATGGATGTATAATGTAAAAGAGGCTGAGGTCGAGCTGAAGATACTTTAGCCCCTCCAAAATTTTTTCCTGGATCCGCCACTGCCTCTACACACACTGCCCCACTGCCATTAGCATCTCGAAATTTTGGCAAGCCGATCACTCCACATAATGTGTTATGCCTTGGCATTGGACCAAAGCCGCTCTTCCTTGTGTGGGTGATGATCGTTGTTTGCCCCTTGCTGGAGGAGGAGGGTCAACCAACGGAGGAAGATGAGGGGCACAGCTAGAGAGGGTGGCCAAATATGCCACCGTTGCTTCATTTGTGTCTACTTTGCATACGTGTATGGAGTACATCCTTAATTGGCCAAGTTTTTTCGATATTTAGCGGTTTTTGGCTTCTAACTTCTCTTAGCAAGCACTATTTATTAGATTAATAAGCTACATCCAAAAGAATAGGCATATTATCAAGTTGTTCATTGTGTCTCCCATGTTTCAAAAATAGGAACAAATGTAGAACATCTATTGAAACAAAGTGTGCAAGTCGAGTGCCCCACCTAGCTAATAGGATAGAAAAGTAGTGGTAGCTAGGAAAAAAATCGTATGAGTAAACTGGCTGGGTCATAGGAAGTAGTGCCGCGTCAAGTTCCAATGCCCTATTCGCCGTTGGATAAAGATGATCAATCTTATCCAACGATTGATGGGGAGGGGTTTGATATGAGGCCCTCCCTTATATAATTCCTTTTCCATGTGCGTGTTTGTGATCGCCTCGTGGAACATTTAACGCATTTTAGTGGTTAAAATTAGGGGTGGAAACGGATCGGATACGGTCGAATAGTATCAAATACGAATACGAATCCATATTTTTCAAACGAATACGGATACGAATTCGAATATTCTCAAATACGGATACGAATATTCTCGAATACGAATACGGATATTTTCGAATACGGATTTTCTCGGATACGAATATAGGATAAAACGGATTCCTAGCGGTTTTACCGATTTTTCACCCGTTTTTGACCGGTTACCGGTTTTAAACCGCCTAAATTCAAATTTTGAATCACAAAATTTGTATGAATTTTTCATAGGTTCTAGAAACGGATCGAATACGAATCGAATAGTCTCGAATACGAATACGGATACGAATATTCTCGAATACGAATGCGAATACGAATACTCTCAAATACGGATACGAATATTCTCAGATACGAATACGAATATTTTCGAATACGGATTTTTGCTTACCATATTTGTGTTTCTGATACGAATATCGGATAAAACGAATTATCCGCTTACCGCTTTCCACCCCTAGTTAAAATATGCAATTTATTCTTAAAAAAGTCACAAATGTAAAAGGTATGCATAAATGCAATTTTAAAAAATTTAGGATGGGAGGTCATGTGCCTCCTGTGCACTAAATTTCAATCTGTATGAAATATTGTCGATTAATATATTTTCCCATAAAAGTGATGTTGATCATTTATAAGAAAGATCGATTTCTTCTTCACTTTAGGTGGTGATCGGTTCTACTGAAAAGCTCATTGCTTATGGTGAAAACATCAGAGTCGGGTGAAAAAAGCACTCAGAGTCGATGTGAGGCTTATTTAACATAATTAAATTTAAAAATATAAAAAAATATGTTAGCCCATGACGTATAATACAAATAAATACGGGAAAAAAAGAACCGCCAAAAAAGCTCAACAAAAAACCAAAAATTCAGAAAAAGACAAAATTTATGAATAGTGAAAAATAAGTCAGAAGCCGAAGATCAGGGCCTAGCCAATTGAGCTGAACTCCGATGTCTGACCATTTGAAGCAGTTCCGGGTCGGATTTGGATGGACGATGATTTGAGTGCGATGGGATCCACTAACGCAAGGACATGTAGCACCAAAGCTACGAGAATCTTGGACCGGTCCACGGTCTTACACACTGCCCACCCCCTCCCTCTAATACCGAGATGCAAGTGAGATTAGAAAGTCCAAATTGCAAAAGCTGCTGACCAATTCAACTCTCCCCTTTGCCTTGACTACACTTTTTACTTTTATTCACGTGGATTTCTTGTAAATTTTTCTGCGCTTTAGTTATTGTAGTACAATCTTTGGTCAACCTATGGGATGCATGCATTATTGGTAGTCTAATTAGTAATTAATTCGGGTCCCATTTGCTGTGACAATTGAGCTGTTACATTCAGCTTTTGATTTGTTGAGCTTCTAGGTCTAACATTTTGGTATAGCTATGTTCACTTTAGCTCTTCAGTGATATTTAGCTTTTTAATTTCTCTCAATAATCACTATTCATTAAACTAATAAATTATAACAAATGATGTGTATAAATAAACTAATAAATTATTTAGCTATTTTCTGCTCTTCACTCTATATTTTCACATCTGATGTGTACAAATTTTGAGTTTTTCGCCATCTATTAGAATTGAAACTATCTACTGGTCGGTATTCGGTCTTCAAGGTCAGTATTTTATTGTTATTTTGTTGGGTTTTGAGTTTTCTCCACGCATAACAATAATTATTTATATCCCATTAAAATACCATGCATCGGGCCCATATTTTTAATACTAATCTATATCCATCATCCCAGATTAAAATATTAAATACGCAGGAGAAATTAGGTATCTTTATTATTAAGGAGAACAGGGCTCGAACACATGACCTTGCTAACGACAAATTATTTACAAGAAGAGATATCCTAGGTAGTACATTGTGCACTTAAGGCATGAGTAAATTGATGGCTAATGGTATCTTTCTTTCTGTCGTGAAAAAAAAAGGCACAGATAAAGAAAGTCTAATCCTTCTTGAAGTGAGATAGAGAAAAGAGAGTGAGATGGTTGCTAAATTAGAGGGTGCTCCAAGTGGCTTCGGCTTCTGACTTTCGGTTTTCAGAAAGTAGAAGTTATTTGAATGGTCAGCTTCTTAATTAAGTCTTTTTTTCTTTTGCTTTTTTACTTTATTCCATTACACTGATTATGAAGATATAATAAGGTTTTTCCTTTTTTATTTTTTTATTAAACGACTTAGAGAAAACAATAGTACAGTATAGTCTTTTGTTAAAAGCAAACAGCCGAAAGGGAAAATCGGTTGGAGTGGGTAGGGAGCGATCAGGTGATGGTCAAGAGTTTCCGAGTGGAGAAAATACGTGGAAACCTGACCGGCGTGTAGGAATGAATCTTCAAGCCTCTTTGCGCGTCGTTAGAACGAAGAGCACCATCACTGATAAAAAAAGTGTCAGTGCGTGCGCGTGTGATGTCAGCAAACGCAAGGCTCGTTACGTAAGAGAGAGAGAGAGGAGTAATCTTATTTCGTCTCGTATGGCACGTGTCAACAGGATAATCGACATAAAAATTAGGGGCACGGTAGAATTGTCCTCCCTGCGTGTCACAGTACAATACAAGTCAAAGATATAGATAATGTTTGGTTGCCAGCCACACTTTGCCACAGGTTGCCACGCCTAAGATTAGGCAAGTTTGACCAACTTGGCAATTGTTTGGTTGCAGCCACGCTTGTGCAAGATTCCCTTCCAAAGAAACTAGGTCCCACGCGTCGCTGACTCAAAAAGTGTGGCAAGATTCCTTAGGCTTGCTAAGGTGTGGCAAAGAATTTGAGCACCTCAACTTAGGCAAGTGTGGCAATTTTGTTGGCAAATGGTGGCAAAGTGTGGCTAGCAACCAAACAACTAGGGGTGAAAACGGGTCGGATTCGGACGGATATTGCTGTTACCATATCCTAACCCATATTTTTCTCCGGATTCGGTACCAATCGGATTCGTACCAATCGGATTCGTGTCGGATCGGTCGGATTAACCCATTTCGTTTGCACCTCTACTTGTTTGTAAGGAATGCATACAAAGGCAGAGAAATGGAGTAGGACGATCGACTTGATGTTACTATTTAATAGTGATGTGGAAGATTTTATTTTACCATTGTAAAAGAAAATAAAACGTCAAATAGTAGCACTAACCTGAAATCAAACTTGAAGATGTATCGGATTCGGACGGATATTCGGATTCGGACGGATATTGCTGTTACCATATCCTAACCCATATTTTTTTCTCCGGATTCGGTACTAGTCGGATTCGGTACCAATCGGATTCGGTGCCGGATCGGTCGGGATTAACCCGACCCGTTTTCACCCCTACAAACAGCCCCATAATTATCATAATATTTTCATAGTATATACTGCTTTAATACTAAAAAATAGATAAGTTCTTTTAGGATGTTATTATTTAATAAGAGGTATATATAGTCCAATAGGATTAAGTTTTTCTTAGATTTAGTTTTTCTTACTAAAAATAGATAAGCGCGCATTCTTCGAAAGAAGAAGGCGCCATTGGCTTTACTTGCAAGCTCCTCTTGCCATCCAACCCTTCACCTCAATTACCTGTCTGTGTGGTGTTAGTATTTTGTTGCAGAGCATATACATCTACTTGATCTGAAGTTGGTACATGTACATGTATCTGTCTTGCCTACAAGAGACTGTGACACGCGTACATCCACATATAAAAACGTCCTCCCACAGGCCATGCATGAACCTATTTATCAAATGGTGCTTCTCTATAAGCTATCTCGTGGAGTCTAACTTAGGGTGGCTCTTTTTGCTTTAGTCAATGACTTTTGGTCTTAGTAAGAGTGTTTGTGTAAATAAATCAAGTGTTGATAAGCTGCTTCGAAAAAGACAGAGAAGCCGTCTTGTTTATTTATTCGGAGAACCCACGAGCCACAAACTGAAACAAAGGCCTTACAAGCAGTGGCGGACCCAGGGAAAAACTATAGCTAGGGCGGAGTCGAACACAAGCAAATCCACAACTACAATTCGTATGCAAACAACTACAATTCGCATGAAAAATAGAAGCAACAACTAAAATTCGCATGCAATCATATGTAGATAACGGTAGGATATTAAACAAATATTTTACTAACGAAATTAATGCAGTTCTGATTAGGCAATATCCTGTAAAAAGTAATGCGAAGAAGTCAAACACGTACTTAATGAATTTCACTTGATGGGAGAATGGGAGATACTCATATTGAGCTCGCCAGAGAACAAAATCATATTATTTGCAGTATATTAAAGTGATAATAAAAAATTGAACAAAATCATCATTTGCTAACATTGTACCATTATTAGCATATGCCAAAAATTGTTGTATTGATACAGAACTCAAGTTTAAAATGTACATCTCATGCTGCATCTAAAAGTACAAGTAAGAAACCTTAAAGCACCATAAGAAGTAGCCATCATAGTATCGTTGCAAAGATTACCAACCTAGAACCAAGAGATTGCTGAACATAACCACCAGCTGTACTTATCTCCTGTTAAAAAAAGGTTAAAAGCATTACTTAATAAAATGACAAAAAATCCATCATGAGAAGTAAGGATGCCAAGTTTGTCGAAAACCCCAAAAAAAGGTCATTGATGTATTATGGCATTGATGAACATAGCTTAATAAGAGGTAATCCATGAATGGCTAACTCCTACCCTATCTTCTACCATCATACGTGCATGTGCATTTTGCAACAAGTACTGAACGTTAACTCTCCAACTAATCACTGTCAGGGATCATCAACACACATATAGCTAATATTTGAAATTGATGCCTCAAAACATTTCAATTCTAACAGATTACACAAACATTCCCAACCATGAAAACTGAGACATGCATTTTTGCTCTTAAGTAGGAACTGAAGCATAAAATGTGAGTTAAATCTAAGACTAAACATAAGCATTATTCTTAACCCTAGATCTAAATCATGAACACCTAATTAAAGTACTTAGAGCGAAAGCATAATTTTACATACCCGAAATGAAATACGCCATGGGAGGTGCTCGGTTGGTGTAGCAGAGGAGGGTGGCCTACTGCGTGAAGGAGGTCCGGTCTTCGTTCACCGCAGCGCCCGTGATGGATCGGGTTATTAGGGTTTTCGTGGTCTAGCATAACTGTCGTAAGTAGCTCTGCCGAAACCCTCATTTTATATGGCACTGGGTGACCGGGACCAAAAACTAGGAGTTGGTTGCAGCGCTTCTGATCATGGCGCTAGTGGAGGGGTCTCCTCCCTGAAATCTCGGGGTAGTTAGCCGAGATCAACCCAACATTCTCCCCTTTGATCGTAAGGCTAGCATCATAAGCCCATTCTCAATAAGACAGCATACCAAGGCAATGTGTTGCATGGCCAATTAAGTGACGTACAACTTCAGTACCTATAGTGTACTATCCTATCTTGAAATGGATATACATTATACTTAATGGGAGTTGGTTTGCTTTAAGGTCCTTTTATCCAGAATCAGAGGCTTTCCAATAAACCCATGCCGGCAACATGATCATGAAATATATTGGGTGGTAAGCCTTTAGTGTTTAATCCGCAAGCATTAACTTAGTACTAATATGCTTGATACTTATGGTTTGATCTCGGATTCTATCTTTCACAACATGATACTTAATGTCAATGTGTTTGGCAGCACCACTTGACTTGTTGTTAGTTGCATAAAAGATCATGTCCGTTATCGCAAAGATAAAGTAAGTGGTTTAGAGATCTTGTCTACCACTCTAAGTCCCGGGATAAAGTTCTTAAGCCCTACAGCCTGTCCGGTAGTCTCATAACATGCCACAAACTCAGCTTGCATTGTTGAAGATGCCGTAAGGGTCTGTTTGGAGCTTTTCCACGAGACAGCTCCTCCAATGAGCGTGAAGATATAACCTGACGTGGATTTCTTACTATCAACACATCCCGCAAAATCTAAAAATGAATAACTAATAACCTCAAGGTTATCAGAAAACTTATATGTGAGTATGAAATGCTTAGTAGCTTGCATATAATGCAAAGCTTTCTTAACGACTTTCCAGTGGCCCGGTCCTGGATTTGACTGATATCTGCCAAGCATCCCGGTTACAAAAGCTAAATCAGGGCGTGTACATACTTGAGCATACATAATGCTTCCGACAGCTGAAGTATAAGGAACCGACTTCATCTGATCAGTTTCATATTGGTTCCTTGGACATTGAAATGTCTCAAACTTATCGCCCTTAACAATAGGAGCAGGCGAGGCAGAGCACTTATGCATATTGTATGTCTTCAGTACTCTGTCAATGTATGCCTTCTGATATAATCCTAATATTCCTTTGGACCTATCTCAATGAATTTCAGTGCCAAGAACATAAGAGGCATCACCGAGATCCTTCATATCAAAATTAGATGAAAGAAATCTCTTGGTCTCAAAACAACATATCATTATCGCTGCTAGCCAATAAGATATCATCCACATAAAGTACTAAGATGGTGAATTTACTCCCCTTGAACTTAACATATATGCAGTTATCAATTTCATTTCCTTAAATCCAAAACTCCTTAAAATCTTATCGAATTTGAGGTACCACTGCCTCGACGCTTGTTTTACGCCATAAATAGATTTCTTAAGTCGACATCCTATATGCTCCTTGCCTTCCTCGACAAAACCTTCCGGTTGAGCCATGTAAACATTCTCTTGCAAGTCGCCATCAAGAAATGTCGTCTTATCATCCATCTGATGCAGCTCTAAAACATAATGAGCTACAAGTGCCATAACAATTCTGAATGAATCTTTAGTTGAGACAGGAGAAAAGGTGTCATTATAATCAATCCCCTCTTTTTGGGAGAAGCCTTTTGCTACGAGCCTTGCTTTGAACCTTTCGATATTTCCCTTAGAGTCATGCTTGGTTTTGTAGACCCATTTACAGCCTACTGTTTTGACTCCGTCGGAAATCTCTACTAAGTCTCATACATCATTAGTGCTCATAGACTTTAGTTCATCCTCCATAGCTTCAAGCCATTTAGAAGAATGTTCACTCATCATGGTTTCCTTATTAGAGGTGGGATCATCTACCTTCCCGATATCATTAATATTCTCATTCATATAGACAACATAATCATTTGGGATGGCAGATCTTCTCTCCCGCTGTGATCTACTAATAGGTTCATTAGTTATTTCAAAGGAGGCTGCTGAGGCTCTTCATTAGGTATAACATCAGGAATTTCAGAGACCTCAACAGTGGGTGCAACAACAGTATTCTCTACTGGAGGTGCAACCGCCTGAGGCACAGGAATAAAAATCTCTGGGATGAGCGGTGTAGGAACATAAACCCGCTTCTCCTCAAGATCTATTTTCCTGGGCTCCAGGTCCTCGTTATTTTCTAAGAACATAGTGTGCCTTGTTTCTACAAACTTAGTTATCCTATTAGGACAATAAAACCGATACCCTTTAGATCTGTCAGGGTACCCAATAAAATGGCAACTTACTGTCTTAAGATCTAGTTTCCCAATGTGTGGATTAAATAACTTAGCTTCAGCACGACAACCCCACACTCGTAAATATTTCATACTCGGTTTCCTCCCAGTCCATAATTCATAAGGTATTTTAGGTACTGATTTACTGGGAACCCGATTAAGAATATGTGCGGCTGTCTTTAATGCTTTCATCCACAAGCCAATTGGTAAACTAGAATGGCTAAGTATGCTTCGTACCATATCCATAAGTGTACGGTTGCGTCTTTCAGCTACACCATTCTTCTGAGGTTCGCCCGGCATAGAATACTGGGCAACGGTGCCATTTTCCTGAAGGAACTTAGCAAAAAAAGGGCCAGATATTTGCCCATAAGAGGCATGTCTTCCATAATATTCTCCCCACGATCCGATCTTACCACTTTAATTCTTAGGTTATGCTGATTTTCAACTTCAGCCTTAAATATCTTAAATTTTATCAAGTGATTCAGATCGGTCTTTAATGGGAAAGATATAACCACAACGGGAGAAATCATCAGTGAATATGATGAATGTATCAAAACTATCCACTGATGTCACAGGAAAAGGACCACAAATATCAGTATCAATTAATTCTAAAAGTCCTATACTGCGAGCAGCTCCCTTCTTTATTTTCTTAACATATTTTCCTTTAATGCAATCAATGAAGTGGTCTGAGTCAGAGAAATCTAATGGGTGGAGAATTTCTTCTTTAATGAGACGCTCCATTCTCCCCCTCGAAATGTGGCCTAAACGACAAAGCACAGCTTCAAGAAGTCTCATCATTATTTTTACGCTTAGCATCACACATAATCTTTCTGGAAATACCCTGGCTGCTTGCAGAAAAGACATCCCCCCTTTAGATGCTCCGGTGGGAGCAACATGAGGCTTAGATGCATATTGCACTTTAGGCCCCGACTTGTCTGAATTAGGGGAGAATTGTAGCTTTTTCTTAGATTTGAAATCCCCTTGGAGCTTCCTTTTGTTAGAGCCACCAACATGAAGAGCAAAAATTCTTCTTTTGTGTTCTTATTCTCTCTTTCTTCTGGACACACATGGCGATCAAATCGCTCATGCTCCCCTTTTTTTTAGTATTGCCATATCAGTCATCGTCATGATATGCTTTCTTAAACTGCTGGACCCATCATACTTAGTGGTTAAGAGCCTCTGAATCAAAGTACTAGCATAAACTTTAGTGGAGTCTATAAAATTTCTCCTCGATTGAAGCCAAGTACTCCTTAGTATTTTTGGAATCAGGGATTGCTCCCCTAATCCCGACTGAAATAGAGGTCTTCATAATCATTAGTGATAAGCGGTTAGACCGCTCCCATTTGCCAGCATTAGCCTCGTAAATTTTCTTTTTCTCATCAAAATTCTCCTCACCTTTGGTGGGAGGAATGGGAACGGCTACCCTTAAGACATATTCAAGGTCCAAAACACAAGGGACACCATGAATTTGTTCTTTCCACGTGGGAAATTTGCTCCCCGTGAGCTGCTCAATGTTATCAATTGTGGCGGCAACGTTTGATGCATTAAGTGCTAAATTTCAAAATACAGGGCAAAAATTAGAAATATTATAAATATATATTGCATGTAATTAACCCTACGTTGGTCTGATTAATAACATGCAAACTACAGTTCTAATTCATATCACCGTTGGGCAGAAAATGAAAAAGAACTTAATAATTTTATATGGCGACACATGATTACAAACAACGTTGGTCAGAATGTAATCATATGTATACATAATGCCAAAAACATAAAAAATCTCCAATTAAAATATCTCGTTGGTTCAATTTTAATTAGAGACAAAACATAATAATATGGCGACATATGATTATAAACAACGTTGGTCAAAATATAGCCATATGTATACATAATGCCAAAATTAATCATAAAATCTCAAAATTAAAATATCCCGTTGGTTCAATTTTAATATGAGATTATACATAATAATATGGAAAAGATACATGAAATTTGGGCCATTTTAAGCAATTAAAATTAGTGCATAAAGGAGATACATAAAAGCATAAGAAAATGCACTGAAAATAATAAAATAATAACAATAATACTATTTTTCAGCCGGCCCTAAAAGGAAATGGCCCAAAACAAAATA